>JARHVA010005883.1:637500-682500 GCA_037957365.1 Torreya grandis | reverse complement strand
ATAGGGTTTGATACCCAAAATGGTTGACAATATTTAGTGGGTACTTCATGGAGAGTGAGATTATTTAGATTGAGAGAAATCTGACACGAAGAGTGTGTAGGAAGAGAATAGAAATGGGTGTAAGATTTAAAACACTAAAACTAAATAACTAAACTTGTGCAAAATAAAAGATACTTAGCTTAGTTATTTCTAGCTCGAATAAGTCTAGAGTTGAGTGATGAGCCACTCAAAGCCTGAAGCAATGTTGATAGAGTAAGTGTCCCAAAATACTTAATGTTAGGATGATGGAGTGTCTATTTAGTCTCTATTTTGTTCTAGTTTAGTAAGAGTTTTTAGTTATGTTGCGAGTGATTTCACCTTCATCCTCCATTATTCAACCTCTATGTGTTTCCTTTTTAGCATGGATCTTGGGCTAGCAATATGTAATTGTCACTGGTCTTGGTCAATCAACACCAGTTGAGGGTCGGTTATCAATGGTCAAGGGATATGTAGTCAAAATGACTAAAATTAGCCATTTACAGTTATGTTTGGTAGTTAATACATTGGGAATTGGTTCAAGGTTAATAAATGTGTGTATTGGGATGCATACAAAAGAAATCTAGGGAGTCA
Source organism: Torreya grandis (assembly GCA_037957365.1). NCBI lineage: Eukaryota > Viridiplantae > Streptophyta > Pinopsida > Cupressales > Taxaceae > Torreya > Torreya grandis. Next base: position 681,891 of record JARHVA010005883.1, on the reverse strand, counting down.
AGACATTAAATGTCAGGGCAGAAATAGTCCATAGGATAGGTGTTAATAGGTTAACCATGGGTTTAGGTAGGTGAGGTAGAAATAGGCCTATTTAAAATAATTAAATAATCAATTTATCCAAAAGAAGCTATAATGGGTGTTTTAAGGATTTCTATAATTAATCTTAACACAAGTGGGCCAAGGAGGTCAAGGGGACTAATACGACACTTAGAGTCATAGTGTATGGTTTTATAGTGTCTACATTTTACCCCTTTTTATTACTCTATTTGTATCAGCAAGCTATAAAACCAAAAAAAATGGTTGGTGGAAGATTGGATGCCTTAACAATGGTAAGAGGTGTTCCCCCTCAAATGAGGAATCAATGATGTAAAAATAGAGTTAGGTGCAAGCTTGACAAGTGGATATGAGTGGTAATGTGGGTAAGATGGTATACAGTTGAGAATAAGGCAAAAATGAGGATGACAAGTGAAAATTAAACTAGGCCACTGCATTAAGTGTAGTGGATATGGGTGCACTTACAAATGCAAGTCTCTAATTGAATGTAATCATATTCTTATGGAGCCAAAAATTGGCTGATCCTGATAAAATAAAGTGGGTAGTACATTATAAGATATGTGATAAGTGAACTAGGCCATAACATTAGGCATAATTGATATGGGTGTACTTATAAATCCAAGTCTCCATGCTAAGATATCTATGTATGGAGGAGGCCAAAAGTTGGGTGATCCTAATAAAATTGAATATGGTACAGGTATTAGAATCATAAGTAGGTGTATTAAAAGGAATATAAAAGGTATATTCAAAAAATGTGTGAATTGATAGATAAAATGTGATTAAGGGTGATATCATAGATTGTGCATAGACTAGGCTACCATAGTTGAGGTAGGTTGTAAAATAAGGTTGGTGTTGGAAGAACAAGTGATAGGATAAATGGTTGTAGCAACATTGTGTGCATGTTGGGTTAGTGCCTATAAAATTAAGTCTCATAAACAATGTTGATGTGTTTTTAGGGATCTTAAGGTAGTATGTGATCCTAAGAAGATAAAATGGTCACAAGTGTTAGGAATGCAAAGGGTTGTGCTTTGATGCACATTTATGGTTGTGCACAAAAGTAACATGAGTTAATTATGTATGGAAAGATAGGTATGCAATAAAAATGACAAAGGTAAGGTTTGGTCTCAAAAAGTGTGAATGATGGGCCAAAATAACCAAAGGTTGATGTTATTTGGCTAGCTAGGTGGGTGGAGAATAAACTGTTCTCTGATATATGAATGATTGGAGTAATGTGGTTGTTTTGAAAAAGTTTATTTGGTGGTGCTCAAATTAGTTTTCCAATTTGGTGTACCACTTGGTTGGGTAAAAGGGAACCCATTTTCTAGTGAAAGGGTGCAAATTTGGTAGTTAGGGGTGAATTAAAAGATGAATAAGGGTATGATGACTTAAAAAATGTAAGTCATAGACATGGTGAACAAGTGCTCATGAATGTAAAAGAAGGAGATGAAATGGTCTTATTAGTAAAGACCATAACATAAAGATGGGTGGGCTTATGAACATAATCCCCTTTCATCCTTTGCATTATTTTTAGTTCATATATTAAAAGAAGTGACTTGATCACATAATGTAAGGTAAGCTCAAAATACCTTGATTTGTGGGGGCAAAGAGGGAGATGGATGGTAATTAAAGGTAATTGGATGATAGAAAACCTTCTTTAGGGTACAACTTACCTCTTATATAGGTAACCTAAAAACCATTATAAATAAATTTTATTCCTCTAATTTAGTGTAGAATGATTGATGCAATAAGTCTACTTTTTAACTTTTTTGAAAGTTGATTGCAGTTGTACAATTTTTTGCTTTTTGAATTTTGACTATGGGTCTATTTAATGCTTTTATTTTTATGGGTTTGGGAAGATAAACAATGTGGGATGCTTCTAAGTGAGTTATTTTATTAACAAATATTTAACTTAGCCATCCTTCAAGGGAGTGGTCTAGGCTTTGGATTTGCTAGGCTTGGATAGTTATCCTTCAAGGGAGAAATCTACCTTTCGTTTAAGCAATTTTGATGGTTTTGGGAAGTTGTCCTTCAAGGTAATAGTATTTAATGCTAAATATGTTTTACCCAAGTGATATATTTGTATACCAAATTGATCTATGTAGGTTCTAGACATGGATTAGTCTATATAGGCTTGAAGGTTTTTCTTTATGGAGGTAAAACCATAGCATGAAAAGGCTAATGGTGGGTAAAAGAGGTGTTTTAAGTGACAATAACCATGGGTATTCATCTTAGTAGGGATGAAAAGTATCCATAATAATCCTTCTGTGAGTAGAGCCATGGTACCCATACTTAGGATTAGGAAAAGGCTGTGATGGATACTAACATGATCATTTACTTAATCGGTTATCCTTAAAAATAATGAGGTAAAGCTGTTTGGAAAAAAGAGATGAGCTTAAGTTAGACACAAGATGATTAAAAACTTGATTTTAAAAAAATAATAGAGGTGAATGCATAACATTAAGGGGTTCAAGCTCTGAGATGCCTCAAATCTAGACTCATACAAAAATGGTTTAATCCAATTAAGAGTGAAGATGTCCCCTAGCTACTTTTCCAACACTTGACTAGATGTGGAAAAGGTTATAGATTGACAACACTTAAGGAGGAAGAATGAAACAAAATTATGCCATTTGGCTCCTCATTGTTAAGGTGTGGAGCTAAAAGCTTCACTAAGTGAGTGGATTACAAAAGTTACAGGTTTACACAGTCACCAACGTCGGTCAGGAGTGACCGACGTCGGTCAGGAGCAGACTGGGAGATGCCAGCGTCGGTCACAGGCAAACAGGTAGGAACCGATGTCAGTTACCTGTGCGTCCAAAAAGCTATTTCCGTGGACAGAACAAAGTGTTTGCATGGTAGGATTAAGTGATAGTCTTAAGTCTGCATCTCTATCTTTAGTAAGACTATTTAGAGCCCTTGATTAGGAGGTGTATCTAATGGCTGTAGTTGTATGCTTATGTTTCCTAATTATTATATAATAGGATAGATCTTCATAGATTATTGGTATGTGTTGAACAGTACAAAATTGTATATGTGAATCATTCCAGGTTGTTGGAGTTGATTGTAATTGAGAGACAGAGCTCTTGAGGGAAAGAGATCTAGAGAGAGATCTGTACATCTGAGAGAGGTGTGGAAGAAAAGAAGTTTCTTCAATTGTATTCCTTCTATAAAGAGTTTCATACAAGTTTTTAGGGTGGTTTAATTTATTTTCTATTTTTGATTCTAGTTACTTATCTTTCTGGTTTAATTTCGCATTTATTACTTTCACATTATAATCAACATTGTTGGTTGATCCCCAACAAGTGGTATCAGAGAGTTACTGAGTGCAACCAGTAACCGACATCGGCAGTATTGCCGATGTCGGTCAGGCAGGGACGAAGGATCGGCCAACGTCGATCAGGAGTAGACCAAAAGTAACTGACGTCGATCACCTGTGCGTGTGCATGCTTCTGCATGTGTTTCCAGAATTAGACTCGTCTAATTTAAGAGGTCCGAGAGTGTTTGCATGTTGAAGACTAATTTAAGTCTTGAGTCTGTGTTTCTAATTATTGTAATTAGAGGTCTAATTAATGTATGCATGGGATCCTATTTAAAGACCCATGAGGCATGTATTGTAATTAAGGTAAGTAAAGCATTGAAGCAAGAAAGCAAGGTCAAAGGAGATCTACAAGGTGTAAGGTCAAGGAGATCAGCTGAAGCATTCAAGGAGGGGATAACAACTCAGGTTGTTGAGTTGGTTGTGGTTGAGCAAGCGAGAGAGGGAAGAAGTCCTTGAGGTGTGGCAAGTCTTTGAGGTGGAAGAAGAAGTGGCATCTTCTTTATTGTATTTTCTTATGAAGATTATTTAATACAAGATTGTGCATTGTCTCTCAAATTCTTTGTTGTTTCAAGTTTCTAGTTACTTAATCATTCTGGTATAATTTTGTGTTTAATTGCTTATAAGAAAAGTAATCAATTGTGCTTCCTTGGAGGGGTTCCTAACACTCATGGCTAGGTAGGTAATGGTTTTTAGGCTTTGAATGGATTTTAGGATTGATGGTGGTTGGTTTAGGGTATTTAGGTGATAAGACAAAGTTTTGGGTTAGGTTCTATATATGATAATGGCTCACATTGGTCAGGGGTCGACCAATGTCAGCCTATTGAAGAACGACATTGGTCGAGGATTTAAGAAAAGGAAGATCAATTATCATCCAATAGAGACCAACATCAGTCAGGTTTTATCAGCAAAAAGAGATCAAAAGGCATGGTTTAAATTGGATGTTGTTTAGGTTTTGAGTAAAGGTTTCTCAAGCACAATGTTTGCTTAAGGTTGGTTTTGTGCTAGACTAGGTATAGGCGTAAGTGCCAAGGGTTGGTTTGGTCATTTGTCAATGTTTGTAGACATAGGTTTTTGTTTAGGCAATAGTGTAGGGTGGTAGGAAAAATGTTAAGGTTTAAGTTGTGGGTTATTGTTTTGGAATATTGGTTAAGGTGAGCTTTTAGGTTGATGAATGGTTGAAGCCTTTGGAGGGAGAGTTCCCCTAGATGCTCTTCACATGAATGGTTGAGGCAGAAAAAGGATCTTAGGTGAAGATGTTGGTTAGTAAATAGGGTTTAAGAGGGATGAAGATGAATTCAATAACCTCGCAATGATTGTTATTCTAGTATTTTTTAGTTGGCATGGATACTTCAAGTTGTAAGAGATGGTTCAAGCGAGATTTCATCTATGATACTAAGATGATGAAAATGCTACTAAATTAGACTTTGGTGGTTTTGGGATCCAAAAATGATGTTGGTAACATCATCCTTAGATAAAGTTTATTTGGATAAGAATGTCTTATTGTCCCAAAGAGGGAGCTTTAGTGTGGTACCAAAGAAGGTTTTAAGAAGCTTGGGAGTCATAATTGGGTTTGACTATGTGGTATGGGTAGATTGGCTAAAAAGGTGACAAAGACTATTGTTTAATAAATATATAATGAAGGGTTGATTATTATTTTAGTTGGTGGGTGAGTTGGTTGTGGTTAAATTGAAAGTTAGGTTGATTGTGATCATTTTTTTCTGTTTAGAGGCTGGTTTGATTGGTTGAGGAAGGTAAGATAAATGGTTGATTTAGTTTTTTTGATTTAAAGATTGAGGTAAGATGACAAGACTAAGTGGAAGAGGCAAGTCTATTTCATTAATTTTAGTTTCAAAGGAAAGTTGAAAGTGTTCTACTTAGTCAATAAGTATATTGGTTAAGTTTGATTCTTCCTTAGTGATTAGTTGGAAAGGTTAGACTTGGTCAACAAGTGTATTTATAGAGGTTTATGTTTCAATTATAGTTTACTTAATCATAGGTTCATTAAAGACCAAATATAATTCATTAACCTCATTGTTTTGATGGATTTGGTTATGATTTTGCACATCAATAGGTGTAGGAATAGGTTTAATGATTGAAAGCTTGAAAACATTCAAAGCTAGGTCAAGGGGAACATGAAGTCTATCCTTTGGAACCTAGTTTTGATCGATAAGGTTTTGGATAAACATATTAAAAGACATACATCTATCAAGCACATGTATTTTTGTGTAATGATAAGCACAAAACTCATTCTCTATAAACCCAATTGATTTTGGTAGAGAATTATTGATGCCTTTTATTTGAGGAAGTCTGATGAGAGAAGCCCTTCAAAGTTTGTCAAAATATTAAGGCATATGATTACCACAACAAGTTGTAATACCTAGGAAGAGTGTGCATTAATGGCTCTTGAGGATGTGAGCTAATTAGTTGGTTTGATAAAATTGGTTGGTTAACTAAGTTGGATTGAATGTAGTTGAGGTTGCATTCATTTTATAGGTTGGGTTGGATTGATAAGATTGGTGGGTTTGTAAAGTTTAGTCAATAGTTGGTAGTTTGATTTGATGACATTGGTTGGTTGAATAAGTTTTATAAGTTTATCAAATTTTATAAGGTATGTAAGATTTATATGGTTGATAAGGTTGATAAGGTTGGTTGACTTGTTAAAGTTGATAAGGTAGGTTGGTTTGATAAGGTTGATTGATAGTTGTTGGTTGGATGACTATGGGTATAGATCAAGCCTTGGTTTTGAGATAAATAGAGTTGCCCCAAAGTAGGTTTAGGTAATTTATATGATGTTTGAGGTAGGTAGTCTAAAGTTTGAGAAGATTAAGGTAGTTGATATGATGGTTGGGCTAAGTAGTTCAAAGATTGGTGAGTTTGAGATAGTTTTAATTGAGGTCGGTTATGATAATTGTAAAATAGGTGTTGAGAGGTTTTTGAGAGGTTTTTAGTTGGTTATAGTTGATATTTTATTTATTGTAGGTTAGGTTGGGTTGGTCTTAGGCAAGTTTGGGTTGATTTTAGGTGTGGTTGGGTTGATTATAGGTGAGGTTAGGTTGATTGTAAGTGAGGTTAGGTTGATTGTAGGAGAGATTGGTAGCATAAGTGGCCCATGATGCAAGGTAAAGTTATAAGGAAAGAGGGTTGTTTTCTAGGAGTCTAACAAAGGTAGGAACTCCTATAGAAAATATAGGGGTGCTCCCCATTGAACAAGGCAATGGAGATGAGGTGGATGAAGGAAAGATGGTGGAAGATTTTCACGGGGGTTTGATTCCTCACAAATCAAACATAGAAAAGACAAGAAAATTTAAAAATATAAAACACACACTAAGGTACATTTGATCCTAAGGGTTATTTTTGTCTCACTTGTGGCTTATACCTTAAATTAATAAGTTATGAGACTCAATTTAGGTTTGTAAGATGGGAACTAGAAGAAGAAGTCTATAGATGGTTTCAAGTAGTTTAAGGCTATCAAAAATCTATATTAGAATTTGGTACATGGAGTAATGTTTGGGATTACCCCCTCACTTCACACACCTTAATGATAAGGTTGTCAATTTCTTATCCAAGATATACGAAATTGTTAGAGATTATACTCAGTCATAGAACAAAGTTTTGTTTCCACCCCATGGTAATGAAATCCAAGTGGGATAGCAAAGGGAAAGGTTTACCACTAGGTTGCAAAGTCAAAGTCTAGCCTTATGTTAGTTTTTGATGTTTGAATTATTTGAGTGGTTTGGTATTATGTGTGTGATAAGATTGATAGGCTATGATTAATTTCACCATCTAATTTAAACTAGGTGATCTAACCAAGAAAGAAGGCAATGGATGCATGTTGTTTTTAAACCCAAAGAATTTTTTTGATTTATTTTAAATGAGTACAAGGAAAATAAGAAGAAAGAATCTAAATGCAACTAATAAACCGAAGAAAACACAAGGGTCCCATTCGGCATGCTATAATGTTTCACTATTTTTCATTTTATTTTATTTTTATAATGAGTAAAACTTGGAAGAAGGGTGAGGTAAGAAGAACTGGGTTGGATGTGTGTGTGATCTAGTAAATTATGGAGAACTCATCTTTGGCTTGGGAGGATGAGCTAAAAATAAGAGAGAAACTATAAAAGGGTGTGTTAGTGAGATAGGTGGGTGGATTGTCTAGTGAAATCTAGATCAAAAAAGAAGTAGACTTCTTTAGAGGCTATCAATCCACTCTTTAAAATAGGTTAATGTTAAATAAAGTGTTGATAAAAGAGGTTGCATGAAGTAATGAGATTAATTAATCAAAATGACATAAATGATTTCAAACAAATAATTCTTATTTTAACAAAATAACATTAAAAATAAATGCTAAACTATTAAGGTGTGGTTTAGGTTATTGTTACTGAGTTTATGTAATGATAGAGGTTGACAAATAGGTTTTGGGTTGAGGTTGAGAGGTGTTTTAATCTTGTTTTCTAGGTAAAATAAGATTTCATAATGACCATTATCGATCACTACTAACCATGGTTTGTTAAAAAATGAATAAATCTAGTCAATGGATGATTGTTGCTAGTCAATGGTGACCACTGTCTATAAGTAAGGGTTTTAACAAGGTGTTGGTTTTAGGTAGAATGGATTATGGGTAGGTTTCAAAAGGGTTTTGTAAGGTTGTTTGGGGTTATTTAATGGTTGTGGAGGCATTATAGGGTCTTATAGATATCAAACATAGGATTTAAAACTAAAAATGGTTGAGAGTGGATATTGGGTATTTGGTGGAGAATGAGAATAGTTGGAGTGGGAGAACTCTGACATGAAGAGTGTGTGGGAAGAGAATAGAAATTGGTGTAATATTTAAATAATTGAAACTAAATAAATGAAATTGTGTAAAGTACAAGATACTTATCTTAGTTATTTTTAGTTTGAGTAAGTGTGGAGTTGAGTGAGGATCCACTTGAAACCTACAACAATGTCGATAGAGTAATGGTCCTAAAATCCTTTATATTAAGATGTATTTTCCTTTTAGTCTCTATCTAGTTTTGGTTCAACAAGAGTTGTTAGTTCTATTATTAGTGATTAAACCTTCATCCTCCATCATTCAACCTCTGTGTGTTTCCTTTTTGGCATAGGTCTTAGGCTATCAATATGTAACCATCATTGGTCTTGGTCAACCAACACTAGTCAAAGGTTGACCATTGACAGTCAATGGAGAAGTAGTCAAAATGGACATGTGCTTTCTCTGTCTTCGCATGAGTAGTGACAAATTATTTTGGATGATTTTTTTTTTGTTTTTATTATTACCTTGTCTTTTGCATTGTATTAATGAATCAAATTAATATCATGACCAAAAATTACAATAGGCCAAGATTTGAAACAATAACTCAAAATTGATTTCTATTTATTGATTTGAAATAATTACAAACCATGCATAAATAAGCATCAACTCATAATTAAATTTGACACATAAAAATTTGACAAAAAATAAAAAATAAAAATAACTGCAATTTTTAGCAAGTTTTACATGCAAGTGTGCAGCTCTAAAAATATCCCAAAATAATCTAAACACTAAAATTAGCCTATAAGATTAATTTCAACTGAATTTCACCTCTGATCATAAAAATATGAAAATTTTAAAAATTAAAAGATACCAAAAAATCATTAAACTGTAATTTCAGACCCTCAGATAGTATCATTTGGCCTCTGATTTTTTTTTTAAAAGCCTCTTAGGTCAAAGAGCAGCTTAGGGAAGCAATGAAATTTTCGAGATGGTTCTTTTGGAATGTGAAGGAGATCAAATAGAGTATGGATCAAAATTTATGGCCTGCAAACGTTTCGCCTATTTTTACTCCATTATTTTCCTCTTGTTGAAAATAACATAGCTCTTGTGAGTTTCCCTGATTGTACTTCTACCATTTTTCTTTGTCAATATTCTTTAGCTCTCATTCTGTAATCCAAATGTTGTCTTCTTACTACAATCCTTCCTACTTGACCAAATACCTTTTATAATTCCCTTGCCTAGTGTTCACCGTCTTCATATAAAAAACTTGCACTATCTTTTTCTTCTTCTTCTTCTTTGGAACATGTTGTCAATTTAATTCTTCATTATGTTCACCACCTTTTCTATGGAATTCATATAACTCTAAAACATTAAATACTAGAGAGATATCAAAATTCTATGTTAAACTCACCTCATAAGCATTATCATTAATTTTCTTCACAATTCTGCATGGACTAATTTTCTTATCCGTTAACTTGTTGTACGTGCCTTTTAGAATTCTATTTTTCCTCAAATAAACTATTACTAACTCTCTTTCAAATACCTTGGATCTTCTTCTGACTTATGTTGATGCTTTATATTTCTTATTACTTTCCTGCAACTTTCTTCTTACTCCTTGTAACTGTTGCATATGCTCTACAAATGCTTCTACATCATCACTAATTGGATTTGAAATTGGAAATTATACCAAATCTAAAATATCCATAGAATTTCTCTCATAAATAATTTGAAATGGTGATTTTCCTGTTAATCTATTCACTAAACTGTTATATACAAACTTAGCTTGTGGTAAATCCAAGTTCCATTGCTTGGGCTTCTCTCCCACTATGCATCTAAACAATTTTTTCAAGCTCTTATTCAAAACTTTTATATCTATCTATTTGTGAGTGATATGCACTACTAAATTATAGCTTATTACACATCTTCTTCCGTAAAGTCCTACAAAAATGGTTTAGAAATTTCATGTCCCTATGTGAAGTAATAGTTTTTAGAACACCATCAATCTCACAATATCCTTAAAAAATAATATTACAACTATAGTGGCATCATTGGTTTTCTTACATGCAATGAAATAAACAATTTTAGAAAATTTATCTACAACAAAAAAAATTAATAATGACCTCTTTGTGTGTTTGGTAATCCCAACACAAAATTCATACTTAAATTTGTCCATAGTCCTCTTTGAACTAGTAATGGCATGTACAGTCTAGTATTTTGTGCATGTCATTTAGCCACCTAACATATTAGTCACCTAAAAGCATATTTTGTCACATCTCTCTTCATTTATGGCCAAAAATACTTTTCTTTCACCAAAGCTATTATCTTCGTCTTAGCAAAATGTCTAGCTAAACCTTCACTATGTAATTCTCTATTATATTATCTCATAGAGACCCAATTGGAATGCATAATTATTTCCCTTTGAAGAGATAACCTTCTTGTATAATATATTCATCATGAATAGTACCTATCCCACCCAATAATGTATTTTTTCACTACTCAACTACCTTGCCATAATATGGATCAATATCATATAATTCTTTGATAGATTCAAATCCAACTACTTCTCTCACCATAGTAGTTCATAATTCTACTCTTATTCTTAATGCATCAACTACTTGATTCTATTTTATTGATTTATATTTCAACACAAAAGTATACCCCTACAAGAAAGATAGCCACATTGCATGCCTATCATTTAACTTCTTTTGTGTATTAATATATTTTAAAGCTTCATGATCTGTAAATAGGATAAACTCTTTAGGCACCAGGTAATACCTCCAATTTATTAATACTTGTCTAATTGTATAAATTTCAACATCATAGGAAGAATACTTTATTCTTACCTCATTCAATTTATCACTAAAATATGATATTGGTTTTCCTTGTTGACTCAACACAACACTAATTCTCACAAATAAAGCATTATAGTCAACCTCAAATGCTTTGTTAAAATATGGTAATATTAAAATTGGTTTTTCTATAATCTTTTTCTTAAAATATTCAAAGCTTTCTATGGATTCTCTAGTCCATGCAAATTCCTTCCCTCTCATACAATCTATTATTGGTGCCATAATACTATTATTTTTTTTATTTTTATTTTTTTTTTGTAAAAAGTTGCTAAACCATGGAAATTTCTAACCTCTATAATGCTTTTTAGAATAGGCCACTCAATAATTGTCTTTATCTTTTCTTCATCCATTTTCACACCATCTACTGAAACTATAGATCTTTAAAATACCAATCTATTATACATAAACCTACACTTCTTCAAATTTGCATAAAAATTCTCCTTTCTTAGCAAATCCAGTACCGTTCTCAAATGTTGTAAGTGTTCATCTTTAGTTTTACTGAATATCAAAATATCATCAAAATAAATAACCACAAACTTGTCAATATAGTCTCATAACATTGTATTCATCATCCTCATAAATATGCTAGGTACATTAGATAATCTGAAGGACATCACCATCCACTCATATAATCTATTCCTAGTCTTGAATGTAGTTTTCCACTCATTGTCTTTACAAATTTGAATTTGATAATAACCACTCTTTAGATATATCTTGGTAAAATATTTTGCTCCTACAAGCACATTTATCATATCATCTAAACAAGGTATACAAAAATTATACTTGATAGTAATTTTATTAATTACTCTACTATCAACACACATTCTCTATCTTACATATTTATTTGGAGTTAGTAATGATGTTGCATATGGACTCATACTCTCCCTTACCATCTTCTTTCTTACCAATTTAGTAGAATGTTTATTTAATTTTGCATGTTTTGTTAGACTCATCTTATAGGCTACTTGATTATGTAGAGCTCATCTTAGAATAAAGTCAATGTGATGTTAAATATATCTCTTCATTGGTAAATCATCTGGTAACTCATCAGGCATAACATCTACGTATTGTTTCAACACTCTTGTTTCTTTTGTTGGTATTTGCACCATTTTTATATATTCATTCTTTGTTTCTATTACATAACAATAACCTACCACCTTCATAGCTTGGATAACTTATTTAGTAGAAAACATGTTTTTCATCGTCTCTTCCTCTTCAAGAGGTAACAAAACTACCTTTGTACCATCTTTCTAAAAAGTGCACATGATCTTTGCTCTGTCATGAATTACTTTCCTATCAAACCACCATGGTCTCCCCAATAACACATGACATATATCCATCAAAATAACATCACACCATATTTCATCATTATAAGTTTTTCCTATATAAAACTTGATAAAACACCTTTATCTACTATAACCTCATTCCATTTCTTAAACCATGAAAATCGAAAAGTATTAGGATGTTTTTCACATTGAAAATATAATTTTTATATTATTTTTTTAGAAACCATATTTTCACAACTACCACCATCTATAACTACTTTTAATACCTTTCCACCAAAAGTACATCTTGTTCAAAACATATTTGATCACAAAAATGCATCATCACCTTCTTTATTTTGTACATTCTCCTTCCTCAAAGTGATCATTATCCTTCTGATTATGAGATTCTCTCCAAGATTGACTGGCACAATTTAAATATTTTGCTCTTCTATCTCAACCTCAACTAGATTCATTCTTGGGAGATCATCTTGCCTCCTTTCTTTATCTGATAATGTAGACATTCAAATGTCATGTGCCCTTCTTCTCCACACCTATAACAAACATAATATATATATTGATTTGGGAACCATCCTCTAATACCATGATAACCTCATCCTCTCTGAAACCCTTTTCCTCTTTCTTGGTTTTAAAACTCTTGCCTATTCTCATTTTGCCTTTTCGTACCACATGATGATTCACCTCTATTAGTATTGGAGTGACCTATGGTGGTATTAAACCCACCTCATCCCCTTATTATAGGGTATCTGCATCTTCTTAGACCAAGAGACATTCTTCTAAAATTTTGTCCATTTTATTTTTCTTCTTCCTTGAAAATTAATTGATAAGCCTCTTCCATGCAAATTATTCTTTGAGTGCGTAATTCATCTTGAATTGTAAATTTATAACTATTTACATACCTTGTAGACATCTTCTATTTTGTTTCATCATAATTCACTCATATGTAAAGCATATAAAACTCATCTACATACTCTTTTATGCTATGATCCTTTTGCCTCAAATTCTAGAATCTTTTGTATAGGGTTTGTATATAATCTACAGGAATAAATTTTTCCCTCAGATTCTTCTCCATCTTTTTCCATGAATTAATATTTTATTTACCTTTTCCCTTCTCTCTTTGTGCAGGTGATCCCACTAAATCATTTCATGACCTTTAAATTTCATGCATGCAAACATTATCTTCTTGTCTTCTCTCATAATCTTCTTCTCAAAGAACTCCATGTTATTCATCCAATCTATCAGCACCTCTAGTTTTAAACTGCCTCTATAATATATAAAATCAACCTTGATTCCTTCATTTTTTCCTCCTAAAGCCCTAACCATCGTCTCTTCCATTAATGGTGGCTGATTTTGTTGTTCTTCTTTTTACTGAATTTCTTCACCATGATCTATGTCTTCTTCAATTTCATCACCACCTTGTCTTATTTTCTAATTGGTTATAAACATAATTAATTATTCCACTTGTCTCTATATCTCTTTTATATTCTAGTTCATTTATGCAATACCTCCTCATCCTCTCACCATTTCTTACTCCTCTAAGATTTAACCTTGCTTTGATACCAGATAATGAATCAAATTACTATTAAGATCAAAAATTACAATAGACCAAGATATGAAAAAATAACTTAGAATTGATTCATATTGATTAAATTTAAATAATTAAAAGCTATGCATAAATATGCCTCAACTCAGAATTAGAGTTGACATGCAAAAATTTGAAAAAAAAACTAAAATCTACAAAACATTCTATTTTTAGAAGCGATTATTTTTATCCAGTTTCACATACAAGCGCGTGTAGATCTAAAAATACCCAAAAATACTCTAAACACTAAAATTATCCTTTAGGATGAATTTCAACTGAAGTTCATGTCTGGTCATAAAAATATGCAATTTTTAAATATAAAAAACTCTTGAAAAAATTATTAAATTATAATTTTGAACCATCAGATGGTCTCATTTGTCCTCTAAAAATTTATTATAAATGAAATCAAATGGAAATAATGGAATACTCTAGAAATTAACTTTTTGAGATAATCATTTTGGTGTAAGAGCTCAAACAGATCTATGGATCAAAAGTTATGGCTTCCAAAAGTTTAGACTATTTTTACTGCATCATATATGTTGGTAGAGTATGCATTAAATATATGAATTTAAAATAGTCACAAGAATTCATTAGACCAATGTATTTATGTATTTTCTTAAAACATGAAATCATAACTAGATGTGTTTGATCGTCGACAAACATCATCATACCTCTTTATGTCCTTTCTAGTGGGATTATTCATAATACTATGTTAGGTTGGAGACGCAATGGGCCTATACTAATTATCCAATGGTTATTTAACATTATCATTCTATATTTTGACATGTTTTGTTGATGGCATGTTATCAATAAACATAAATTTTATATATGGTTAACACTTTCATATGAGTTAATTCATCTCTTTGAAGCATTTTCATAAGGAAAATATACCACTTAAACACTTTTTCATGACTTTGTGATTAGAGATTACTCACACAATGTGGTTAAGCTATCTCTTACATGTTATATTTAATTATGACCATTAAAGTGAATAATTATAACTTGTAAATTTAAAATTTGTATGATAACAATTCAAAAGGTAATTTTGTGTAAGTAATATTAGTGTCCTGGAATATGTAGTAATTCCTTAAGAAATAATTGTGTCACACCAAGAGAAGCTATTGATTAATAACTTTGTATTTTTTTGGATAAAATATAAGGAACCACCTTTTCCCATTGGTAGATATTGGATGGAATTAACATAGTTCTTTCTCCAAAGTAAAAAATATAACACAAGAGTTGTTTTAGCACTTCTATCAATGTGTATATGGTTAATAAGCCACTCATGCTTTCAATGCTTTATGGAGGATATCATAACCAAAACATGTTATATTTTCCTAATGTTGAATTTGTGTACTTGATAATAATGGAATCAAAAATTATACATGACTTTAATGAACTTCTATATTTGAATGAAACAAGATCAAAAACTATTTTTACTAACCTAATCATAACCTAAGTGACTCAAGAGTGAATAAACCCTCTCTAGCATGTGGTACAAATTTATACCCTCTTGTATGCATGCACAAGTGACAAGTGACCAATATGCACAAATTCATAAATTATTTATTATAATTTAATGAAGAACATGCATAAGTGTATAATTTCATAAATCTCTCTTATCATGTTTATACATGCTCCATTTTTCTTAGGATTGTTCTCTATGCTCATGTATAAATTTTCATTTATTTAATAATCAATATATCAATTTGTATAGAAAAACACAATGAGGTCTAATGGAATTCTATAATTTTAATGATATTTTAATGTTGATTCCCACCAATAATTATTCTTAGACTCATAACCCCAAGAATTATGTTGAGATAAACTCCATGTGTTCCACATGAAAGTATTAGTAAAAGCTCCATCTCATTGAATATATAATTATGATCTAAAATAAATAAATACATAAATATGTAGAGATTATAATGGAAATCACTACATTGTTTTATAAATTTATGTTGAAATTAAGAGAAGTTAACACCCAATTAATGTTTATAAAATCATGTTAGTTAAGGGTTTCATCAATGTATTGTTGGATATTCATTGGCACAAATATGTTTTCTAGTTTATAAACATGGAATAAATATTGCATCATCATGGGTCATGCACAACCCAAGGGAAATTATTTATGATCTTCTTCAACCATCCCTCTATGCATAATCTTGTGAGATTATGATTGATGGTAGATGGTTTGGCATTTGTACTATGTTATTATGTTTTTAAGGCATTGAAAATGTGAATTGGTATCCAATATAATTTTATCATTTCCTTATCCTCAAAAGTGGTTTTTATTCATTATTTAGCCACTAACTATTGTATATTTGAAAGGGTAACATTGATTGGATAAATATTATTAAGTTCTCAACATGAGGTGGCAATGACAAATAATAGACTTCTACTAAGTGTGGTCGTATCATTATAAAATAGTTATTGAATTCCATGTAATATTACAATTATTATAGACTTATTTAGAATGGAAACATGAATTTAAAAAATTGATTTAAATTAATTACTACCTCATAGTTAAACATGAGAGGAACCCATTGTTAGATGACAACCTATTTAAACCCTAGTAGTTATCATCTTAAGGATATAACAAATGTCTTATAGATTCTTTTAGGTTTTAATTATCATAATTTTAAAATAGTATTTCTCAACATTATGTAAGCCCCCTAGTATTATTTGTGTGTATATTTAATTCTTTTCAGGCATTCAATCCCTAAACTATAACTTAATTTATTTATGTAAGCTTTTATTCATCTCTAAATGGGTTTTGTATGTTTCTAGCTTGAGGGTTAGAGAGGACTAGTTTTCACGTCCTATTGGTAACATAGGAATAATTATAAAGGGATATAATTACATTAGACTTAATATTTCTTGTACAAATATTAATTCGATAAATGGTGGAAATTATGGAATCGAACATGAAAAAAAACCTTAATGGAGTACTTGTCAATGATACTTATAATTTAAAATAAATACACCTTAAACTTGATCTCACTTCTTGATAATCATTGCTATTATAAGGTAAATAAAAATTATTTTTATTTAATGTGCATTAGTATAACCATGTATTATCTTGTGGGATAGAATGTATTGTTTTCTCATAGGGAAAAATTGATTAATTATTCTAATATAACCCTAAATTTCTTAAGAAATTTTAATCATGTACAAGCCTAGGTGGTTACATATTATATGATTTTTGTTATTGATTTAAACTTTATAGTATAAAATTGCTCTTCATGTATGACTAATCTCTGCCTGACTACCTTGAGATAACACTTTTTGTAAGTGGTATGGGATTTACCCTTGTTTGATTTATCTATAATGAATGCATATATTGTGATATGATATCTTGACTTTAAGTGGAAAACCAAATTACACCTCTTAAGATACATGTTTATATCTTAAACATCAATCATAAAACAAATTTTTAAATTCAACATCTAATACAAATATGTATTTAAGGATAAATATATAGAGCTAAAACTTTTATGGATAATTAATCGCATGATTGTATGTTAATGTTAAAATGGGAGAATGAAAACCTATAAAATGAAAGCTAGACATATGATAAATAGTTGAATAGTTTTTTAACGTAATAGTAAAATATAGATGTTAAAATCTCTGTTACCATCCCAATACTTTTGGGTACTAAAATACATTACGAAGTCGAACAAATAATGATAAATTATTTTTTAACTTTTAAATTATATTCTCGGGTTTCTCCTTTCATTTGTTATACATTTCATGTGTACATGTAGAACGTTATTTTGGAATTATCATTGGGATATATTTGAACTTGTAGGATCCTAAGGAAATATCAACTTAGTAATGGAGAGATTATAAGTTTATGAGATGATTTTACTACTTAAGAATATTTTAATTTGAATTATAAACTCCTTACATAAGAGTTAGAATGAATTTCAGAGCTTATAATCATATTCATATACCTTAATAAAATTTATAAATAGTATACCATTATATACTACATTACTATGGGGGATTGAAGGGTAATTTGTTTTATTTACATTACTATGGGGGATTCAAGGCTAATTTGTGGAAAGGTAGGACCACAATTAGTGGATGATATGTGTATAAGGGATCACAAAGGAATTTTGGTTAAACTAAAATCCCTCCAATGATGATCACCCTATTCAATTTACTATATTCTTTTTAAGATAATAACGATTTACAGTGCTTTAGTAGATTGTCCTTAAGAAGACTTATTTACATGTGATTGTTTTATAAATTGACTATATCTATTCAATATTATATTGTTATTTAACATAAAAAACCATGGATTAGTAATTTAATTTTAAACATTATAAGTTTTATTATTTATGATTGTGAGATTGATTACATTATATACTACTTTGAAATTTAACTTTTCCTTACCAAAAGAGTAAAGTTTATTTATTTTTACATAGAACTTACTTTGAGATAGTTTCATAAGTACTTGAAATGGAAAAAGGATGTGGACTCTACTTTTATAATTTTACCATTATTTTGAAGGTTTCTTAGACTTCCAAAAAAGAATATAAATATGAATTGTGAAGTTATCATTGATAGTGTACACTTGTACATATTTTAAAGGAAGTATTACTTAAATGTGTTTAAATACTAATTAATGTATAACGACACATAAAAACATTTAACTTAAATCAAATTGGCATAAACTAAAGATGAATGGTTGATTTCAAAACTAACATTCATAAACATATTATATAATTAATGATTTAATATATACAAGTACGGTGAAAACAATTACATGGATAGTGTTATGAAGAAGCATGGAAATGACTTGATCTGGATTTACATTTCATGTATGATCATAAAATAGTAATTTATTTTTATTAATTATTTTTTATCATTAACGAGAATAAGGAAAGAATTCACATGAAACATTTTGAGATGATAATTTTAGTAAATAAATAAATAAAACCATTATTTTTTTTCGATGTCAGACAAAAAGGCTATTTGAGTTTACTGCTTCAACATATACAAAACTTAATCTCATATGTATGGTTAATTTTAATGGATGTTGAATGGATACATATTAAATATATTTTTGCACATCTTAACATTGAAGGCCTCTAACATCCATACCATCTATCATGAAATAATTTATATGCCACATACTTAATATTCCTTACATATAAATATTATTTATAATGATTTTTTATAGGCCCTCCATATTCATAAATAAAAAATATGGCATGACAAAATTTGTGTTTATTCAAGGTATGTTATGATGTGGGAAGTGCATGATATGTTGATTGATGCCTTTAATACCAGTAGTTGAACACCAAACATTAATATCTAATTGGCTTGTTATACCTTTATGGCAAACCCACATGGAAATGGCATGTGGTGTTAATATATTTAATTTTTGGGTTATCACTTACATACTGAAGGGACAATTCCATCTTGGGTGTTATTGATAAGTTAGCCTAGGTGAAATATTTCTTTTTGACCAAGGACACATATGAGGTAGACAACATTCCGATTTTTATTTTAATAAAAAATTGTGGTTACATGGTGTTTTTATTTAGATTATTTCATATTATGGTCCTTATTCAAATATCAATTTTGTACCACTTTTCAAGTAGCCTTAGATGTAAAGCTGAATCTAAGTAAAAAAAAACATACTAAGACAAATAAGGAGATAAATAAGGCCAATCAAATCTTAAATTACATCATCCAAGCATATGTCATGGATAATTAGAATCAGTGGAACAACTACCTACCATTGGTATAGTTTTGGTATAATAAAATATATTATATATCCATTAGCATGGCCCCATATGCAACTTTCTATGGATGACCCTGCCTAGCTCTTTTGTGTTAGAATAAATGTAAGGATTATGTATTAATTTGTCTATATGGTGAAAAAATATAAACTTATGCATTTTATTATAATTAATGGTGAAATTTTATTTTGAAAATATATATGCTATAACATAAATCTTTCTATCTCTCTCTCTATGTATGCATGCATGCATGTATTTATTTATATGTATTTGTGGATACACACACACATACATAAATACATACATGATACATACACAAATATATACATGTGTACATCAAATACAAATACACATGTACATGTACACACAGAAATGTGTGTGTGTGTGTGTGTGTGTGTGTGTGTGTGTGTGTGTGTGTGTGTGTGTGTGGAAACACACATACATACATATCTATATGTGTTTGTATATGTTTGTGAATATGTATATTTATAAAAGTGGTTATGAGATCATATTTATATGTGTAACTCTAAAAAAGTTATATGATCTTAAATTTATCATTTACATAATGATGATGTGTCATTTGTAATATATTTAAAATTATTACTCTATTAACAATTATAGTTTTATTTATTAATGTCATTTATAATTTAGATTGTGGATTCAACCTTGTCATATCATTGAAGTACCATAATATATCCATATTTTATGTAAATGAAAAGGATGATAAAAAAACTATATCAAATATTGAGTTGAGCTAGTGTAAGATATAAAAATTGTATATCAATGTGTTATTTGATTTGACAATATGCATTGTCAGCTCTAATAAAGTAAAAACACATATATAAAAAACCCTAGTAGTGGAATTTGAGATTGTATTAAACTTTCAAATAGTTGGGTTTCATAGCACTTTGAATACAATGAAACATTTCATTTTATAGGTGGGAGGAAAAAATATAAATTGACTTATTAATATATGTGATGAATATTTAATGTTATCTAGATAAAAATAACATTCTTTGAGTCATTCTTGTATTCGCTTCATTTTATTGTTTTATTCTTAAATCAAACAGTCTTATATTTTTATCCATCAAGATTAAATTTAATGTAATAGAATATAAAACATATTATGTTTTTGTCAAGGAAACACGTCAAACTATAGGCCATAATAATCACAATGTGGTGTACTATCTACTCATCTTAGATGGTGTTATTACTTTGTTATTAACTTAAATAAAACACATGAGTAACCATATAAAGAACACACATACAACATTCAAATGCCTTTTTATTCTTCTTGTTTATATTTTTCTTTCATCATTCATGATGTCTATATTTTTTATTTATGTGAGATAAGTTTCATTAATTATCTTATTATAGTTAATATTTTGGAGTTATTCAATGTAAATATGTGCATAAAATAAAATAAGCATTTGTATATTTTTAGTGCAACGTAAAAATATTAAAATTCACCTTCTACCATTATCAGCATAAGATGGGAGTGTATTTTATATGACATTAATTTATGCATGTCACTAGTGGTTTATCTATTATTGAGCTCCAAACCTCTAGTGTCATGGTGTATGGTTAGTCTGAGCCTAAGATGTTAGTATGTAAAATAATAAAACAACATAGTATTATTAACTGATCGTACAATAACATAAATTCATACAAAAGTAACAAATATTAAAATTATTTAACCACTGACCACTTGAACATGATGATCACATAATTTAATTTGCATGGTTGTATGTCGAATGAAGATGATTATTTTATTATTTTCACCCTTTATGTTTGAATTCCTATGACATGCATACCATCTGTCATGAAAGGATTCAAATGGCACATTATTAATGTTCCTTACATATAAAAAGGAATTATAATTCCATGTCATTGGAACTCCTTATTTATTAAGAGTACATGTGTCATGATGTTAGTTTTGTTTCATCCAAGTCATATAATATTAGGGAACATCTACTGATCATTAACATGTAATACTTGTAATGTCATGATTAAAATGCATAATGATAATGTCAAAAAGGATAATAATAAGTTATAATATTTTAAATTTACAAAATTCATTTAATACGAAATATTGAAAGACTTATAAACGTTTGGATATTGTAATGAATGACTCTTGATAATCTCCTTTTCCAATATTTTATCTATTTGAACATAAAAATTTAAATTAGATATTAAATTGTTTCAAACATTTGTTATTCCTTTGCATAATTGATATTACACTACAATGCTTTAAATAAGAAAAGTCACCTTTAGTTCACCAAATAAGATATTTTCAACATCTAAACTTAATCTCTAAATCTAGACTTTAAGTCAAACTTGCATCTTACGACCATCTGTGTTGTCAACTTTATATGACATATATAATTTTTCCTTCATAATGGGCTAAAGTTATCCCTAGCATTAACCTAGTGTTTCCCTATTATCACTCATAGGTGAGTTTAGGGATACATTATGTTTGACATTAGGTAAATATTATTTATTGACATAAGATCCATCTTTAGTTTGATAATAGGTCCATCTTTAAGTGTGACTCTCGAATATACTCTATGTACCACAATATGTCTAACTATAATGTGATACTAGGGTTAACTTTTATCTCATCACTAAATCTGATAATAGATTAGACACTAGGTTAGACTTCAAATTTTACACTAGGTGTGACTATAAGATCTTAAGTTGTACACTAGGTCCACTTAGAAGTTGAAGTTAAGTGTGACATTAGGTTCGACTACAAGTGTGAAATTAGATCCAATTTTAATGTGACTTTAATTATGTCATTGACAATTCTTTTAAGATCAACATTGATTTTGAATTTAAATTTTAAATTTAATTTTACTAATTAAAATTATTTTATAATATTTTATAAAATATTGATCATGTATCATACAATTATAACTATAATTTTTATAATTATATAATTTTAATGTTAATCTCAATTATAAATTATACACAAAATGAAAAATAACGTAATTATGAATTTTAAGTTCAATTCATTATAAAAAAAAATAAACATGTTCTTTGACAAAAATTTAATCATTAAGTGCTTCAGAATGTGTAAGCTTGACTTCTTTACCTTGCTTTGACTATTTTACTTTATGTTAAATTAAAATTATATAGGATCATTCAATATTACACAAACTATATTTCATCCACTCAAAACATCATTAAGACATCCCTATTCTACTTGTACACTCATTTCAATTGGATCCAAGTAGTCTTTATCCTCATATGATAAGATTGCACTAGGACATACATGGTTGCACTAGGTCACAAAGGGTTGCACTAAATCAAAGAGGAACGTAATAGGTTGGCTATGATAAAATTGTGTTGGATGTGGTTTTATTATGTCTCTATCCTTAATGTGTCCCTTGTATATGGCCTTTAGGCCTTATGTGTAACATTATATGTAAATTATGTGATATTCTGCATCATTACCTATATGTTCATTATTTATTACTATTTAACCATGATTCATATCATGCATTAAAAATATTTTATATTCTTGATTTTTTTGAAATGATACTTAACATTCACATGTTGTTTATGTGCTTCAATGTTATATCTCTCTAACACATGTTTCCCATACATTTTAAATGCTACATTCAATAATATGATGAAATTTAATTCAATTTAAATGATACAACATAATTACATATTTCACATATTTTATAATTATCTTATCAAATTAGTAACTTTAAGCATATGTGTCACATCTCAAATGAGGGCATCACAATTCATGAAAATTTCAAATTTCATTATTTTTCATGTTATAAATCATGTAGATTTCAAAATTCAAACTTTCTCAAGTTAAAAAGTTTCAAAGGTAGAAAGCTTCAATAATAATTTATATTTGTCTTTAGTAGTGTGATTCACCTTATTTTATAAGTATGCCATGTCAGAGTCTACTGACAGTAAACATTTGTTGTTTATCTTTAACATTAAAAATTATAAATCCATATTTGGTGGTTCCACCCTTTTAATTATTTATAAAAATTAATATACACATTAGAAAGAAATTTGGAGCACATAATTTTTTCAACTCAAAGGATTTTACTAGTTCAAAATTTAGACTTGATCACTATCAATTCACCAAGAATTAAACATTTGTCCAAATTCCTAAGAAACAAGGCAAACACTTCCTTGAATTTCAAGTTATATAATAATTAGATTGCATACTCTATTAATAGTGTATTTTCATTTCTCTCTTTTCAAATTTCAAATTGGACACTTCAAGTTTTCAATTTTCAAATATGGAGTGTAACTATTAGCAGGTTTCACATTAAGGTTTGCATACAATTTAATATATTAATTTCACTCCATTTCATCAATATAATAAAGTTGGGGGGAAGGTAGACACTTAAATTTAATCATTAAGTTTAGGAAATTGCTTAAACATAACATCCTTAGCCTTCTTGGCCTATTCATCATTTTGATCAATTGGAATCTAGTGCACCTACATAGCTCAGTCAACTTACTTTTTTTATTAAATTGATGCCAATGTACACACACCTCTTCCTTACCTTGCTTCTTGGATTCATATGCCTTACTTATGGAAAACAAATTATTTATATGATCTAACCTTTTTGGGACATGACACACACCTTAACAGACCTATCAAGTTCAATCATTTCTTTCTTTAAAAACTTAAAACTCTTAATTTACCTATAGGTTGGTTTATCTACCTTGTAGACCTATAATTCCTAATTTTTGACCATATATTTCTTCTCATTAACTTAATCATGAATGTAAAAACACTTATGGATACCCATTAATCCCTTATGTAACATACCTGAGAATCAGTTGAGGTTAATTTGTATGGATTAATACTTCATTCTTTAAGCTATGCTCTAATAAGCCCTCCTTTTATGTAAACCTCCTTGTCCAAAACATTGTATGGACTTCCTAGTAAAAATAATCACCATTCCAGATACCCATTACCTCCTTACAATTAAATCAAATATTTTTTAGTACACTTATTTTGAGAAAACCAACTTTTCTATATAGGCATATTCTTTCTTAGCTTGCATACACCTATATCTCATTTTAGAGGACAAACCCTAGTTTTAGGGCTTTCTAAATCTTGTATAGGTAGATATCATAGATAATTGAACTGGGAGTATTATATATTGTTTCAAGGCATCTAGTTAGGTGTTTGATGCTTCAACAAGTGATCGTCACCTTCTACATTCATCGAATAAGCCATAATAACCTCCTTTACATTCCACACAACATAAGTTTGATTTGACTTGACTGTATTTCTTGTGACAGCCAACATATGTTTCTAGGATTTCTCATAATATCTTTATCACAAGATCCTCTAGATGGTATTTAACCATGTCAATGTCTCAACCACTTTCATATTCATCAATCAAGTCAAAAACACCATCTATCTATTCTAAGCATGTGGATCTTAACTTATCTATACTATGTTTTCTTGATAGTAGTAGGGGTTTCTAAAGCCTATTCCTTCTTATTTTAGGTCTATACCTACCTCATAGACCTATCTTCATGATATTATGATCTCCATGCAAACCTTTGCATGTTTATTTACCTTGGATAGTGGACTGTAGATATGCATGCCTAACTACCCTGTTCATACCCTGTTTAGGATTCTTTATTCATTTCACAAATTCTAGACCTCTTTATTATATAATACTATTTTCAACTTGCTCTCAACATATATCCAAGGTTTCCCCATGCATGTTTTACACCATGACATGATATTTTTTCTTTAATAAATAAAATATAGACACACATACATTGGCCTACCACTGAATGACTTGAATTCTACAAGGAAAACCATTGTGTACATAACCATTAGAATCAATATTTATCGTTATATATCAAACAAGATTACTTACAGTGAACTATGATCAATGTTCCATACTTAATGGCCAATGCCTTCATAGAACCTTATTTGCTCCTTCATACCTTCTTGTTCTTACATATAATATCCTCTTCCTTTCTTGCATTCTTACATACTATAATTCGATAGATCACCTCTCTATCTCTCCTTGAATGAGAGGCCCTCCTTATCTTTTTCTTCTATGTACCTTCCTCCTCTTGCATTTCATATATTACTCTTTGAAAGAGTCTCCTCCTTTCTCCCTATGCCCAACTGAGGCTCTAAAATAGGAAAAGAGGATTTTTCTAAACCAATATGATAAATGAAGAAGATTATTTAAGAAATATTCTATGGTTGAAAGGTATTTCAAACATTCCTTTTATTTCCTCAACAAATTTCTCAACGTGGGATTCATCTTTAAAAACTTCTACCTTTTCCCCTCTTTTTACTTTGACAATTACAATTGCTCCTTGTTAAACATCATTTGGAGGGAAAATACAATGGTTTGAGTTAGACTTTAAATCCATACTAAGACAATAGTTTTGATTTAGAGTTTGCATGCTTGATGGTTTCCATCTTTGACCATGTCCTCATGGAGATGTTTTGAGATGCTTCTGCATCAGAATCTATATGAGACCATACACCATTCAAAAAAATATATTTAAACCACTAGTAAAATCATTCAAACATATGTACTCTAGTTATAGACTCATTTTAGTAAGACTCTATCAATCTCTATCCTTATGGGATATGATCACACTAGATCGGATAGGGCCATAATAAGGTCTTATCCACTAGAATGGCCTTGTCCCCTACACTCCAATAATAATATTTTAAATTATAGACCTTCTATTTTAAACATATCATGATTTTAAAAAAGTTTGTTAACTTAAGTATTAAAAAAAATATTTTATATAATCACGTCCAGGCCTCTTTAAACATGTCTATGAATCATTTCACAATTCTAATGCACATTGAGAAAAAGATCATTATTCTTTCCAATTTCATTACGCTTTATTTTAAAATTCATAGGACAAATATGAATTTATTTAATTAGATGTTAGTAGTAATTATTTTAAATAATTTAAAGCAATCTATCTAGTTGAAATAATATATCAAAATTTAATATTCACACACTCCCTTTAGGAGGGAGAACTGCATTGGTCTTAGGAACTTTTTGGTTATGTCAAAAAAATGTAAATTATGTTATATTTTTTGATGATATCCAAGATACTCACATTGCCTGATTAACTCCTTAGCATTTATCTGTATTACATTTATTATGTAGGATTTAAGGTTTATATTATTTAATTTTTTCACGCATCAAATTAGGACATAGTTAATCATTAAATCTTTAAAAACATAGAATCACACTTAGATTAGAAAATTAATCACAAAAATAAACTAAAGCACAAACTCAATTAATAGACAAGACCATAGTGTGGTACTATACTCCTAGTGAGTCCTTCTCCTAACACCTTTTAAAACGATGATTTAATTTATGACACAATTCACAACTTATTTAAGCTAGTTTCCACCTATATTTTTCCTATATTGTCATTATGAAATCATTTTGAGATAGGTTCACATATTTTCTCCATATTTACTATTTATATATCATTTAGAATTATTTAGATTTTATATTTCACATTCATACATATATATTTATGTAGATTTAAGTCAATTTTCAATAGTTTATTTAATCTTAACATTTTATTGTTAACAAAATTTTAACCCAAGACAACTTACAGAAGAGAGTGTTTACCTTGGTCAATAGATGCTATTTCGCTGCTTAACGGAGGAAACTATTTCTCATCTTTTCATACACTGTGATTTTTCTAGGGAATTTTGGGACATAGTCCTAAAATTTTTTTGCATTCAATGGGTCTATAATTCTGAAATTAAGGAAGTTATGAATAGCTAGTATCCTACCTTTTCTCATCCTTGGCTCCTTGAGTTATGGAAACAAACTCTGCCCTGTTTGAGCTGGACTTTATGGAAAGAGCGTAACCATATAATTTTTAGGGATACTGCTAGAGATGCCTCTCAAGTTTTTCATACTTTTGTTTAGAATCTAATGTAAAGTGTCACTAATGCCCATATTCACACTACGAAGAAACCTCTGACTCATGCAGATGAATAAATTGTAGCTAATTGGAAGATCCTAAATCATATTCATGTTTATAATAATTCCAAAATGTTATAGAGACTCAATACTAGATGGAATCTCTTGAAGCCTAACTGGTTGAAACTTAACTTTGGTGGGGCCTCTAAGGCTGATGGTAAACCTAGTGGGGGAGGGATTATAAGAGATAACAAAGTGTGGATGATTGCTATCTATACTGGTGGATTGGGTTGTCAAATCAATAATTATACTAAAGCAACTGCTCTTTTATGGGGGTTTTAATTAGCTATCTCTCTTGGTATTACGAATTTGAGTATTCAGGGGAACTCTAAAAGGGTTATTGATGCGGTTAATAATGTATCAATTTCTGGTATTAAGTTGAAAGATATTATTAGGAATATATAAATTCTCTTCAAGAGGATTAAAAGGGTAGACATCTCACATATTTATCATGAAGGCAATGGTGTTGCAGATGCCTATGTCGAACTTGGCCAATAATATTCAAATTAGCGATGCTGGTGCCAAATTGATCACATCCCTTTAAATATTAGGGATTTCATTTAAAGGAAGTGACGTGTTAAGGATGAGTTAGATCTATTGGAATGACAACTCACTTTGTTAGTCCTTTTGGAGGGTGCTGATGTGTATCTTGGAGTATGGTTCTTTTTGTACTTTCTTGATTGTCATTTCTACTTCATTATGCCCCTTTGATAAGGCAAGTAGATTGCTTCATCATTATGGTGATTTCCATGAAATTTAAGCATGGGATGAGTGAGTGTCATCTTTTTATGGTGTTCCTTATTTATGTGTTGTTTCATCACCATTATCAATATCTTTGATCAAGGGATTGAAGTTACTGCAAATATGACTATGAAAATTTGGGGTTTTTGTGATCTATTATGAAAGTCCAACATGGGTGGTGATAGAATCTGAACAGAACCTATTTCTTGTTTCATGTTCAAATACAACCTAGTGGTCTTGCACTATTTCAAAGAGGGTGGGATTAGCCCTTATTTAAAGAGGCTCAATGGGTATGATAGGAACCTTTCAAATCAATTCGTTAGGTCTTGCTAAAACTAGTGAGTCTCTATGTGGGGAATTAGTTTTGAGATTTTAGAGAATGTGATTACTTTGGCTACTGGCATGTCTACTCAAGGGATTAAATTATAATAAAAAACTAAAATTACGGACCTTTCCAATCAAAATCTCTTTCTTGGAGAAGGTGAAAAACTAGTACCCTATCAAGGCAGATCTGATCGAGCCAAGCTGCCAGAGCCTTGGGACAGCCCTCATGAAGTATTTCACACTAGAGGGGAACTTCACCAGGTTTTAAAACTATCATCTTCCCCTTCTAAATCATTTTAGGTGAAATGCACAAATTAGCTTTCCTTTTTATCTGATTTCTTCACTTGAGCATTCTGTCCTTAGGGTTAGAGCTAAAATGGCTAAGAAACCTATCCCCCTTCATCAAAGCCTTATCTTCTATCTTTACAATTTCCATTTTTCCCTTGAGCCTTCTAAGGCCATTCAAATTAATAGGGGGAAATTTCATCTAACCCTATTGCTACCACTATTGTTCAAGAGCCATGCCCTTCACTAGTTTCTAATAAGACAAAAAAAGTTTCCTTTTCTACTCTTGAGGAGATTCCCATAAATACTCTGGGCTCTATTGTGAGTACGAAGTGCAAGAAGAGGAATACATATGATGGTGAAGTGGGCACTTTGGGGGATACTATGGGGATGCTAAAAAATCCCTGTAGGACCCTTGTGGGTCAACGTAGCAAGTCTCATTCATCTACTAAGGCTATTATAGAGGGTTTCTCCTTAGGTGTTAGGCGGTTGAGGCAAATTAATGGCAAACCTACTCCCAAGGCTAAGCTTATCGACTACTCTGAGAGTGCCTCTAATGAATCCACTCAGGGTGATGAGGCCAAGGACATGGATGGTTAAGAAAGCTCTACGGATGTTGAGGGTAAGTAGGAGGCTAAAGAATTAGAGGCTACTGCTGAGGATGTTGTTGATTCTATGTAAAATGCTGGCAAAGTAGAAAAGATTTTTGTGGAAGAAGCTAATGATGAAACAGAAACTGATGCTAGATTAGGATCTAAAATTGTAGTCCTGAGGAGACTCATTCAAAAATTGGAATAGAACCTTTCTACTGTGCTCTAGAATTCTATTTTCCTTAACATTTCTATGTTGCAGGACTTGGGTGCTATTGTTACTGTTGACAATGAGGAGAACTCTATGAATTTGGATGATCTTATTAAATCCATGTTTAACCAAGGAGAGAATCTGCCTCCTTATTTTTTGCTTCTATTTTGATGATACTTTGCTACTTTGTTTTAACTATCTTAGTTGATTGTTGTTGTTTTTACTGGGTTAACTACCTGTGATGTTTATGTTTTGAGCCACTTTTTATTCTAGTTGAGTCTGTGGCTTTTCTAATTTTTGTAAGGGTTTGGCCCCTTGTTTAGCCACCTTATTTTATCAAAAAAACATTTCATTGTTAGATAAAAATAACGTTAAGAATTGTAGTGAACCCCTTATTTTTAAAATGTTGCTTGTTGGTTGTTTGGATTTTGTCTTATGATTTCACTAAAATTTATTAGAATTTCCAAAACTAAAATAAAATAACCTTTAATCTCGGATATAAATCTAAACCCACAAGTCAATATTCCTCCACCTTAGATTTAATCTAATAGTCAATTAATTGCATTGTAACTCTAGATAACATCTAACATTTGAGATCTTGATTTTGACATTAGCTTTAATTGTCTTGATCTCTATAAAAAAAATATTTTTGTTTGATTTATTACGTATTTTATATTTATTTGGTATTTTAAAAATAAAATGTTCTTTCATTTTCAAAACTACTTAGTTATTGTTATTATGTGCTAATAGGTTGCCTATTTACTATCATTCTAATGTGAAAGGTATTCTCCCAATACTCAAGCCATTGTACATCACTAAACATAGAGTTTATTTTATATGTACCTTATGGTACATTGGAAATGCCAATGCTCTATTATTTATACCATATGCAATGTATTTTGTGTGTTTTATTTATGGTGAACCTAAGAGTAACATATCACCTAAAGAACTTACTCTCATTATAGTCTCAAAGATGTGATAGTTGGATACAAACATGTATTTGCCTCGATAGTTATTCCTATAAAATTATAGGTTGACATGATTCTACAAATGATAAAATATATTCTAGAGTAAACACAAACATTCAAATGCTTGGATAGATCACCTTTATACCTTGTTTTTTACATGTATTATATTCATAGTCTTAACATTTTTATATTCATAGTGTACTATATGCCTACAATTCATAGTGATAGATTAAATGCTATTAATTTTTCATAAATGTAACTTCCTTTGGTCTCTTATGTAGTGGAAAATCATGATGTTTTTTTATCAAAATAGTAATGTTATTGTTCAAACTCCTTACACTAATGAATTTGAAATTCACACTAATTCTAATATTTAAAATAATGAAGAGAGATACGAGGTACATAATGAGCATCAAATTCATATTAATCCATAATAGCATAATGAAGTAGATCAAAATAAAGTGAAATAATTATTTGAATTTCTTTAGGTCTTCAAGAGAACCCCAATAGTTAAATAAGATCATTAGTCTATTTATATCATCAATAATTGAGCATCAAGATAAATTGAACACATCTCCTAAAAACTATTTTCCTTTTTGGGTTTTCAATTCCCCTACCTCTATTATTGCCTTTTCCACCACTAAATGCATTCCTCTTTCTACACCTCGAGTTTTGTCTATAAAAACATCCCTTTGTTTTAGAACATCACCTAGTTTCCAATAGGTATCCATGTTTATGCCTACTTGTCCTAATTATACTTCCTCACCTAACTTTACAAATACTAATATTTAGCATACAATTTTTTTGTGTAAGCCAAATTATTTTAAATTGAGAAAAATAGTTCTCATTAATGGGCTCATGTTCCTTTTTTACATAACCACTAGAAACACAATATTACATATTTTCCATTATCAGTTGGCTTTATATCTCCTAATATTCCTATATATCAAGGAAATATGATCCTTAACAACATTTATGTGTATTCCATGTAGCTTATCTACACTATTCAGATAATGATAAATTGTTGATAAAGATTTTTCCAATATGTATACAATAATATGATCATAGATGGTTTTAGGATATTCATATTCAATTAGTAAAGGATTCCAATCCTTTGTAAAATGATCCTTCAATAGACTTCTCTATCAACATTGCTGAAAAGATATCATATGCTCAGATAGTGAATCTCAAGTAAGGGTCTAATGAAATAATTGATGAATATGTTATAAGAGACAAGCCTGTGATAGAAAAATGACAAATCAAATGATTTATAATAAGAACTAATATATCTTCGCTCCAAGTTTTATCTCCAATTAAAGATTCAATTATGATTGATAAGTTCTAAACTTTTGATAAATTATGTCATACATTGAGAAAACATAAAGTCAAATTGATTACATTAATTAATCTAAATTATACTTCAAATATCCCTTCTACTTCAAATGTCAAATTTAAAAGAAAGCTAAAATTTTAGAGAAAACCAAATTAAAGAAAGAATGAAGATATGATTACATTAAATTATATATCACATAAAAATTAAAACTTCATTTACAACCTTTACCATGCAGACAATTATCATGGTTACCATCACCTCCTCATCTATTGTTACAAAGACTACTTGAATTTAATATGACATCTCTTCCTCAGTTAATGGAAGTGTGCATCTCAAGATCATATTCTGAAAATATTCATGGCAATGAATATTGTGACTGCTATTGATGTATTAAACATTCTACAAAATATATTTCAATTTTAAACATAAGACTTAATATATTATTAATGAGAACATTATTGATATTGGAACACATATTATAGAGGCCAATACATAATAAAATGACAATTTTAAGCTTAAAATTTGCAAAGATCCTTTTAAAAAATGAATTAGTGAATAAAAAGGATAATTTTGAAACCTCATTCTTATACATATGTGCATTCACTTGATAAAAGAATTGGTATAGTTACAAGCATAATGTCCTATATTAAATTTGATGATAGTGAAGCTGTAGATGATTTAGATAGACATTCACTTTTTATTCAAACATATAATAACAATAAATCCATACATAATGTTATGATACACAATGTATCAAGTGAAAATTCATGTATCATAACACTCCTCTACTATCTGGGTTATGCAAAACAAGACTTATATGATATAACTAGAGTTGTAAATGCATTTTATGGTAATACATTGCATATAATGACCCTGAATACTATCAAGTCAAATAAATATCCAGTAGGCCAATATCATAAACAACAACTAATATTGATTCGTATTGAATTATTTAAATAATTATAAATCATGCATAAATAAACCTTGACTTGAAATTAGAGTTGACATGTAAAATTCAAAACACTAAAAATAAATAAAACTCAACCTGCTATTTTTTGTAGCTATTAGTTTTACTAACTTTCAAATGTAACTATGCATATCTTTAAAATATATAAAATTAAACTAAAAATTTAAATTAAAATATTAGATGAATTTAAATTTAAGTTTAAATCCAGTTACAAAAAAAGATAATTTTTAAATTTAGAAAAAAACCTTAAAATAAAATAAAATTATAATTTAAGACCCTCATATGGTCGCGTATGGCCTTAATAAAATATCAAAAATACACAATAACTATAAGGGAGTATTATAGATGAATTTAAATTTTTTATCCAATAATTTTGGCACAAATATGGGCTCAAACGAAGCTATAGACAAAATATTATGGCATGTTGAAGTTCATCTTCTTTTCCTACATCAGGATAATCTTCGATATATAATTTTACCTTTAAAAGTTTGAATTCTTATAGTTACCAATGCATTCTTAGTTATACCAAGAGTAAGGGTCTTTGACATGCTATTAGAATACTCTTGGATAAAAAAATATTAGAGTCATGCCTTTTACAATGCATAAATGTCTCTAAAATATTCATGGCAATAAAGTGGTAAAAAATTTATTAATCGAATATGAATATCCTTTGGAAATAATGATATTTACTAATCCTATATAAAAATAATAAGTCAAATGGTATTCAATATCATTATCTATATATTCAAAAGCATGCAACATAACTAGTTTCTTCATTTAGTTATGAGTATCATCTACTCACACATCACCAATTTGTGAGCATGATAAAGTTAGACATGGGAATAATCAGTTAGTTTAAAAGAGAATATTAATTTTATTGATAATATATTGGCACCTAAAAATAAGTTTTCATCTCCTAAGGCAACACAGGTTATTCAATAAGATTCATGATAACTACATGCAGTTACATTTTATACTACTACACATGAGAATACAAGCTTACATGTGAATATGATAAATAATTCAATAGTTCATATTAAAAAATATTATTCTTATTAATATTTGTATGTGTTTATAGTTGGCACTTCCTATTCACATTAATTCATTCAATCATTTCACATTGTGGGTTATGCATATAGACCTCCCATTATTGATATAATTTTCCAGATAGTTGTATTTCCCTTTGTATGTATCTCTTTTTATTTAAATTCATTAATAATAATTATATCCCAATTATAGGAATTACTCTATCCATTTATTATATTTTTGCTTTAGATATTTTCCCTATTTATTTCAATCTGATTCGAACAATTAAAAGAAAACTATATTATAATGCTTTCAATGCACATTATTTATGGCTTGTCACTTGATTATTATTGCATACCTATCATGCTATATATTTCATTGAACTAAAATTATTACATATATCTACATTCTCCATGAGAACACGTAACTTATTTCCCATTGAGGACATGATCATCCCTATCTACATTGATATAATTCTATTACACATACATTAGGAGCACATTGTTTGCCTTCTATGTTGTGACATTATATTTTTGCACCTTTTTATGGATTATTTTAATCTCTCCCTTTTCGTATATTCTTTAATCATTTATTCTTATCACTTTAAAAAAAATTAAGTTCAAACTTTTCAAAAATTGCAAAAAATAAAAATATTTAAAAAATTAAAGACAATTAAAAAAATTAAAAATTGGCACATACAAACATTTTAAAATGATGGTAGCTTATTTATTTAAATATATTATTTATTTCATGCCAAGTAGATAGAATTTTTTTTATTTTTTTTATTTTTTTTTTAAATTTTAATACACAAGGTATTTAGGTGTGATACGTGACATACTTTCACATGGTTTCTCTATTTTGGGCATCTTTTATCACCCAACAACCTTTCTAAGTTGGTAGCATGTCTTCATTTGCCACACTTTAACATGTTGTGTCTATCCACAACCATTCTATGATATTTGGATATTATCATACAAATGTTCACTACTCACTCATATTTTTAATTCTTTTACATAGATATGATATTTGATAATAGTGGAATTAATTAGTATGGTTGAGGTATACTAGTATCATTTACTCTATGCTTATTTGTTACTTTACTACATGATAAGATAAGACATTCTTGCTTATTAAGTGTTTCCCTTAGATTTGTGTGTTCAATTTATACATGATATTTATTGTATTGCATTATCATGCCATTTGAGTGTGGCCATTAGCCTTGTATGTTTTTTCAACATTCATAGCTCCCTTATATGCGGTCTTTGGGTCTTATGTGTGACATTATATTAAAATTGTGTGACATTGATTTTATGTTCATTACATATTACTATGATTCTATGATTCATATCATTCATTAGTCATGTTCTTTACATTTAATTTGATGCCATGAAATATATCATGCATGCACTCCTTATATGCTTCAATGTTATTTATTTCTAACATGTTTCATATAGAATTTAAATACTAAATCCAATACTATATGAAATACAATTCAAATGTTCACATGACACTACATGATTACATATTTTACAATTCTCATTGGATATTAATGACTTATACTCTATGGCACTTATCTCAAAGTTAAATAATCACAATGATATTGTCTTGAGAACTCAAGCATTCATGACAAATAATTTTTAGATTTATCAGAGTATAAATTTTTAATAATTACAAAAATGATTCCAAATTTTTAGATTATGAAGGCATGTGAAATACATGTGAAAACATTCCTACAATACATATTCACAAATATATGATTCATATGAATGCACATGTGCAAAATAGTTATAATTAAAGTTAAAAGTTTTAAATAGTTTTTTTTTAATTACAAATACATGTTACTGCATGGATTTCTAGAAAAAATTAAATTGTCTAGTTCAAAACTTTCAAAGATATAAAGTTTAAATTAGAATATAAATCCATCTACAGTAGTTTCATTCATCTGATTTTATAAGTGGGACAAATTAGAGTCTAACGCTACTTAACATCTATGATTGTAATTTTAAATTTCAAATTTAGTGAACCACATTTGTTGGTTCCACCCATTCAATTATTTTTATAGAGAAATATACACATTCAAATTAGAGTTGGATCATATAATTTTTCCAACAAAAGGATTTTAGTTTAAAATTACTAACTGATGATTCTCAATTGACCATAGGTTTAGCATTTCTTCTAATGCCTAAATAAGGGGACATACACTTCCTCTACTTTCAAGTTATAAGGAAATTAGATTACATAATATTTTACGTGTATAATTTCCTTGCTCTCCTTTCAAATTTTAATTTTTAATTTTCATATTTTAAATTTTAAAATGTGGATTATAAGTACTTTTGGTGGAATTGTAGAAGATTTGTATTAAGTCATCTTGCATGATCAAGATTCACATCAAAATAAAACATGTACATAAAAAAAATATATTCATATCCTCCACTCCAGTAATTTCAATTCATTGAATGACTAAAATAATGTGTGGGAATGTATATACTCAAATTTAATCACCAAATGCTTAACAATGATTAACCCTAACATTTTTACCCTGCTTGGCCTATTCACCATTCTATTAACTTTAAATCTATAAGTGAGAATTCACCATTCCACAAGATGTTTGAAACCACATTTAACATCATTCAAACATTAATATCCTACTAAGAAACTATTGTAGTCCATATCTTAATAGTTAATCCTTTTGGGACATGATCACACTACTAAAACATGATCACACATTGGATGTATCCATTAGTGTGGACTTGTACCCCGTACTCTAATAGAATGTTTTTAAATTTGAGACATTAAATTTTACCCCTTTTATAATTTTAGCAAGTCCAACTAACAAAAAAAAATCAATATATCCTTCTGTATAAACACATCAGTGCCTCTCCAAACACATCTAACAATACCAAGGAATTTGTAATACACATTAAGCAAAATAAAATTATTATTTCCTATTTCAATTTTTATTTATCCTAACTATAATAGGACAAGTCTGAAATCATTTTATTTCATGTCAAGGTTACTCATTATTGAGCATTCAAATCTATATATCTAGTTGCACTAATATAGTAAAATGCATGATTCACAAACTCATTCTAGTTAGAAGAAATACAAAGATGTGAGGCATTTTTGGGTTATGTAGGTAATACTCAGATTACATGGAGTTTTCTAAGGATAGATCACTCATTCCCCTTACCTAATTTCCCTCTTTGTATTTGATCTATATTGTGTTTATTATGCATGAGATAGGATTTTTATTTTTTAGTTATTTTGCACTATAATTCAAGACACAAAATAAATCAATACACACTCACAAACCATTACATGCACCCATACCCAAAAATTAGTCACATAGTCAATTAGTACATGGCTACAATAAATAAACAAGGTAGAAGTATGACCCTTATCTCATAGTGTCACATTTTCCCGACACAGCTGAAAATCATTCTTTTGGTTATGACAAAATTCATAAGTATTTGTAGTCTCCACACAAAGTATAATAAAATCAATTAAAGATAGCTTTTCGTATCTGATTGTCAATTTAAAATTTATACCTCATTTTTTATTCTGTAAATGTTGTATTTGACATTCAAATCTATATATTTATGTATATCTAAACCACTTTTTAACAATTTATATGTTAGAATTTTATTGTTAAGTTAAAAAATATATAAACAATGTCATGAGACAATAATAAATTAGTTAAATATAATAATAACATAAAATATAAAAAATAAAATTTTAATACTAATATAAATAAAATGATAAACATAGAAAGCCATGGTTGACTTCAGACAACATCATGGTTATCATGCTAAAATATATTATTAAAATCCTCAATATTCACTATGAGTCTCACACTCCTCAAGCATCTTAGTTTCAGCACCCTAACCCTCTTAAGTTTGTTGATACCCAGAAAGAAATGACAAAGAAAGATAAATACAATGATTAATATCATCTAATTCATAGTTGAAACTACAAGAAGAATATGAATATTGGATAATGAGTTTTTTATCCTTCATAAAAAACAATGAAATGAATATTAGAAATTTCATAAATAAAATCACAAAACACACACACACACATCCCAAAATACATATAATTAGTTATCATTTTCTTCTTTTGAAGTTAATATGATTGGGTTAGTTGTCTTGGTAAGTTAAAATTGTCCTAATGCTTAATAAACCTTTTATAAGAATGATATTTGTGATGAGAGGTACTATAAAAAACAATAATTTAAAAAAAAAAAAAGTTATTATTATTTTTTAATATTAAAAAAATATGTGAAAAATATCATGTGCTCAAAAACATAACTAAGTTATCCTTTGATCGAATTGTAACAAATTGAATCCACTTGGGTCAATTTTATATAAGGTTTAAGGTTTTGGAGCTTTAATGGTAGAAGATATCTAGGATTTGGCTTATACGTGTCCTGGATATGATTTAGACCTTTTTATTTTTTAACACACAAGATCGTGAGTTTTATCCTTTTTTACTTGCATGGCACTTATGTGGCACTGGTCTACACATTTAAACAAAATAAAGAAAAAATGTCCCACAAATCAAAATTTATATTTGTTAATAAATCCAGGTTTACTTTTAAACTAGTTAACTAATTCATCTAACATTTCACAAATTCCAATAACATTTAATTAATTAATTAAAGGAACTAAAAATATGTACATTCTTTATATATGTTTCTAAAAAATTACATAAAGTTAAAACTAATTAAAAACTAATTTTTTTTAAGAAAATAAGGATTTTTTTGAGATTTTTTCATAATATTTATGTTCTGGAATTATAATAAAATTATATGATTTGTCTAATTTTTCTAATTTTAAACGTTTTCCTTAAACGTTTTGTTCTTTTCTTATAAATTTACATATTATTGGCTTAATTTTTTAAAATTTTCCTTTTTTTAAAGTTTTCTTTAAAAATTTGATGTTTATCCAATTTTAAATTAAATTTTCCATAATTTTTTTTAAAAAACTCTAAATTTTCTAGTTTTTTTTAAATTATAATAAATTTATCTAAAAAACAAATAACTCAAATCATTAGTGAAATAATGTATGAAAGGAGATTTAGAATGAATAACACAATTAAGGATCAGTCTCAATGACTTTTAATAATAAAGTATAATGAAGTGAGAAAGGACGAAGTTGGGAAGAAGTGGAAAGAGATATCCAAGATTTTCACACGATTACAATTAAACATTAGTGATGAGGAAGATGTTCCATAAAAATTATTATTTTTTAACATAAAAGAGAATGGAAAAAAAATTACTACCGACCTCACAATTTAAGTATTTTATATTTTAAGAGATTTTTTTAATAGGGAATGAGGTGAGAGGGTGAGAGGTCCAAAGTGGTGAATTGTATTCATTATTCTTCTTCCTACTAATAAATAGTTGTGGTACTTATATGTAAAAATGGATCCATTTGCATTATAATTATCAATAAAAAAATTTAAAATTAAAAAAAAAAAAATGTTATTTGAAGAATGAATATTCAATGAGGTCATTTAGTGAAGGATTAAAACACATACACTTATAAATCCCATAAAAATTAATATCTATTGAAAAATCTTCATGAAATCCTTCATCTTAACATAAAATATATGATTGAGTTTTAAGAGATCAAAGCTATTACAATTGTGAATTATTGTGCCTTGCACGTTCTATAATATTTTTTTAATGTAGAAAGAAATTAAATTATGAGAATTCAAAAATGTTAAATTATATTCACCACCACTTTCCAAGAAAAAAGTTAGATAGTGAAAATCCAATAAAATTAAAGTACATTCAACACTTTTAAAAAAATAAAATAAAATAATAATAATCTAAAAATGATAAACTAAATTTACCATTCTTTTTCAAAATAATAAATTTTTATTACACTTATGTGTTAAAATGATCCCCTTACCTTATAATTTTTTAAAAATATAGAACGATTAATAAAAATTAATAGAATAAAAAAACTCAATTGAATATAGTTAAACCATATAAGGGCCGTATATAATTAAAATAAAAACTACGCATACACAAATAACCTAAAATCATGCAACTTAATATTTAAGACGGTCCATTTTTCGGTGTCCCCGCGAAGCAAAATTTCTTATATACCATTGCCGACCCACTTGAAGTGGATTCTAGTTATAAATTATTGCTTTTGTGAACAGGGTTTGGTAAACGCATTAATTTATACGATAAATTCGAGGCATAGGATCCAATGCCAACTAACACGTTAATTCAACCTTAATTCAACCTTAATTCACCATTCTAGTCATCGTAATGTTTTCTAAAGTTAGTCATTTCAAAGACACCCTTATCTCACCATCCGATGTGGAGATCAAACTTTCAAAGACCATATCTTTTGATGCATAAATCTATTTGAACTCTTGTTTATGTCAAAACAATGGTATCGAAGAGGAGAATGTGTTAAGTGATTAGAGTTGTTTTTGATATATGTTTTCAGCCATAAGTCAATATCTAAGTTTATAAAATTATATTTGTGTTTGTTTTAGGAGTTTTAAAATCACAGAAATTAAATATCTTTATAAGTGGACATGAATTTCAGTTAAAATACATCTATTGATGTATATTTAATATGTAAAGAATATGTAAAAATTGTTATGACCATCTAAACTTGCATACAAAACTTACTAAAAAATGATTGAAAAACTTGCTAGAAGACAAAAGTTACTAAAAAAAGAGTCATTACTAAAAATAATATGAAATAATTAAGTTTAAATATTTAAAAAACTTGCTAGAAAACCAAAATTACTAAATAATAGGTATTACTAAAAATAGCATGAGTTACTTAAGTTTAAGTAGTTTTTTATTTATTTAATTTTTTAATCATACATTTTAATTCTAATTTTAAATTGAATTTTATTTAAAAATTACTTTTTAATCTTTTATTCATTCAATAAAAATCAATAGTTTCATACACTTTCTAAAATTTTGAATTATTGCTATTTTATTTAACTAATATTTGAATTCGTTGTCATCTAGACACCTCTCACATATAGCCAAAATATAAATATTATTATATTAGCAAATATACATGAGTAAATATACTCTATCCTTAAAACATTTAAATTGAACAACATTGAAATTGAACAACATAAATATACTCTTGCGAATTGAAGTATATTTTTTGTTTTTATTTTGAACTTTTCATTATCGAAGGGAGCGATTCACATTGACATAATATTTGTGCAGTTAATTTAATTCATGCAATAAATAAAATTAATGGAAAATTTAAATACAATAAATCTATCACGGGTAACTACACTCGAATTTCTTCAGCAGAGGTTTTGTAGAAACTTAAGAGAGAGATCAGGAATATTTAATCTGCCAAATCTCATAACATTGAACATATGTGAATGCCCGGAGTTAGATGATGAGTTAAGACTAGGAGGTCTGAGTTGCGTAGAGAGGATTATCGTTGATGGATGTAAGAAGCTGAAGGATATAAGAGGTATTGGAGGTTTGTTAAGATTGAAAAGTCTACATCCTTCAGGACTAGGTTGTGGAAGAAATAATATGTCAATTCTAATTTTAAGTTAAAATTCATTTAGAAATTAGTTTTAAATGTTTTATTTATTTAATAAAAATCAATAAAAAAAGATTATTTTTTTACAATTTTTAATTTTTATACTTATTGATATTGTGTTTAACTAATATTAGAAGTCGTTGTCATTTAAAGACACTTCTCACATGTAACCAAAATATAAATATTATTATATTAACAAATATATATGTGTAAATATACTCTATCCTTATAACATTTGAATTGTTCAACATAAATATTGAGCCTTTATGTTCCATTAACTCATTTTTTGTCAATACGTTATTTATTATCTTATTTCAGGACTAGGCCGTGGAAGAAATAACAATCTGTATTGATAGGTTGCAGGCCTGAGGGAGAGCAGCACATGTAGTCGCATAAAGTTTAATAGAAACTACATTTTAAAGGTTGGCATGTCTTGTAGAAGGAAAAATGTTATTTGGATAAAGATTATTCATTTAGGTCATTTAGATAAAGATTAGAATATATCAATATAAAATTTTATGAAAAATAATTTTTAATAAGTTATTTTTTGAAAGCATTTAATTTAAGATTATTTAAAGGTACAAATTGATAGCACTGAATTCTACAATAGTGAACCAGAGAATAAATGTGGAAAAGTGTTGACCCTCAATGTTAGCTAAGTATAAGAGCACACAAAAATGACTGAATGAAGGGAAATGATGATTTATAAAGCATTAATTTTGATTAATTAGATTCATTCAAGAGCAAAATGAAGCTGAGTAATAAGGCACGAAGTAGACGGATTAATGATCAATGAAGAAAGAAAATATACACATAGAATAATATTTAGTGTATAAGTGTTTTATCTGAATTATGTTTAGAATATAGTTGTTATATGGGAAAGGTTCTATTAGTGGTGTATTTTAATTTTGGAGAGCAACTTAAGGTGTTATAACATTAGACTAGACTTCAAAAAATTTACCCAAATTAATATGTCGTCTTAACTACTTATAAATAAGGTTTAAAGGTCTAACTCATTATACATATTACAATATAACCAATTTTATCATGATAGGTCAGAAAATACATGTTTCAAACCTATGACCAAAAAATAATCTTTGGAGTACCAAAAGTTATGCATTAGATTATCAATACTTGAGTCTTACTTGTCAAGATGTGATTGGTTAATTTTAATTTTATAGAGTAAATGTTGAACAAATATTAGATAATGTATGCACCACTACTAGTGCCCTTCAATATTTATACACACCAATATTTTCCATCAATGGATCCCTCTTGAACAAAACTCATGTTCAACCATTGGTAGGTGTACCACTACCAATACCTTTCCCCTATGATAGTTAAAACCTATAGATCTTGGTGAGAATCATAGAGAAGGCATGACAATCGTAAAGCATAGATTGTGGAACAATATTTAATGTTATGATTAGATTAACCCCACATTTGATAATAGGTGTGGATACCATCCCTAAACACATCAGGAGGTCCAGGTTTCTAGGGGAATAGCCAATACCATATTTGACTGGTGCAACAATTAGTTGATACTAACTGGATTGGAAGCCAGCCTAGGTTATGAGCCCAGGTCATAGGGAACCCTCAAGGTCCCTATGGGAATAATGATTCAATTTTTAGCTGGATTAAGAACTAGCTTTGACATAAAAGGTGGTCCATATCTCCATAACTGATTTGTGGACCAAGAACCAATAGAGGAAGAGTCTATACCACATTTGACTAGTATGGCAATCGACCACTTTTGGTTTGATCAAAAGCCATCTTAGGCTTAAATGAGGCCCAAGTCTCAAGAAACCATCAAGGTCACAAGAGGATCATTAAAACAATTTTTAGTAGATCGAGAACCAACTGGACATAAAAGGAGGTCCAAGTCTCTATAATCCATTGATTTTGACTAGATCAAGAACCAATGATAGAAGGGCCGATTCTGCATCTGACTAGTGTAGCAACTAGTCAATTTTGACTAGGCCAAAAACTATTCTGATAAAAAAAGAGGCACACATCTCACCACCACCAAAT
Organism: Torreya grandis; assembly: GCA_037957365.1. Classification (NCBI taxonomy): domain Eukaryota; kingdom Viridiplantae; phylum Streptophyta; class Pinopsida; order Cupressales; family Taxaceae; genus Torreya; species Torreya grandis. The sequence continues at coordinate 638,284 of JARHVA010005883.1, read as the reverse complement.
CCCATAATAAACTGGTATGGGATCTATCCTGAACAGAGAATGTAGGGGCCCATGACTAAGAAACTACCATGTTTGACTGAGGTGGTAACTAATTGATTGTAACTAGACCAAGAACCATCTTAGGGAGAAAGAGTTAGAGTCCCAAGTCTCATAAAGAACTCATAGAGCTCCCATAACCAATGGTTTAATTTTAGCTAGATAAAGAACCATCCAGGACACAAATGGAGTTCCATGTCTCTAGACATTTTATCAAAAATAGGAGCAAATGACAAGAACAGTACCAAGCCAGTTTTAGCTAGATCACGAACTAGCTTAGGTAAAAGAAGAATGAGGCCCATGCCTCGATAAGAACATTTAGGTTTCCCTGGTCAAGGTACTTGAAGACTAAACTAGTAAAACCCATAATAACCATAAATATCCCATGGGTAACTGGTATTGGAGCCCGCTAGGGCATAAAAAGTGGAGGCCTAGGACTCATAATTTTCCACTAATAGGTGTGGTAACTTGTTTATTTTGATGGGATCAAAAACCAGCATTGACAAAAGTAACCAGAGGCCCAAGTCTCAAAATTAATTTTTAGAATCCTCAATGGATCAATAAAAACAATTTTGACTAGCTCAAAATCTATCCTGAACACAAATGGAGGTTGAGGTCTCCAACTTACCATCCAAGTCCATATTGAAGCTAGACTCCAACTAAGACATGAAAAGATAAAAACCAACAAATACATAATGAGTCCATATGGAAAATTGGAAATGAAGACCATAGGGACTCCCAAAGTCCC
>JARHVA010005883.1:622500-632500 GCA_037957365.1 Torreya grandis | reverse complement strand
TATTAAACAACATGCTAAGATATATTTTGGATCACCTCCCTCAGATCCTCTATCCTGTGTTGATTCATGTTACATGGTCCATTTTACCTTTCCCCAAGTCACTACTCATTGCCAAAGATCCTAGTTGACACCCTCTATCCCTCCACCACCTCAACCTATCGATTATCTTTGCTCTCCTCCCATAGGCACTACTAGTCCTATATAGATAGTAGATAATGCAATTAGAATTATTACTCAATGTGCTACCATACATCCCCCACCTAGTCAAGATCCCCACCATCCTCCCATTCCTTCCAATCCTAGGCCGAACCCACCCACATAGGTGGATCTGCATAAGGCATATGATATTTTTGATCAGTTGATAAACACTCCATCTAAAATTGCCATGTTATAATTTCTTCAAAAATCCAATGTGTTTAAGGACATTCTTTATCAGGGACTCACCCAGTCTTCTATGCCCATTGATTCAAAGCCTTCTTATTTTGCATCAGTGGTCAACACTCTAAAATCTATCAAAGATATTATTACTTTTGATAACAATGACATGCCATCTTAGACAGTTATTGATCAAAATTTACCACTATTCATAAAAGATCAAGATAAAACTAATGCAGTTAAAAGAGTTATAGTTCATACTAGTTTTGGACTTTATGTATGCAATATTACATTCTTACAGACCATGGACTTAAATATGGCATCCATGTAAAAATCATATAAGAACATTAAAAGGTTTGATGATATACCATGACAGACATTGGGGACCATTATTTTAGATATCATGATAGGAACCAAAACTCTCTCTACATAGTTCTGGGTCATGTCAGGTCATCTTCATTATAATATTTTTCTCGGATGACCCTGGATACATGTAAAAATCAAAATTTCCACTACTAAAGAAACCTTTAATTCACATTCGGTAGGATGACACCATGTACAAAGTATATGCACCATATGATGATAATATTGAGTCATTTATTGATGGTGGTGATCTTTTCCTCCACCTCCCTCCCCAGCAAGCTCCATTCTTGGACCTTAATCTCCCTCCAGACTAGTCTTTGATATCATTGTGTACATATTATTTTATTCATATGATTGTATATAGCTTCATTTCAAATACATGTACATAGTTTCTTATGCTTTCTTGTACATAGTTCAAATATTTCAAAAATTCAAAAATAATTTAACATTTCAAAACACAAAAACATTAAAATATGTCAAAAACAATAAAAACATTTTGATTGTATGCATTATCTATGTTTCACATTTCTACTATCATGCTAGACTTGCACTTGTTGTTTTATGTTTATTTTTTATTGATTTATCTATATTACCATGCTTCACTTGATCTTCTTTGAGTGCATGAAGTAACATCCAGCTCTGTGATTGATGCACTCTACCCATTGAGGGCACATTCTACTTCCACATTTGAGACATACATTGATATACATACCCACTCAGGGAATCTTTTGTTAGGATAAATAAAACCCAGATTTATCCCCAAATTGCGTACAAGAGAAACTATGAAACAAATTAATCAAACATATAAAAAATAGACAAAAATATGCATGAAATAAGATACACCAAATTTAAAGTGGCTCAGCCAAGATGGGATACATCCACCAAACTTGTCCAGTATATTATTTCCAACAGTACAAAGGAGAAATAAAATACTGTAACAAATCATGTTTCACCTCTCTACCTTTTCCACCTCCTCTCTATGTACAATGTATTACATTATTCATCTCAACCATGTATTAACACATTTTAGGGTACAAAAATTCCTAAACATAACCTCTACCATTAGATTTGGAAACCTATAATCAATGGCCCAAATTAACTATGAAATTACAATTTAAAGAGGAAATTTAAATAATTTTTTTGGCTTTTGGGATGCTAACCTCGAACCCCCACCGATGTGCATGACCCTTGAATCCTGAAAGGGGGTTTACCCCCTCTCATCCCCTTACACCATCAGGGATACAAATAATGGGATCCAAAACTCAACTGAAATAAGATGAAAATTTTAACCTTTAATCTTGGAGGACAATCAGGATCCACACCTAAAAATCTCCCACTTGGAGACTGATTGCACCAACTCCACCGCTACTGCATCCACTATACTATCTAAACCTAGACAAGTTCCTTAATTTAATTATCATCTATGAAGACCAATTGTAGCTAAAAAAATCTTCAACTTCTCTCTTGTAAATACCTTGGTCATCATATCCACAAGACTTTTACTGGTATGTATCTTCTCCAATTTTAGTTTTTCTTCCTCTATCACTGAATGAATAAAATGATATTGCAACTAAATGTGTTTTGTCTTGGAGTGAAAATCTAAATTTTTTACTAGATAGATTGCACTCTCACTATCACTATATAGTGTACATCATTCCTGACTATGTCCCAATTCTTCCATCAACTTTTGTAACCAAATTATTTCTTTTCTTGCTTTTGTAGTAACAACATACTTAGCCTCTATGGTTGAATGTGTCACAATCGTATGTAACCATGATACCCAACTAACTATTGTACCACCTACTATAAACACATACCTTGTGGTGCTTATTTTGCCATCCAAGTCACCTAACACATCTGAGTCAACATATCCCCATAATGTCAAAATTGATCCACCATAGCTTAATATTGTATCTATGGTCCCTCTTAAGTAATGGAAGATCCATTTTACTACCTTGAAATTTTCCTTTCCTAGATCACTCATGAACCTACTCACCACTCCCACTTCATGTGTAATTTTTGGCCGCCTACACATCATTACACACATTAAAATTCCAACCACTAATAAGTATGGAATTTTAGACATCAGGTTCTTTTCTTATTCTGTTTTAGGACATTGTTCTTTTGTTAATTTAATGTGTGCATCTAAAGGTGTCCCAACTAATTTTGTGTTCTGAATATTAAATCTTTCCAACCCTTTAATGATGTAATCTTCTTATGATAATTCCATCTTCCTATTATTTCTATCTCTAGTTATCCTCATACTAAGGATCTGTTTAGCTACACCTAGATCCTTCATAGAAAAGCAATCACTTAATAGTTTCTTGAGTACATTAATATTATGCATGTTGGAAATACCTAAAAGCATATCATCTACATATAAAAGTAAAATAATATATTTACCATTTTTAAATCTTTTAAAATATACACAATGGTCTGAATGACATCTACAATAATCTTGTTATGTCATAAAATTGTCAAGCTTAATGTGCCATTGTATTGGAGCTTGTTTTAGGCCATACAAGCTCTTCTTTAATTTTCAAACCAAATTATCCTTGTCATTAACTTCATAACCTTGTGGCTACTACATGTATAATTCCTCCTTCAAATCCCCATGAAGGAAAGCAATCTTTACATCTAACTATTATAAGTGTAAATCTTCAATAGCTACTAAGATCAAAATAGTTGTAATTCAAGTCATTTTAAAAACTGGAGAAAATATTCCTTTCTGCAAAACCTTTAACCACCATTCTAGCCTTGAATTTATTTTTACCTTCATTCTCCTCCTTTATCATGTATACCCACTTATTCTACAATGCCTTCTTTCCTTTAGGAAGCTCTACAAAATCCCATGTCTAGTTTTCCATTAGAGCATCATACTCCTCATCCATAGCTTGCTCCTACATATCCTTGGTGTCAATATGCACTAAATTTTCATATATTTTTGGCTTACTGCCATCAGTAAGTAATAAATAATATAAAGAAGTAGAAAAATGATCAAGTAGTCTACTTACTCTTGCATATATTCTAACAAGGGTTTGTGGTACCTATTCCTCTTGCACATTTTGATCAAGAACATTTTGGACATGTATTTTTATAATGTCTTCTAATTATATATATATATATATATATATATATATATATATATATATATATATATTCCTTTTTGGATTATTCTTGCTTCTTTTCCTGCAACCAATCCTTGTAGATGACTTTTTCATGAAATACAATATCTCTACTTCTGATTATTTTCTTATCTCCTAGATTCCACAACTGGAATCCAAAGTCATCAGTTCCATAACCAATAAATGTGTATTTTTGAGACCTTGCTTCTAAATTTTTCCTATGATCTTTGTCAATATAATAAAATGTCTCACAACCAAAAACTCTTAGAAAATAATAATTTACTTTCTTTCTAGTCCATGCCTCCTTTGGTATTCAGCCATCCAAAGCACTTGAAGGTCCTTTATTTATCAGATACATTGTTGTAGTTACAACATCTACCGAAAACTATAAAAGCAAAATAGCATACAATATTATGCATCTAACACACTCCATAATAGTCTTGTTCATTATTTATGACACACCATTCTATTTTGGTGTTCTTGGAACTATTTTTTGTCTATGAATTCCACTTTTTGAATAGTAATTGTTCAAAGTGTTACTACAATACTCACCTCTATTATCTGATTTGAGATATTTTAGTTTTAAACCTCCTTCATTTTAAACTAAAGCTTTCCATTTCTTGAATGTATCAAAATATCAAACTTCTTGTTCAAATATTCTACCCAAACCTTCCTAGTTGCATCACCAATAAAAGTAACATAAAAATTTGAACCACCAAGTGAAGATACTTGAGTTGGTCCCCATACATCTATATGCACAAGCTCTAACTTTTACTCCTTCTTGGCTACTCTAACACTGAGAAACCTTGCATGTTTTTATTTCCCATATACTTAGTGCTCACAAAAGTACATATATAATTCTTTTAGATTTGGTAGTTCATCCTTTGCATGTAGGGTCTTCATTCCCTTTTCACACATGTGGCCAAGTCTATAATTCTACAAAGCCACATCTTTACCTATAGTAGCTACAACACAAGATGAATTAATGTTATCTTTAGATAAATATTAAGTTCTTACTTTCTTAAATTTTACAACCACCAAAGAAACCTTTGTAACCTTCCATGATTCAGTTGTAAATGTGACCATATAACCCTCACTACCCAAATGCCTACATAGAATAGATTTCTCCTCAAGCATGGAACATGTCTAAGATATTTTAGTACCCAATTGTTTCCATTATATAATTTAACTTGAACACTTCCTTTTCCAACAATGCTACAAATTTCATCATCACCAAGGTAAACATTCCCATAATTACCTTGAATATAATCTATAAAATAATGTCTATGAGGGGTAGCATGAAAAGAAACACTTGAATCTAAAACCCAAGGTTCAGTAATATTATCCAAAGAAATTATAATAACATCTTGTAATACACCAAATACTATATTTGTTTCTCTATTACCTTTTTGTTGGTCATTACCAAATTTATCCTTTTGAAACTAGCACTCTTTCATTGTGTGTCTTGGCTTGCCATAGATCCAACATTCCATCTTGCCTCTTGATTTAGATCTTCCACCCCCTTTTTATTTTCCACATTTTCCTCTTCCTCTATTCTTATACCTTCTTCTATTCTCCATTGTTAATTCATTTACAAATATGGATGTTTCACCTATGTTTTTCTTTCACATTTCCTCACTTAGGATAACACCCACCACATCTTAAAAGTTTAGTTTGGAAATATTAGACACAGAGTTGCTTACTAACATTACCAAGCTATTTCATTTTTCATGCAAGGAATAAAGAATAATAAGAGCCCTAAATTAATCATCAAAGTCAATATTTATGGAATGTAATTGACTAGTAATAGTGTTAAACTCATTTAAATTATCTGGTACTACACCATTGTCAAACATTTTCATAGTAAACAATTTTTTCATCAAAAATATTTTATTGAAGCATAGGGTTTTTCATATAACATGCGTAATGCACTAATAAGACCTTGTGTTGTCTTTTATTATGATATGTTGAATGTTACAAAATATGCAATGCATAACTATATGGTTCCAAGGCTTTATGATCCAATAGTTATCGAGGTTCATCTAACATTCTCGATGGATTCTTTGCTTGCCCTCCCAATGGTAAATAAAGGTCCTTTTGGTAAAGGTAATATTCCATATAAATCTTCCACAATCCAAAGTTCTATCCATTGAAATTCTCCACCTTACATTTATTTTCATCTCCCATAGCTCCCATTTGAGGTCAAACCCTTTTCTTCCTATAATTTAAAATTATGCAAAAAACCTTTGCTATGATACCAATTTTTAGGATAAATAAAACCCATATTTATTCTCAAATTGTAGTTAGTATAAACTATGAAATGAATTAATAAAACATATAGAAAATAAATATAAACATGCATGAAATAGGAGATACTTGATTTAATGTGGTTCACCCAAGATAGGCTACATCCACCAAACTTGTCCAGTATATTATTTCTAAAAATATAAGGGAGAAAAAAAATCCAGTAACAAACCTTGTTACACCTCTCTACATTTTATGCCTTCTCTCTATGTACAGTTCATTGGTTTATTCATCTCATTGATGTATCAATACATTTTATGGTAAAAAATGTCTAAACATAACCTCTACCATCAGATTTAGAAACCTATAATCAATGGTCCAAATTGACTACAAAATTACAATTTAATGAGGTAATTTTTAAAAAAAATTATTTTGGTAAGGGGGTTCCCCCCTTTGTAACCCCCTCCCCCCCACTGCGCCATTAGGAATGAAATGAATGGGATCCAAAACCCAGCTGAAATAACATCATAATTTTAACCTCTGATCTTGGAAGACAATCCAGCTCCACCTCTAACATCTTTTACATGATTGTACCATCTAGGTTGTGTAATTATGACACCACACACTCTAGTTATCATGATTAAAGTACATTATTTACTTGTATACCCAAAATTACTCTATCAACACTCACTACTATATATCACTTGTGTATTTCTTAACATATACCTAGTCTTGTACTAACTTGTCTTGCATACATTCAATTCTTGCTTTGATTAGCTAGATGTGTTTGTAATTATAATTTCTTACATGATTTTTTCTATTACCTAGCATTAGCTTGATGTGATTTCATTTTCTTAGTTCTTGTTTGTCTCTTGTATATGCTTTAGGACATTATCCAATGTTCTTTGCTTATATCCATGTGTCTGCCTTAGGGAATTTGCCAGTGTCCTTTGCCTGTACTCCTCTATGTGATTATGGATTCCAAGACAACTTGATTATTTCAATTATATGTGTATGTGGAATTTGAACATGTTTTGTATACTTGCTTTCTAGTTTGAGTAACATGTGCCCATGTCCCTTGTTTGCTTGGCCCCTTGGCCACTCTTGTATGTTTTTTTCTTCTTTCCTTGTGTGTTTGTTGTTTGATTGTTTTCAATTGTTTGCAATGTCATTATTCATATGATGCATTATTCATGTTGTATGGGATGCCATGATGGACATCATGCTCCATCCCTCCAACTAATAACTAACATCTAACAACTAACCATAATTTAAATTCTAGTTTAGTACATTGCACATGATATTAAATTATTACATCTATTTAGGAATACCCCTATAAATATAGCAATATCATAAATAAAAATCATGTTATATCTTGAGATATCTTGTTGATTATCATTACTATATCATGTATCTTTGTAGCATATCACACTTGCTAGATCTTTCTTATGAGGGTAGTCATTATAGGGTCCCCATTCCTACCATTAGAAGAGGGTGAAATACATAGAGATTTTGTCTTAGAGATCAGATCTCCTAATAGTTGAAACAAAAACATTCAGAACACTTAGAACATCAACCAAAAAACAAACTAGTTATAACAACTAGACAATAAACCAATTAGAATAGACTAGGTAGATAGTTAAGAATCTAGAACAACCATCAAATTTGTCCCAAGAAAATAAAGCTGAGACTATAATATAGAATTCATGGTACTATTATCCATTTCTAGCACTCTTTTCCAAACATAAAAAAATATTTATTTTCTAGAAACAGATAGAAAGGTAAGTTCAGTTATAGTTTTGTTATCTATAGTTTAGACTAGAATCAACAATTTCAGTACAATTTTCTTAGAGAATATAGATATATGGGGAATCATACATATCATGATGGCTTTCACTTCTAGTTTTAGATAGGGAAGTTGGTACAACTTATAGATCAAAATCCATGTTTTAGACACTAGTGATTGGGGGTAATGTGTATGGCACATTTGTTTTCTTTCTTTCCTAGTTCAACATTACCCATGCATTCTCAATAGTTGCATGCCTTACTCCATCTACAAGTGGTTGGCATCATTTTGGTTTAGATTTCATACAATCCTAAATTTTAAGTTCTCTAGTTTTTAGGTGGCTTCCACATAAGCTATATTGTAAGTTTTGGAGTGGCTTTCATATAAGCATAATTTCCATATTTTGTAGTGGTCAAGAGTGGCCTAGTTCCCATTATATATTTGGCTATCCATGCCATCATTTTTAGATCACAATAAATTTATGGGATTCAGGAGCCATCTCATATAACACACATTCTATACTAGTATCGATTTATAATTTCACTTCAAAGGGAAACGATGGAGCTAAAGGACTAGATAGCCTTTGTATTATTGAGCCACCTATTCAGAGAAATTAGGCACACAGTCCAAACATCTATCAACACACGTATGACCACCTAGCTTCACTTAGTGGGAGATAATGGAGTTAAATGTCCAACCTTTGCATTTTTGAGGCACTTCTAGGAAATTGAGCACTTAGCTCCATTCATGATATTACTCTTGATACAACACACATCTAGTATAACTCAGCGTCACAATAGGTTTTATATTGGTTGACATACCTAGTGAGGTGTATTTTTTCCTTTTTCTTCCTCTCTCTTTCTTACCCAGGTTTACACATTCTTATTTTAGATATAGTGAATCTAGTAAGAACTAATCTACTCTCTATTTTCACTTATAGATTTACACTTCACACTATGTTCTCTCTATACACACTCAGCATTGCACAAATTCATGGGCTTCACCCTTGTCGTTAAGTTCACGTACACTTTCTATTTTTCCTTTATCCTAGTAGTTCAATTTGTTCCATCACTAGAATAAAAGAGTGACAAATGTAGTCATATAAAATGCAAAAATTGGTAACTTGTACATGGTTATTAACACCTAACTCATAGGTCTTTTTTTCTTTCCCTCATAACCCTCATAGGCTTGTTTTCACTAATTTCTAGTCATCCATAGCCTTCCATAACTGATCCTAGATGAGCTAAGGTCCTCTTTTCATGACCAATCCATCCCCTAGGTCTTGTCTGCCTAGGATAATAATGCCACACTAGGATAATAGCACCAATGCCACTCTTGTCTACTTTTATCACTATTGTCCATGCTCATTTCTAGCCTCAATAGTCAATTTTTCTATTTCCCCATCCTTCTCCTTATTGGCCTAACATGAGCAAATTCAATCCATGACCAATAGATCCCTATAAAATTCCATTCAAAGATCATTTGGAGAGGGGTTGGAAAATATTATCAAGAAAGAAAAAATACAAGTGAAACCACTTAGGAAATCTTCCCTATTCTATGCATATAGCCATCAAGTATAGTCCTAAGCACATCTAGATCTCTACATTAGTCCTTAGTCATCCTCAAATATATCTAGACTAGCATTTCTTGCATTTTCATATCAAAATTGCACCAAGCACTCTAAAAGGGAGAACTACATATGGCTTGATCCCTATTTGGAGTATTGGTATGTAGGTAGCATGCCCACACATGAGGTGTGAAGCACATCTAGTGCATCTTACACACACTACACCTCCTTATTTATCAAAATTTGTCAAAGGATAATGGAAGAGAGGGTTTGAATAAATAATATGCTCTGTAGGTAGCTCTATAGAATTTTGGCTATTGAAACATTAGAGATAGAGTCAAATAAACATGTTGAACAAAACCCAAAAAGGTCAAATCCACAGTTCAATAATGTTGGACAAGGATTAAAAAATTGGTCCCACTCCTATCCACTTTTGATGCTCCTATCTAATAAAAAAATGAAAGTTAGAATCTTATTTGTGACAATGTCCTAGGCCTACATAGTGAATATTCAATCTTATCTCACTTGGATGAAGACAAT
>JARHVA010005883.1:572500-617500 GCA_037957365.1 Torreya grandis | reverse complement strand
AAGGGTGATATCATAGATTGTGCATAGACTAGGCTACCATAGTTGAGGTAGGTTGTAAAATAAGGTTGGTGTTGGAAGAACAAGTGATAGGATAAATGGTTTTAGCAACATTGTGTGCATGTTGGGTTAGTGCCTATAAAATTAAGTCTCCTAAACAATGTTGATGTGTTTTTAGGGATCTTAAGGTAGTATGTGATCCTAAGAAGATAAAATGGTCACAAGTGTTAGGAATGCAAAGGGTTGTGCTTTGATGCACATTTATGGTTGTGCACAAAAGTAACATGAGTTAATTATGTATGGAAAGATAGGTATGCAATAAAAATGACAAAGGTAAGGTTTGGTCTCAAAAAGTGTGAATGATGGGCCAAAATAACCAAAGGTTGATGTTATTTGGCTAGCTAGGTGGGTGGAGAATAAACTGTTCTCTGATATATGAATGATTGGAGTAATGTGGTTGTTTTGAAAAAGTTTATTTGGTGGTGCTCAAATTAGTTTTCCAATTTGGTGTACCACTTGGTTGGGTAAAAGGGAACCCATTTTCTAGTGAAAGGGTGCAAATTTGGTAGTTAGGGGTGAATTAAAAGATGAATAAGGGTATGATGACTTAAAAAATGTAAGTCATAGACATGGTGAACAAGTGCTCATGAATGTAAAAGAAGGAGATGAAATGGTCTTATTAGTAAAGACCATAACATAAAGATGGGTGGGCTTATGAACATAATCCCCTTTCATCCTTTGCATTATTTTTAGTTCATATATTAAAAGAAGTGACTTGATCACATAATGTAAGGTAAGCTCAAAATACCTTGATTTGTGGGGGCAAAGAGGGAGATGGATGGTAATTAAAGGTAATTGGATGATAGAAAACCTTCTTTAGGGTAAAACTTACCTCTTATATAGGTAACCTAAAAACCATTATAAATAAATTTTATTCCTCTAATTTAGTGTAGAATGATTGATGCAATAAGTCTACTTTTTAACTTTTTTGAAAGTTGATTGCAGTTGTACAATTTTTTGCTTTTTGAATTTTGACTATGGGTCTATTTAATGCTTTTATTTTTATGGGTTTGGGAAGATAAACAATGTGGGATGCTTCTAAGTGAGTTATTTTATTAACAAATATTTAACTTAGCCATCCTTCAAGGGAGTGGTCTAGGCTTTGGATTTGCTAGGCTTGGATTGTTATCCTTCAAGGGAGAAATCTACCTTTCGTTTAAGCAATTTTGATGGTTTTGGGAAGTTGTCCTTCAAGGTAATAGTATTTAATGCTAAATATGTTTTACCCAAGTGATATATTTGTATACCAAATTGATCTATGTAGGTTCTAGACATGGATTAGTCTATATAGGCTTGAAGGTTTTTCTTTATGGAGGTAAAACCATAGCATGAAAAGGCTAATGGTGGGTAAAAGAGGTGTTTTAAGTGACAATAACCATGGGTATTCATCTTAGTAGGGATGAAAAGTATCCATAATAATCCTTCTGTGAGTAGAGCCATGGTACCCATACTTAGGATTAGGAAAAGGCTGTGATGGATACTAACATGATCATTTACTTAATCAGTTATCCTTAAAAATAATGAGGTAAAGCTGTTTGGAAAAAAGAGATGAGCTTAAGTTAGACACAAGATGATTAAAAACTTGATTTTAAAAAAATAATAGAGGTGAATGCATAACATTAAGGGGTTCAAGCTCTGAGATGCCTCAAATCTAGACTCATACAAAAATGGTTTAATCCAATTAAGAGTGAAGATGTCCCCTAGCTACTTTTCCAACACTTGACTAGATGTGGAAAAGGTTATAGATTGACAACACTTAAGGAGGAAGAATGAAACAAAATTATGCCATTTGGCTCCTCATTGTTAAGGTGTGGAGCTAAAAGCTTCACTAAGTGAGTGGATTACAAAAGTTACAGGTTTACACAGTCACCAACGTCGGTCAGGAGTGATCGACGTCGGTCAGGAGCAGACTGGGAGATGCCAGCGTCGGTCACAGGCAAACAGGTAGGAACCGATGTCAGTTACCTGTGCGTCCAAAAAGCTATTTCCGTGGACAGAACAAAGTGTTTGCATGGTAGGATTAAGTGATAGTCTTAAGTCTGCATCTCTATCTTTAGTAAGACTGTTTAGAGCCCTTGATTAGGAGGTGTATCTAATGGCTGTAGTTGTATGCTTATGTTTCCTAATTATTATATAATAGGATAGATCTTCATAGATTATTGGTATGTGTTGAACAGTACAAAATTGTATATGTGAATCATTCCAGGTTGTTGGAGTTGATTGTAATTGAGAGACAGAGCTCTTGAGGGAAAGAGATCTAGAGAGAGATCTGTACATCTGAGAGAGGTGTGGAAGAAAAGAAGTTTCTTCAATTGTATTCCTTCTATAAAGAGTTTCATACAAGTTTTTAGGGTGGTTTAATTTATTTTCTATTTTTGATTCTAGTTACTTATCTTTCTGGTTTAATTTCGCATTTATTACTTTCACATTATAATCAACATTGTTGGTTGATCCCCAACAAGTGGTATCAGAGAGTTACTGAGTGCAACCAGTAACCGACATCGGCAGTATTGCCGATGTCGGTCAGGCAGGGACGAAGGATCGGCCAACGTCGATCAGGAGTAGACCAAAAGTAACTGACGTCGATCACCTGTGCGTGTGCATGCTTCTGCATGTGTTTCCAGAATTAGACTCGTCTAATTTAAGAGGTCCGAGAGTGTTTGCATGTTGAAGACTAATTTAAGTCTTGAGTCTGTGTTTCTAATTATTGTAATTAGAGGTCTAATTAATGTATGCATGGGATCCTATTTAAAGACCCATGAGGCATGTATTGTAATTAAGGTAAGTAAAGCATTGAAGCAAGAAAGCAAGGTCAAAGGAGATCTACAAGGTGTAAGGTCAAGGAGATCAGCTGAAGCATTCAAGGAGGGGATAACAACTCAGGTTGTTGAGTTGGTTGTGGTTGAGCAAGCGAGAGAGGGAAGAAGTCCTTGAGGTGTGGCAAGTCTTTGAGGTGGAAGAAGAAGTGGCATCTTCTTTATTGTATTTTCTTATGAAGATTATTTAATACAAGATTGTGCATTGTCTCTCAAATTCTTTGTTGTTTCAAGTTTCTAGTTACTTAATCATTCTGGTATAATTTTGTGTTTAATTGCTTATAAGAAAAGTAATCAATTGTGCTTCCTTGGAGGGGTTCCTAACACTCATGGCTAGGTAGGTAATGGTTTTTAGGCTTTGAATGGATTTTAGGATTGATGGTGGTTGGTTTAGGGTATTTAGGTGATAAGACAAAGTTTTGGGTTAGGTTCTATATATGATAATGGCTCACATTGGTCAGGGGTCGACCAATGTCAGCCTATTAAAGAACGACATTGGTCGAGGATTTAAGAAAAGGAAGATCAATTATCATCCAATAGAGACCAACATCAGTCAGGTTTTATCGGCAAAAAGAGATCAAAAGGCATGGTTTAAATTGGAGGTTGTTTAGGTTTTGAGTAAAGGTTTCTCAAGCACAATGTTTGCTTAAGGTTGGTTTTGTGCTAGACTAGGTATAGGCGTAAGTGCCAAGGGTTGGTTTGGTCATTTGTCAATGTTTGTAGACATAGGTTTTTGTTTAGGCAATAGTGTAGGGTGGTAGGAAAAATGTTAAGGTTTAAGTTGTGGGTTATTGTTTTGGAATATTGGTTAAGGTGAGCTTTTAGGTTGATGAATGGTTGAAGCCTTTGGAGGGAGAGTTCCCCTAGATGCTCTTCACATGAATGGTTGAGGCAGAAAAAGGATCTTAGGTGAAGATGTTGGTTAGTAAATAGGGTTTAAGAGGGATGAAGATGAATTCAATAACCTCGCAATGATTGTTATTCTAGTATATTTTAGTTGGCATGGATACTTCAAGTTGTAAGAGATGGTTCAAGCGAGATTTCATCTATGATACTAAGATGATGAAAATGCTACTAAATTAGACTTTGGTGGTTTTGGGATCCAAAAATGATGTTGGTAACATCATCCTTAGATAAAGTTTATTTGGATAAGAATGTCTTATTGTCCCAAAGAGGGAGCTTTAGTGTGGTACCAAAGAAGGTTTTAAGAAGCTTGGGAGTCATAATTGGGTTTGACTATGTGGTATGGGTAGATTGGCTAAAAAGGTGACAAAGACTATTGTTTAATAAATATATAATGAAGGGTTGATTATTATTTTAGTTGGTGGGTGAGTTGGTTGTGGTTAAATTGAAAGTTAGGTTGATTGTGATCATTTTTTTCTGTTTAGAGGCTGGTTTGATTGGTTGAGGAAGGTAAGATAAATGGTTGATTTAGTTTTTTTGATTTAAAGATTGAGATAAGATGACAAGACTAAGTGGAAGAGGCAAGTCTATTTCATTAATTTTAGTTTCAAAGGAAAGTTGAAAGTGTTCTACTTAGTCAATAAGTATATTGGTTAAGTTTGATTCTTCCTTAGTGATTAGTTGGAAAGGTTAGACTTGGTCAACAAGTGTATTTATAGAGGTTTATGTTTCAATTATAGTTTACTTAATCATAGGTTCATTAAAGACCAAATCTAATTCATTAACCTCATTGTTTTGATGGATTTGGTTATGATTTTGCACATCAATAGGTGTAGGAATAGGTTTAATGATTGAAAGCTTGAAAACATTCAAAGCTAGGTCAAGGGGAACATGAAGTCTATCCTTTGGAACCTAGTTTTGATCGATAAGGTTTTGGATAAACATATTAAAAGACATACATCTATCAAGCACATGTATTTTTGTGTAATGATAAGCACAAAACTCATTCTCTATAAACCCAATTGATTTTGGTAGAGAATTATTGATGCCTTTTATTTGAGGAAGTCTGATGAGAGAAGCCCTTCAAAGTTTGTCAAAATATTAAGGCATATGATTACCACAACAAGTTGTAATACCTAGGAAGAGTGTGCATTAATGGCTCTTGAGGATGTGAGCTAATTAGTTGGTTTGATAAAATTGGTTGGTTAACTAAGTTGGATTGAATGTAGTTGAGGTTGCATTCATTTTATAGGTTGGGTTGGATTGATAAGATTGGTGGGTTTGTAAAGTTTAGTCAATAGTTGGTAGTTTGATTTGATGACATTGGTTGGTTGAATAAGTTTTATAAGTTTATCAAATTTTATAAGGTATGTAAGATTTATATGGTTGATAAGGTTGATAAGGTTGGTTGACTTGTTAAAGTTGATAAGGTAGGTTGGTTTGATAAGGTTGATTGATAGTTGTTGGTTGGATGACTATGGGTATAGATCAAGCCTTGGTTTTGAGATAAATAGAGTTGCCCCAAAGTAGGTTTAGGTAATTTATATGATGTTTGAGGTAGGTAGTCTAAAGTTTGAGAAGATTAAGGTAGTTGATATGATGGTTGGGCTAAGTAGTTCAAAGATTGGTGAGTTTGAGATAGTTTTAATTGAGGTCGGTTATGATAATTGTAAAATAGGTGTTGAGAGGTTTTTGAGAGGTTTTTAGTTGGTTATAGTTGATATTTTATTTATTGTAGGTTAGGTTGGGTTGGTCTTAGGCAAGTTTGGGTTGATTTTAGGTGTGGTTGGGTTGATTATAGGTGAGGTTAGGTTGATTGTAAGTGAGGTTAGGTTGATTGTAGGAGAGATTGGTAGCATAAGTGGCCCATGATGCAAGGTAAAGTTATAAGGAAAGAGGGTTGTTTTCTAGGAGTCTAACAAAGGTAGGAACTCCTATAGAAAATATAGGGGTGCTCCCCATTGAACAAGGCAATGGAGATGAGGTGGATGAAGGAAAGATGGTGGAAGATTTTCACGGGGGTTTGATTCCTCACAAATCAAACATAGAAAAGACAAGAAAATTTAAAAATATAAAACACACACTAAGGTACATTTGATCCTAAGGGTTATTTTTGTCTCACTTGTGGCTTATACCTTAAATTAATAAGTTCTGAGACTCAATTTAGGTTTGTAAGATGGGAACTAGAAGAAGAAGTCTATAGATGGTTTCAAGTAGTTTAAGGCTATCAAAAATCTATATTAGAATTTGGTACATGGAGTAATGTTTGGGATTACCCCCTCACTTCACACACCTTAATGATAAGGTTGTCAATTTCTTATCCAAGATATACGAAATTGTTAGAGATTATACTCAGTCATAGAACAAAGTTTTGTTTCCACCCCATGGTAATGAAATCCAAGTGGGATAGCAAAGGGAAAGGTTTACCACTAGGTTGCAAAGTCAAAGTCTAGCCTTATGTTAGTTTTTGATGTTTGAATTATTTGAGTGGTTTGGTATTATGTGTGTGATAAGATTGATAGGCTATGATTAATTTCACCATCTAATTTAAACTAGGTGATCTAACCAAGAAAGAAGGCAATGGATGCATGTTGTTTTTAAACCCAAAGAATTTTTTTGATTTATTTTAAATGAGTACAAGGAAAATAAGAAGAAAGAATCTAAATGCAACTAATAAACCGAAGAAAACACAAGGGTCCCATTCGGCATGCTATAATGTTTCACTATTTTTCATTTTATTTTATTTTTATAATGAGTAAAACTTGGAAGAAGGGTGAGGTAAGAAGAACTGGGTTGGATGTGTGTGTGATCTAGTAAATTATGGAGAACTCATCTTTGGCTTGGGAGGATGAGCTAAAAATAAGAGAGAAACTATAAAAGGGTGTGTTAGTGAGATAGGTGGGTGGATTGTCTAGTGAAATCTAGATCAAAAAAGAAGTAGACTTCTTTAGAGGCTATCAATCCACTCTTTAAAATAGGTTAATGTTAAATAAAGTGTTGATAAAAGAGGTTGCATGAAGTAATGAGATTAATTAATCAAAATGACATAAATGATTTCAAACAAATAATGCTTATTTTAACAAAATAACATTAAAAATAAATGCTAAACTATTAAGGTGTGGTTTAGGTTATTGTTACTGAGTCTATGTAATGATAAAGGTTGACAAATAGGTTTTGGGTTGAGGTTGAGAGGTGTTTTAATCTTGTTTTCTAGGTAAAATAAGATTTCATAATGACCATTATCGATCACTACTAACCATGGTTTGTTAAAATATGAATAAATCTAGTCAATGGATGATTGTTGCTAGTCAATGGTGACCACTGTCTATAAGTAAGGGTTTTAACAAGGTGTTGGTTTTAGGTAGAATGGATTATGGGTAGGTTTCAAAAGGGTTTTGTAAGGTTGTTTGGGGTTATTTAATGGTTGTGGAGGCATTATAGGGTCTTATAGATATCAAACATAGGATTTAAAACTAAAAATGGTTGAGAGTGGATATTGGGTATTTGGTGGAGAATGAGAATATTTGGAGTGGGAGAACTCTGACATGAAGAGTGTGTGGGAAGAGAATAGAAATTGGTGTAATATTTAAATAATTGAAACTAAATAAATGAAATTGTGTAAAGTACAAGATACTTATCTTAGTTATTTTTAGTTTGAGTAAGTGTGGAGTTGAGTGAGGATCCACTTGAAACCTACAACAATGTCGATAGAGTAATGGTCCTAAAATCCTTTATATTAAGATGTATTTTCCTTTTAGTCTCTATCTAGTTTTGGTTCAACAAGAGTTGTTAGTTCTATTATTAGTGATTAAACCTTCATCCTCCATCATTCAACCTCTGTGTGTTTCCTTTTTGGCATAGGTCTTAGGCTATCAATATGTAACCATCATTGGTCTTGGTCAACCAACACTAGTCAAAGGTTGACCATTGACAGTCAATGGAGAAGTAGTCAAAATGGACATGTGCTTTCTCTGTCTTCGCATGAGTAGTGACAAATTATTTTGGATGATTTTTTTTTTGTTTTTATTAGTACCTTGTCTTTTGCATTGTATTAATGAATCAAATTAATATCATGACCAAAAATTACAATAGGCCAAGATTTGAAACAATAACTCAAAATTGATTTCTATTTATTGATTTGAAATAATTACAAACCATGCATAAATAAGCATCAACTCATAATTAAATTTGACACATAAAAATTTGACAAAAAATAAAAAATAAAAATAACTGCAATTTTTAGCAAGTTTTACATGCAAGTGTGCAGCTCTAAAAATATCCCAAAATAATCTAAACACTAAAATTAGCCTATAAGATTAATTTCAACTGAATTTCACCTCTGATCATAAAAATATGAAAATTTTAAAAATTAAAAGATACCAAAAAATCATTAAACTGTAATTTCAGACCCTCAGATAGTATCATTTGGCCTCTGATTTTTTTTTTTAAAAGCCTCTTAGGTCAAAGAGCAGCTTAGGGAAGCAATGAAATTTTCGAGATGGTTCTTTTGGAATGTGAAGGAGATCAAATAGAGTATGGATCAAAATTTATGGCCTGCAAACGTTTGGCCTATTTTTACTCCATTATTTTCCTCTTGTTGAAAATAACATAGCTCTTGTGAGTTTCCCTGATTGTACTTCTACCATTTTTCTTTGTCAATATTCTTTAGCTCTCATTCTGTAATCCAAATGTTGTCTTCTTACTACAATCCTTCCTACTTGACCAAATACCTTTTATAATTCCCTTTCCTAGTGTTCACCGTCTTCATATAAAAAACTTGCACTATCTTTTTCTTCTTCTTCTTCTTTGGAACATGTTGTCAATTTAATTCTTCATTATGTTCACCACCTTTTCCATGGAATTCATATAACTCTAAAACATTAAATACTAGAGAGATATCAAAATTCTATGTTAAACTCACCTCATAAGCATTATCATTAATTTTCTTCACAATTCTGCATGGACTAATTTTCTTATCCGTTAACTTGTTGTACGTGCCTTTTAGAATTCTTTTTTTCCTCTAATAAAATATTACTAACTCTCTTTCAAATACCTTGGATCTTCTTCTGACTTATGTTGATGCTTTATATTTCTTATTACTTTCCTGCAACTTTCTTCTTACTCCTTGTAACTGTTGCATATGCTCTACAAATGCTTCTACATCATCACTAATTGGATTTGAAATTGGAAATTATACCAAATCTAAAATATCCATAGAATTTCTCTCATAAATAATTTGAAATGGTGATTTTCCTGTTAATCTATTCACTAAACTGTTATATACAAACTTAGCTTGTGGTAAATCCAAGTTCCATTGCTTGGGCTTCTCTCCCACTATGCATCTAAACAATTTTTTCAAGCTCTTATTCAAAACTTTTATATCTATCTATTTGTGAGTGATATGCACTACTAAATTATAGCTTATTACACATCTTCTTCCGTAAAGTCCTACAAAAATGGTTTAGAAATTTCATGTCCCTATCTGAAGTAATAGTTTTTAGAACACCATCAATCTCACAATATCCTTAAAAAATAATATTACAACTGTAGTGGCATCATTGGTTTTCTTACAGGCAATGAAATAAACAATTTTAGAAAATTTATCTACAACAAAAAAAATTAATAATGACCTCTTTGTGTGTTTGGTAATCCCAACACAAAATTCATACTTAAATTTGTCCATAGTCCTCTTTGAACTAGTAATGGCATGTATAGTCTAGTATTTTGTGCATGTCATTTAGCCACCTAACATATTAGTCACCTAAAAGCATATGTTGTCACATCTCTCTTCATTTATGGCCAAAAATACTTTTCTTTCACCAAAGCTATTATCTTCGTCTTAGCAAAATGTCTAGCTAAACCTTCACTATGTAATTCTCTATTATATTATCTCATAGAGACCCAATTGGAATGCATAATTATTTCCCTTTGAAGAGATAACCTTCTTGTATAATATATTCATCATGAATAGTACCTATCCCACCCAATAATGTATTTTTTCACTACTCAACTACCTTGCCATAATATGGATCAATATCATATAATTCTTTGATAGATTCAAATCCAACTACTTCTCTCACCATAGTAGTTCATAATTCTACTCTTATTCTTAATGCATCAACTACTTGATTCTATTTTATTGATTTATATTTCAACACAAAAGTATACCCCTACAAGAAAGATAGCCACATTGCATGCCTATCATTTAACTTCTTTTGTGTATTAATATATTTTAAAGCTTCATGATCTGTAAATAGGATAAACTCTTTAGGCACCAGGTAATACCTCCAATTTATTAATACTTGTCTAATTGTATAAATTTCAACATCATAGGAAGAATACTTTATTCTTACCTCATTCAATTTATCACTAAAATATGATATTGGTTTTCCTTGTTGACTCAACACAACACTAATTCTCACAAATAAAGCATTATAGTCAACCTCAAATGCTTTGTTAAAATATGGTAATATTAAAATTGGTTTTTCTATAATCTTTTTCTTAAAATATTCAAAGCTTTCTATGGATTCTCTAGTCCATGCAAATTCCTTCCCTCTCATACAATCTATTATTGGTGCCACAATACTATTATTTTTTTTATTTTTATTTTTTTTTTTGTAAAAAGTTGCTAAACCATGGAAATTTCTAACCTCTATAATGCTTTTTAGAATAGGCCACTCAATAATTGTCTTTATCTTTTCTTCATCCATTTTCACACCATCTACTGAAACTATAGATCTTTAAAATACCAATCTATTATACATAAACCTACACTTCTTCAAATTTGCATAAAAATTCTCCTTTCTTAGCAAATCCAGTACCGTTCTCAAATGTTGTAAGTGTTCATCTTTAGTTTTACTGAATATCAAAATATCATCAAAATAAATAACCACAAACTTGTCAATATAGTCTCATAACATTGTATTCATCATCCTCATAAATATGCTAGGTACATTAGATAATCTGAAGGACATCACCATCCACTCATATAATCTATTCCTAGTCTTGAATGTAGTTTTCCACTCATTGTCTTTACAAATTTGAATTTGATAATAACCACTCTTTAGATATATCTTGGTAAAATATTTTGCTCCTACAAGCACATTTATCATATCATCTAAACAAGTTATACAAAAATTATACTTGATAGTAATTTTATTAATTACTCTACTATCAACACACATTCTCTATCTTACATATTTATTTGGAGTTAGTAATGATGTTGCATATGGACTCATACTCTCCCTTACCATCTTCTTTCTTACCAATTTAGTAGAATGTTTATTTAATTTTGCATGTTTTGTTAGACTCATCTTATAGGCTACTTGATTATGTAGAGCTCATCTTAGAATAAAGTCAATGTGATGTTAAATATATCTCTTCATTGGTAAATCATCTGGTAACTCATCAGGCATAACATCTACGTATTGTTTCAACACTCTTGTTTCTTTTGTTGGTATTTGCACCATTTTTATATATTCATTCTTTGTTTCTATTACATAACAATAACCTACCACCTTCATAGCTTGGATAACTTATTTAGTAGAAAACATGTTTTTCATCGTCTCTTCCTCTTCAAGAGGTAACAAAACTACCTTTGTACCATCTTTCTAAAAAGTGCACATGATCTTTGCTCTGTCATGAATTACTTTCCTATCAAACCACCATGGTCTCCCCAATAACACATGACATATATCCATCAAAATAACATCACACCATATTTCATCATTATAAGTTTTTCCTATATAAAACTTGATAAAACACCTTTATCTACTATAACCTCATTCCATTTCTTAAACCATGAAAATCGAAAAGTATTAGGATGTTTTTCACATTGAAAATATAATTTTTATATTATTTTTTTAGAAACCATATTTTCACAACTACCACCATCTATAACTACTTTTAATACCTTTCCACCAAAAGTACATCTTGTTCAAAACATATTTGATCACAAAAATGCATCATCACCTTCTTTATTTTGTACATTCTCCTTCCTCAAAGTGATCATTATCCTTCTGATTATGAGATTCTCTCCAAGATTGACTGGCACAATTTAAATATTTTGCTCTTCTATCTCAACCTCAACTAGATTCATTCTTGGGAGATCATCTTGCCTCCTTTCTTTATCTTGATAATGTAGACATTCAAATGTCATGTGCCCTTCTTCTCCACACCTATAACAAACATAATATATATATTGATTTGGGAACCATCCTCTAACACCATGATAACCTCATCCTCTCTGAAACCCTTTTCCTCTTTCTTGGTTTTAAAACTCTTGCCTATTCTCATTTTGCCTTTTCGTACCACATGATGATTCACCTCTATTAGTATTGGAGTGACCTATGGTGGTATTAAACCCACCTCATCCCCTTATTATAGGGTATCTGCATCTTCTTAGACCAAGAGACATTCTTCTAAAATTTTGTCCATTTTATTTTTCTTCTTCCTTGAAAATTAATTGATAAGCCTCTTCCATGCAAATTATTCTTTGAGTGCGTAATTCATCTTGAATTGTAAATTTATAACTATTTACATACCTTGTAGACATCTTCTATTTTGTTTCATCATAATTCACTCATATGTAAAGCATATAAAACTCATCTACATACTCTTTTATGCTATGATCCTTTTGCCTCAAATTCTAGAATCTTTTGTATAGGGTTTGTATATAATCTACAGGAATAAATTTTTTGCTCAGATTCTTCTCCATCTTTTTCCATGAATTAATATTTTATTTACCTTTTCCCTTGTCTCTTTGTGCAGGTGATCCCACTAAATCATTTCATGACCTTTAAATTTCATGCATGCAAACATTATCTTCTTGTCTTCTCTCATAATCTTCTTCTCAAAGAACTCCATGTTATTCATCCAATCTATCAGCACCTCTAGTTTTAAACTGCCTCTATAATATATAAAATCAACCTTGATTCCTTCATTTTTTCCTCCTAAAGCCCTAACCATCGTCTCTTCCATTAATGGTGGCTGATTTTGTTGTTCTTCTTTTTACTGAATTTCTTCACCATGATCTATGTCTTCTTCAATTTCATCACCACCTTGTCTTATTTTCTAATTGGTTATAAACATAATTAATTATTCCACTTGTCTCTATATCTCTTTTATATTCTAGTTCATTTATGCAATACCTCCTCATCCTCTCACCATTTCTTACTCCTCTAAGATTTAACCTTGCTTTGATACCAGATAATGAATCAAATTACTATTAAGATCAAAAATTACAATAGACCAAGATATGAAAAAATAACTTAGAATTGATTCATATTGATTAAATTTAAATAATTAAAAGCTATGCATAAATATGCCTCAACTCAGAATTAGAGTTGACATGCAAAAATTTGAAAAAAAAACTAAAATCTACAAAACATTCTATTTTTAGAAGCGATTATTTTTATCCAGTTTCACATACAAGCGCGTGTAGATCTAAAAATACCCAAAAATACTCTAAACACTAAAATTATCCTTTAGGATGAATTTCAACTGAAGTTCATGTCTGGTCATAAAAATATGCAATTTTTAAATATAAAAAACTCTTGAAAAAATTATTAAATTATAATTTTGAACCATCAGATGGTCTCATTTGTCCTCTAAAAATTTATTATAAATGAAATCAAATGGAAATAATGGAATAATCTAGAAATTAACTTTTTGAGATAATCATTTTGGTGTAAGAGCTCAAACAGATCTATGGATCAAAAGTTATGGCTTCCAAAAGTTTAGACTATTTTTACTGCATCATATATGTTGGTAGAGTATGCATTAAATATATGAATTTAAAATAGTCACAAGAATTCATTAGACCAATGTATTTATGTATTTTCTTAAAACATGAAATCATAACTAGATGTGTTTGATCGTCGACAAACATCATCATACCTCTTTATGTCCTTTCTAGTGGGATTATTCATAATACTATGTTAGGTTGGAGACGCAATGGGCCTATACTAATTATCCAATGGTTATTTAACATTATCATTCTATATTTTGACATGTTTTGTTGATGGCATGTTATCAATAAACATAAATTTTATATATGGTTAACACTTTCATATGAGTTAATTCATCTCTTTGAAGCATTTTCATAAGGAAAATATACCACTTAAACACTTTTTCATGACTTTGTGATTAGAGATTACTCACACAATGTGGTTAAGCTATCTCTTACATGTTATATTTAATTATGACCATTAAAGTGAATAATTATAACTTGTAAATTTAAAATTTGTATGATAACAATTCAAAAGGTAATTTTGTGTAAGTAATATTAGTGTCCTGGAATATGTAGTAATTCCTTAAGAAATAATTGTGTCACACCAAGAGAAGCTATTGATTAATAACTTTGTATTTTTTTGGATAAAATATAAGGAACCACCTTTTCCCATTGGTAGATATTGGATGGAATTAACATAGTTCTTTCTCCAAAGTAAAAAATATAACACAAGAGTTGTTTTAGCACTTCTATCAATGTGTATATGGTTAATAAGCCACTCATGCTTTCAATGCTTTATGGAGGATATCATAACCAAAACATGTTATATTTTCCTAATGTTGAATTTGTGTACTTGATAATAATGGAATCAAAAATTATACATGACTTTAATGAACTTCTATATTTGAATGAAACAAGATCAAAAACTATTTTTACTAACCTAATCATAACCTAAGTGACTCAAGAGTGAATAAACCCTCTCTAGCATGTGGTACAAATTTATACCCTCTTGTATGCATGCACAAGTGACAAGTGACCAATATGCACAAATTCATAAATTATTTATTATAATTTAATGAAGAACATGCATAAGTGTATAATTTCATAAATCTCTCTTATCATGTTTATACATGCTCCATTTTTCTTAGGATTGTTCTCTATGCTCATGTATAAATTTTCATTTATTTAATAATCAATATATCAATTTGTATAGAAAAACACAATGAGGTCTAATGGAATTCTATAATTTTAATGATATTTTAATGTTGATTCCCACCAATAATTATTCTTAGACTCATAACCCCAAGAATTATGTTGAGATAAACTCCATGTGTTCCACATGAAAGTATTAGTAAAAGCTCCATCTCATTGAATATATAATTATGATCTAAAATAAATAAATACATAAATATGTAGATATTATAATGGAAATCACTACATTGTTTTATAAATTTATGTTGAAATTAAGAGAAGTTAACACCCAATTAATGTTTATAAAATCATGTTAGTTAAGGGTTTCATCAATGTATTGTTGGATATTCATTGGCACAAATATGTTTTCTAGTTTATAAACATGGAATAAATATTGCATCATCATGGGTCATGCACAACCCAAGGGAAATTATTTATGATCTTCTTCAACCATCCCTCTATGCATAATCTTGTGAGATTATGATTGATGGTAGATGGTTTGGCATTTATACTATGTTATTATGTTTTTAAGGCATTGAAAATGTGAATTGGTATCCAATATAATTTTATCATTTCCTTATCCTCAAAAGTGGTTTTTATTCATTATTTAGCCACTAACTATTGTATATTTGAAAGGGTAACATTGATTGGATAAATATTATTAAGTTCTCAACATGAGGTGGCAATGACAAATAATAGACTTGTACTAAGTGTGGTCGTATCATTATAAAATAGTTATTGAATTCCATGTAATATTACAATTATTATAGACTTATTTAGAATGGAAACATGAATTTAAAAAATTGATTTAAATTAATTACTACCTCATAGTTAAACATGAGAGGAACCCATTGTTAGATGACAACCTATTTAAACCCTAGTAGTTATCATCTTAAGGATATAACAAATGTCTTATAGATTCTTTTAGGTTTTAATTATCATAATTTTAAAATAGTATTTCTCAACATTATGTAAGCCCCCTAGTATTATTTGTGTGTATATTTAATTCTTTTCAGGCATTCAATCCCTAAACTATAACTTAATTTATTTATGTAAGCTTTTATTCATTTCTAAATGGGTTTTGTATGTTTCTAGCTTGAGGGTTAGAGAGGACTAGTTTTCACGTCCTATTGGTAACATAGGAATAATTATAAAGGGATATAATTACATTAGACTTAATATTTCTTGTACAAATATTAATTCGATAAATGGTGGAAATTATGGAATCGAACATGAAAAAAAACCTTAATGGAGTACTTGTCAATGATACTTATAATTTAAAATAAATACACCTTAAACTTGATCTCACTTCTTGATAATCATTGCTATTATAAGGTAAATAAAAATTATTTTTATTTAATGTGCATTAGTATAACCATGTATTATCTTGTGGGATAGAATGTATTGTTTTCTCATAGGGAAAAATTGATTAATTATTCTAATATAACCCTAAATTTCTTAAGAAATTTTAATCATGTACAAGCCTAGGTGGTTACATATTATATGATTTTTGTTATTGATTTAAACTTTATAGTATAAAATTGCTCTTCATGTATGACTAATCTCTGCCTGACTACCTTGAGATAACACTTTTTGTAAGTGGTATGGGATTTACCCTTGTTTGATTTATCTATAATGAATGCATATATTGTGATATGATATCTTGACTTTAAGTGGAAAACCAAATTACACCTCTTAAGATACATGTTTATATCTTAAACATCAATCATAAAACAAATTTTTAAATTCAACATCTAATACAAATATGTATTTAAGGATAAATATTTAGAGCTAAAACTTTTATGGATAATTAATCGCATGATTGTATGTTAATGTTAAAATGGGAGAATGAAAACCTATAAAATGAAAGCTAGACATATGATAAATAGTTGAATAGTTTTTTAACGTAATAGTAAAATATAGATGTTAAAATCTCTGTTACCATCCCAATACTTTTGGGTACTAAAATACATTAGGAAGTCGAACAAATAATGATAAATTATTTTTTAACTTTTAAATTATATTCTCGGGTTTCTCCTTTCATTTGTTATACATTTCATGTGTACATGTAGAACGTTATTTTGGAATTATCATTGGGATATATTTGAACTTGTAGGATCCTAAGGAAATATCAACTTAGTAATGGAGAGATTATAAGTTTATGAGATGATTTTACTACTTAAGAATATTTTAATTTGAATTATAAACTCCTTACATAAGAGTTAGAATGAATTTCAGAGCTTATAATCATATTCATATACCTTAATAAAATTTATAAATAGTATACCATTATATACTACATTACTATGGGGGATTGAAGGGTAATTTGTTTTATTTACATTACTATGGGGGATTCAAGGCTAATTTGTGGAAAGGTAGGACCACAATTAGTGGATGATATGTGTATAAGGGATCACAAAGGAATTTTGGTTAAACTAAAATCCCTCCAATGATGATCACCCTATTCAATTTACTATATTCTTTTTAAGATAATAACGATTTACAGTGCTTTAGTAGATTGTCCTTAAGAAGACTTATTTACATGTGATTGTTTTATAAATTGACTATATCTATTCAATATTATATTGTTATTTAACATAAAAAACCATGGATTAGTAATTTAATTTTAAACATTATAAGTTTTATTATTTATGATTGTGAGATTGATTACATTATATACTACTTTGAAATTTAACTTTTCCTTACCAAAAGAGTAAAGTTTATTTATTTTTACATAGAACTTACTTTGAGATAGTTTCATAAGTACTTGAAATGGAAAAAGGATGTGGACTCTACTTTTATAATTTTACCATTATTTTGAAGGTTTCTTAGACTTCCAAAAAAGAATATAAATATGAATTGTGAAGTTATCATTGATAGTGTACACTTGTACATATTTTAAAGGAAGTATTACTTAAATGTGTTTAAATACTAATTAATGTATAACGACACATAAAAACATTTAACTTAAATCAAATTGGCATAAACTAAAGATGAATGGTTGATTTCAAAACTAACATTCATAAACATATTATATAATTAATGATTTAATATATACAAGTATGGTGAAAACAATTACATGGATAGTGTTATGAAGAAGCATGGAAATGACTTGATCTGGATTTACATTTCATGTATGATCATAAAATAATAATTTATTTTTATTAATTATTTTTTATCATTAACGAGAATAAGGAAAGAATTCACATGAAACATTTTGAGATGATAATTTTAGTAAATAAATAAATAAAACCATTATATTTTTTTCGATGTCAGACAAAAAGGCTATTTGAGTTTACTGCTTCAACATATACAAAACTTAATCTCATATGTATGGTTAATTTTAATGGATGTTGAATGGATACATATTAAATATATTTTTGCACATCTTAACATTGAAGGCCTCTAACATCCATACCATCTATCATGAAATAATTTATATGCCACATACTTAATATTCCTTACATATAAATATTATTTATAATGAATTTTTATAGGCCCTCCATATTCATAAATAACAAATATGGCATGACAAAATTTGTGTTTATTCAAGGTATGTTATGATGTGGGAAGTGCATGATATGTTGATTGATGCCTTTAATACCAGTAGTTGAACACCAAACATTAATATCTAATTGGCTTGTTATACCTTTATGGCAAACCCACATGGAAATGGCATGTGGTGTTAATATATTTAATTTTTGGGTTATCACTTACATACTGAAGGGACAATTCCATCTTGGGTGTTATTGATAAGTTAGCCTAGGTGAAATATTTCTTTTTGACCAAGGACACATATGAGGTAGACAACATTCCGATTTTTATTTTAATAAAAAATTGTGGTTACATGGTGTTTTTATTTAGATTATTTCATATTATGGTCCTTATTCAAATATCAATTTTGTACCACTTTTCAAGTAGCCTTAGATGTAAAGCTGAATCTAAGTAAAAAAAAACATACTAAGACAAATAAGGAGATAAATAAGGCCAATCAAATCTTAAATTACATCATCCAAGCATATGTCATGGATAATTAGAATCAGTGGAACAACTACCTACCATTGGTATAGTTTTGGTATAATAAAATATATTATATATCCATTAGCATGGCCCCATATGCAACTTTCTATGGATGACCCTGCCTAGCTCTTTTGTGTTAGAATAAATGTAAGGATTATGTATTAATTTGTCTATATGGTGAAAAAATATAAACTTATGCATTTTATTATAATTAATGGTGAAATTTTATTTTGAAAATATATATGCTATAACATAAATCTCTCTATCTCTCTCTCTATGTATGCATGCATGCATGTATTTATCTATATGTATATGTGGATACACACACACATACATAAATACATACATGATACATACACAAATATATACATGTGTACATCAAATACACATACACATGTACATGTACACACAGAAATGTGTGTGTGTGTGTGTGTGTGTGTGTGTGTGTGTGTGTGTGTGTGTGTGTGTAGACACACACATACATACATATCTATATGTGTTTGTATATGTTTGTGAATATGTATATTTATAAAAGTGGTTATGAGATCATATTTATATGTGTAACTCTAAAAAAGTTATATGATCTTAAATTTATCATTTACATAATGATGATGTGTCATTTGTAATATATTTAAAATTATTACTCTATTAACAATTATAGTTTTATTTATTAATGTCATTTATAATTTAGATTGTGGATTCAACCTTGTCATATCATTGAAGTACCATAATATATCCATATTTTATGTAAATGAAAAGGATGATAAAAAAACTATATCAAATATTGAGTTGAGCTAGTGTAAGATATAAAAATTGTATATCAATGTGTTATTTGATTTGACAATATGCATTGTCAGCTCTAATAAAGTAAAAACACATATATAAAAAACCCTAGTAGTGGAATTTGAGATTGTATTAAACTTTCAAATAGTTGGGTTTCATAGCACTTTGAATACAATGAAACATTTCATTTTATAGGTGGGAGGAAAAAATATAAATTGACTTATTAATATATGTGATGAATATTTAATGTTATCTAGATAAAAATAACATTCTTTGAGTCATTCTTGTATTCGCTTCATTTTATTGTTTTATTCTTAAATCAAACAGTCTTATATTTTTATCCATCAAGATTAAATTTAATGTAATAGAATATAAAACATATTATGTTTTTGTCAAGGAAACACGTCAAACTATAGGCCATAATAATCACAATGTGGTGTACTATCTACTCATCTTAGATGGTGTTATTACTTTGTTATTAACTTAAATAAAACACACGAGTAACCATATAAAGAACACACATACAACATTCAAATGCCTTTTTATTCTTCTTGTTTATATTTTTCTTTCATCATTCATGATGTCTATATTTTTTATTTATGTGAGATAAGTTTCATTAATTATCTTATTATAGTTAATATTTTGGAGTTATTCAATGTAAATATGTGCATAAAATAAAATAAGCATTTGTATATTTTTAGTGCAACGTAAAAATATTAAAATTCACCTTCTACCATTATCAGCATAAGATGGGAGTGTATTTTATATGACATTAATTTATGCATGTCACTAGTGGTTTATCTATTATTGAGCTCCAAACCTCTAGTGTCATGGTGTATGGTTAGTCTGAGCCTAAGATGTTAGTATGTAAAATAATAAAACAACATAGTATTATTAACTGATCGTACAATAACATAAATTCATACAAAAGTAACAAATATTAAAATTATTTAACCACTGACCACTTGAACATGATGATCACATAATTTAATTTGCATGGTTGTATGTCGAATGAAGATGATTATTTTATTATTTTCACCCTTTATGTTTGAATTCCTATGACATGCATACCATCTGTCATGAAAGGATTCAAATGGCACATTATTAATGTTCCTTACATATAAAAAGGAATTATAATTCCATGTCATTGGAACTCCTTATTTATTAAGAGTACATGTGTCATGATGTTAGTTTTGTTTCATCCAAGTCATATAATATTAGGGAACATCTACTGATCATTAACATGTAATACTTGTAATGTCATGATTAAAATGCATAATGATAATGTCAAAAAGGATAATAATAAGTTATAATATTTTAAATTTACAAAATTCATTTAATACGAAATATTGAAAGACTTATAAACGTTTGGATATTGTAATGAATGACTCTTGATAATCTCCTTTTCCAATATTTTATCTATTTGAACATAAAAATTTAAATTAGATATTAAATTGTTTCAAACATTTGTTATTCCTTTGCATAATTGATATTACACTACAATGCTTTAAATAAGAAAAGTCACCTTTAGTTCACCAAATAAGATATTTTCAACATCTAAACTTAATCTCTAAATCTAGACTTTAAGTCAAACTTGCATCTTACGACCATCTGTGTTGTCAACTTTATATGACATATATAATTTTTCCTTCATAATGGGCTAAAGTTATCCCTAGCATTAACCTAGTGTTTCCCTATTATCACTCATAGGTGAGTTTAGGGATACATTATGTTTGACATTAGGTAAATATTATTTATTGACATAAGATCCATCTTTAGTTTGATAATAGGTCCATCTTTAAGTGTGACTCTCGAATATACTCTATGTACCACAATATGTCTAACTATAATGTGATACTAGGGTTAACTTTTATCTCATCACTAAATCTGATAATAGATTAGACACTAGGTTAGACTTCAAATTTTACACTAGGTGTGACTATAAGATCTTAAGTTGTACACTAGGTCCACTTATAAGTTGAAGTTAAGTGTGACACTAGGTTCGACTACAAGTGTGAAATTAGATCCAATTTTAATGTGACTTTAATTATGTCATTGACAATTCTTTTAAGATCAACATTGATTTTGAATTTAAATTTTAAATTTAATTTTACTAATTAAAATTATTTTATAATATTTTATAAAATATTGATCATGTATCATACAATTATAACTATAATTTTTATAATTATATAATTTTAATGTTAATCTCAATTATAAATTATACACAAAATGAAAAATAACGTAATTATGAATTTTAAGTTCAATTCATTATAAAAAAAAAATAAACATGTTCTTTGACAAAAATTTAATCATTAAGTGCTTCAGAATGTGTAAGCTTGACTTCTTTACCTTGCTTTGACTATTTTACTTTATGTTAAATTAAAATTATATAGGATCATTCAATATTACACAAACTATATTTCATCCACTCAAAACATCATTAAGACATCCCTATTCTACTTGTACACTCATTTCAATTGGATCCAAGTAGTCTTTATCCTCATATGATAAGATTGCACTAGGACATACATGGTTGCACTAGGTCACAAAGGGTTGCACTAAATCAAAGAGGAACGTAATAGGTTGGCTATGATAAAATTGTGTTGGATGTGGTTTTATTATGTCTCTATCCTTAATGTGTCCCTTGTATATGGCCTTTAGGCCTTATGTGTAACATTATATGTAAATTATGTGATATTCTGCATCATTACCTATATGTTCATTATTTATTACTATTTAACCATGATTCATATCATGCATTAAAAATATTTTATATTCTTGATTTTTTTGAAATGATACTTAACATTCACATGTTGTTTATGTGCTTCAATGTTATATCTCTCTAACACATGTTTCCCATACATTTTAAATGCTACATTCAATAATATGATGAAATTTAATTCAATTTAAATGATACAACATAATTACATATTTCACATATTTTATAATTATCTTATCAA
The DNA here is from genome assembly GCA_037957365.1 of Torreya grandis. Classification (NCBI taxonomy): domain Eukaryota; kingdom Viridiplantae; phylum Streptophyta; class Pinopsida; order Cupressales; family Taxaceae; genus Torreya; species Torreya grandis. The sequence goes on along the minus strand of JARHVA010005883.1, from coordinate 595,037 downwards.
ATTAGTAACTTTAAGCATATGTGTCACATCTCAAATGAGGGCATCACAATTCATGAAAATTTCAAATTTCATTATTTTTCATGTTATAAATCATGTAGATTTCAAAATTCAAACTTTCTCAAGTTAAAAAGTTTCAAAGGTAGAAAGCTTCAATAATAATTTATATTTGTCTTTAGTAGTGTGATTCACCTTATTTTATAAGTATGCCATGTCAGAGTCTACTGACAGTAAACATTTGTTGTTTAGCTTTAACATTAAAAATTATAAATCCATATTTGGTGGTTCCACCCTTTTAATTATTTATAAAAATTAATATACACATTAGAAAGAAATTTGGAGCACATAATTTTTTCAACTCAAAGGATTTTACTAGTTCAAAATTTAGACTTGATCACTATCAATTCACCAACAATTAAACATTTGTCCAAATTCCTAAGAAACAAGGCAAACACTTCCTTGAATTTCAAGTTATATAATAATTAGATTGCATACTCTATTAATAGTGTATTTTCATTTCTCTCTTTTCAAATTTCAAATTGGACACTTCAAGTTTTCAATTTTCAAATATGGAGTGTAACTATTAGCAGGTTTCACATTAAGGTTTGCATACAATTTAATATATTAATTTCACTCCATTTCATCAATATAATAAAGTTGGGGGGGAAGGTAGACACTTAAATTTAATCATTAAGTTTAGGAAATTTCTTAAACATAACATCCTTAGCCTTCTTGGCCTATTCATCATTTTGATCAATTGGAATCTAGTGCACCTACATAGCTCAGTCAACTTACTTTTTTTATTAAATTGATGCCAATGTACACACACCTCTTCCTTACCTTGCTTCTTGGATTCATATGCCTTACTTATGGAAAACAAATTATTTATATGATCTAACCTTTTTGGGACATGACACACACCTTAACAGACCTATCAAGTTCAATCATTTCTTTCTTTAAAAACTTAAAACTCTTAATTTACCTATAGGTTGGTTTATCTACCTTGTAGACCTATAATTCCTAATTTTTGACCATATATTTCTTCTCATTAACTTAATCATGAATGTAAAAACACTTATGGATACCCATTAATCCCTTATGTAACATACCTGAGAATCAGTTGAGGTTAATTTGTATGGATTAATACTTCATTCTTTAAGCTATGCTCTAATAAGCCCTCCTTTTATGTAAACCTCCTTGTCCAAAACATTGTATGGACTTCCTAGTAAAAATAATCACCATTCCAGATACCCATTACCTCCTTACAATTAAATCAAATATTTTTTAGTACACTTATTTTGAGAAAACCAACTTTTCTATATAGGCATATTCTTTCTTAGCTTGCATACACCTATATCTCATTTTAGAGGACAAACCCTAGTTTTAGGGCTTTCTAAATCTTGTATAGGTAGATATCATAGATAATTGAACTGGGAGTATTATATATTGTTTCAAGGCATCTAGTTAGGTGTTTGATGCTTCAACAAGTGATCGTCACCTTCTACATTCATCGAATAAGCCATAATAACCTCCTTTACATTCCACACAACATAAGTTTGATTTGACTTGACTGTATTTCTTGTGACAGCCAACATATGTTTCTAGGATTTCTCATAATATCTTTATCACAAGATCCTCTAGATGGTATTTAACCATGTCAATGTCTCAACCACTTTCATATTCATCAATCAAGTCAAAAACACCATCTATCTATTCTAAGCATGTGGATCTTAACTTATCTATACTATGTTTTCTTGATAGTAGTAGGGGTTTCTAAAGCCTATTCCTTCTTATTTTAGGTCTATACCTACCTCATAGACCTATCTTCATGATATTATGATCTCCATGCAAACCTTTACATGTTTATTTACCTTGGATAGTGGACTGTAGATATGCATGCCTAACTACCCTGTTCATACCCTGTTTAGGATTCTTTATTCATTTCACAAATTCTAGACCTCTTTATTATATAATACTATTTTCAACTTGCTCTCAACATATATCCAAGGTTTCCCCATGCATGTTTTACACCATGACATGATATTTTTCCTTTAATAAATAAAATATAGACACACATACATTGGCCTACCACTGAATGACTTGAATTCTACAAGGAAAACCATTGTGTACATAACCATTAGAATCAATATTTATCGTTATATATCAAACAAGATTACTTACAGTGAACTATGATCAATGTTCCATACTTAATGGCCAATGCCTTCATAGAACCTTATTTGCTCCTTCATACCTTCTTGTTCTTACATATAATATCCTCTTCCTTTCTTGCATTCTTACATACTATAATTCGATAGATCACCTCTCTATCTCTCCTTGAATGAGAGGCCCTCCTTATCTTTTTCTTCTATGTACCTTCCTCCTCTTGCATTTCATATATTACTCTTTGAAAGAGTCTCCTCCTTTCTCCCTATGCCCAACTTAGGCTCTAAAATAGGAAAAGAGGATTTTTCTAAACCAATATGATAAATGAAGAAGATTATTTAAGAAATATTCTATGGTTGAAATGTATTTCAAACATTCCTTTTATTTCCTCAACAAATTTCTCAACGTGGGATTCATCTTTAAAAACTTCTACCTTTTCCCCTCTTTTTACTTTGACAATTACAATTGCTCCTTGTTAAACATCATTTGGAGGGAAAATACAATGGTTTGAATTAGACTTTAAATCCATACTAAGACAATAGTTTTGATTTAGAGTTTGCATGCTTGATGGTTTCCATCTTTGACCATGTCCTCATGGAGATGTTTTGAGATGCTTCTGCATCAGAATCTATATGAGACCATACACCATTCAAAAAAATATATTTAAACCACTAGTAAAATCATTCAAACATATGTACTCTAGTTATAGACTCATTTTAGTAAGACTCTATCAATCTCTATCCTTATGGGATATGATCACACTAGATCGGATAGGGCCATAATAAGGTCTTATCCACTAGAATGGCCTTGTCCCCTACACTCCAATAATAATATTTTAAATTATAGACCTTCTATTTTAAACATATCATGATTTTAAAAAAGTTTGTTAACTTAAGTATTAAAAAAAATATTTTATATAATCACGTCCAGGCCTCTTTAAACATGTCTATGAATCATTTCACAATTCTAATGCACATTGAGAAAAAGATCATTATTCTTTCCAATTTCATTACGCTTTATTTTAAAATTCATAGGACAAATATGAATTTATTTAATTAGATGTTAGTAGTAATTATTTTAAATAATTTAAAGCAATCTATCTAGTTGAAATAATATATCAAAATTTAATATTCACACACTCCCTTTAGGAGGGAGAACTGCATTGGTCTTAGGAACTTTTTGGTTATGTCAAAAAAATGTAAATTATGTTATATTTTTTGATGATATCCAAGATACTCACATTGCCTGATTAACTCCTTAGCATTTATCTGTATTACATTTATTATGTAGGATTTAAGGTTTATATTATTTAATTTTTTCACGCATCAAATTAGGACATAGTTAATCATTAAATCTTTAAAAACATAGAATCACACTTAGATTAGAAAATTAATCACAAAAATAAACTAAAGCACAAACTCAATTAATAGACAAGACCATAGTGTGGTACTATACTCCTAGTGAGTCCTTCTCCTAACACCTTTTAAAACGATGATTTGATTTATGACACAATTCACAACTTATTTAAGCTAGTTTCCACCTATATTTTTCCTATATTGTCATTATGAAATCATTTTGAGATAGGTTCACATATTTTCTCCATATTTACTATTTATATATCATTTAGAATTATTTAGATTTTATATTTCACATTCATACATATATATTTATGTAGATTTAAGTCAATTTTCAATAGTTTATTTAATCTTAACATTTTATTGTTAACAAAATTTTAACCCAAGACAACTTACAGAAGAGAGTGTTTACCTTGGTCAATAGATGCTATTTCGCTGCTTAACGGAGGAAACTATTTCTCATCTTTTCATACACTGTGATTTTTCTAGGGAATTTTGGGACATAGTCCTAAATTTTTTTTGCATTCAATGGGTCTATAATTCTAAAATTAAGGAAGTTATGAACAGCTAGTATCCTACCTTTTCTCATCCCTGGCTCCTTGAGTTATGGAAACAAACTCTGCCCTGTTTGAGCTGGACTTTATGGAAAGGGCGTAACCATATAATTTTTAGGGATACTGCTAGAGATGCCTCTCAAGTTTTTCATACTTTTGTTTAGAATCTAATGTAAAGTGTCACTAATGCCCATATTCACACTACGAAGAAACCTCTGACTCATGCAGATGAATAAATTGTAGCTAATTGGAAGATCCTAAATCATATTCATGTTTATAATAATTCCAAAATGTTATAGAGACTCAATACTAGATGGAATCTCTTGAAGCCTAACTGGTTGAAACTTAACTTTGGTGGGGCCTCTAAGGCTGATGGTAAACCTAGTGGGGGAGGGATTATAAGAGATAACAAAGGGTGGATGATTGCTATCTATACTGGTGGATTGGGTTGTCAAATCAATAATTATACTAAAGCAACTGCTCTTTTATGGGGGTTTTAATTAGCTATCTCTCTTGGTATTACGAATTTGAGTATTCAGGGGAACTCTAAAAGGGTTATTGATGCGGTTAATAATGTATCAATTTCTGGTATTAAGTTGAAAGATATTATTAGGAATATATAAATTCTCTTCAAGAGGATTAAAAGGGTAGACATCTCACATATTTATCATGAAGGCAATGGTGTTGCAGATGCCTATGTCGAACTTGGCCAATAATATTCAAATTAGCGATGCTGGTGCCAAATTGATCACATCCCTTTAAATATTAGGGATTTCATTTAAAGGAAGTGACGTGTTAAGGATGAGTTAGATCTATTGGAATGACAACTCACTTTGTTAGTCCTTTTGGAGGGTGCTGATGTGTATCTTGGAGTATGGTTCTTTTTGTACTTTCTTGATTGTCATTTCTACTTCATTATGCCCCTTTGATAAGGCAAGTAGATTGCTTCATCATTATGGTGATTTCCATGAAATTTAAGCATGGGATGAGTAAGTGTCATCTTTTTATGGTGTTCCTTATTTATGTGTTGTTTCATCACCATTATCAATATCTTTGATCAAGGGATTGAAGTTACTGCAAATATGACTATGAAAATTTGGGGTTTTTGTGATCTATTATGAAAGTCCAACATGGGTGGTGATAGAATTTGAACAGAACCTATTTCTTGTTTCATGTTCAAATACAACCTAGTGGTCTTGCACTATTTCAAAGAGGGTGGGATTAGCCCCTATTTAAAGAGGCTCAATGGGTATGATAGGAACCTTTCAAATCAATTCGTTAGGTCTTGCTAAAACTAGTGAGTCTCTATGTGGGGAATTAGTTTTGAGATTTTAGAGAATGTGATTACTTTGGCTACTGGCATGTCTACTCAAGGGATTAAATTATAATAAAAAACTAAAATTACGGACCTTTCCAATCAAAATCTCTTTCTTGGAGAAGGTGAAAAACTAGTACCCTATCAAGGCAGATCTGATCGAGCCAAGCTGCCAGAGCCTTGGGACAGCCCTCATGAAGTATTTCACACTAGAGGGGAACTTCACCAGGTTTTAAAACTATCATCTTCCCCTTCTAAATCATTTTAGGTGAAATGCACAAATTAGCTTTCCTTTTTATCTGATTTCTTTACTTGAGCATTCTATCCTTAGGGTTAGAGCTAAAATGGCTAAGAAACCTATCCCCCTTCATCAAAGCCTTATCTTCTATCTTTACAATTTCCATTTTTCCCTTGAGCCTTCTAAGGCCATTCAAATTAATAGGGGGAAATTTCATCTAACCCTATTGCTACCACTATTGTTGAAGAGCCATGCCCTTCACTAGTTTCTAATAAGACAAAAAAAGTTTCCTTTTCTACTCTTGAGGAGATTCCCATAAATACTCTGGGCTCTATTGTGAGTACGAAGTGCAAGAAGAGGAATACATATGATGGTGAAGTGGGCACTTTGGGGGATACTATGGGGATGCTAAAAAATCCCTGTAGGACCCTTGTGGGTCAACGTAGCAAGTCTCATTCATCTACTAAGGCTATTATAGAGGGTTTCTCCTTAGGTGTTAGGCGGTTGAGGCAAATTAATGGCAAACCTGCTCCCAAGGCTAAGCTTATCGACTACTCTGAGAGTGCCTCTAATGAATCCACTCAGGGTGATGAGGCCAAGGACATGGATGGTTAAGAAAGCTCTACGGATGTTGAGGGTAAGTAGGAGGCTAAAGAATTAGAGGCTACTGCTGAGGATGTTGTTGATTCTATGTAAAATGCTGGCAAAGTAGAAAAGATGTTTGTGGAAGAAGCTAATGATGAAACAGAAACTGATGCTAGATTAGGATCTAAAATTGTAGTCCTGAGGAGACTCATTCAAAAATTGGAATAGAACCTTTCTACTGTGCTCTAGAATTCTATTTTCCTTAACATTTCTATGTTGCAGGACTTGGGTGCTATTGTTACTGTTGACAATGAGGAGAACTCTATGAATTTGGATGATCTTATTAAATCCATGTTTAACCAAGGAGAGAATCTGCCTCCTTATTTTTTGCTTCTATTTTGATGATACTTTGCTACTTTGTTTTAACTATCTTAGTTGATTGTTGTTGTTTTTACTGGGTTAACTACCTGTGATGTTTATGTTTTGAGCCACTTTTTATTCTAGTTGAGTCTGTGGCTTTTCTAATTTTTGTAAGGGTTTGGCCCCTTGTTTAGCCACCTTATTTTATCAAAAAAACATTTCATTGTTAGATAAAAATAACGTTAAGAATTGTAGTGAACCCCTTATTTTTAAAATGTTGCTTGTTGGTTGTTTGGATTTTGTCTTATGATTTCACTAAAATTTATTAGAATTTCCAAAACTAAAATAAAATAACCTTTAATCTCGGATATAAATCTAAACCCACAAGTCAATATTCCTCCACCTTAGATTTAATCTAATAGTCAATTAATTGCATTGTAACTCTAGATAACATCTAACATTTGAGATCTTGATTTTGACATTAGCTTTAATTGTCTTGATCTCTATAAAAAAAATATTTTTGTTTGATTTATTACGTATTTTATATTTATTTGGTATTTTAAAAATAAAATGTTCTTTCATTTTCAAAACTACTTAGTTATTGTTATTATGTGCTAATAGGTTGCCTATTTACTATCATTCTAATGTGAAAGGGATTCTCCCAATACTCAAGCCATTGTACATCACTAAACATAGAGTTTATTTTATATGTACCTTATGGTACATTGGAAATGCCAATGCTCTATTATTTATACCATATGCAATGTATTTTGTGTGTTTTATTTATGGTGAACCTAAGAGTAACATATCACCTAAAGAACTTACTCTCATTATAGTCTCAAAGATGTGATAGTTGGATACAAACATGTATTTGCCTCGATAGTTATTCCTATAAAATTCTAGGTTGACATGATTCTACAAATGATAAAATATATTCTAGAGTAAACACAAACATTCAAATGCTTGGATAGATCACCTTTATACCTTGTTTTTTACATGTATCATATTCATAGTCTTAACATTTTTATATTCATAGTGTACTATATGCCTACAATTCATAGTGATAGATTAAATGCTATTAATTTTTCATAAATGTAACTTCCTTTGGTCTCTTATGTAGTGGAAAATCATGATGTTTTTTTATCAAAATAGTAATGTTATTGTTCAAACTCCTTACACTAATGAATTTGAAATTCACACTAATTCTAATATTTAAAATAATGAAGAGAGATACGAGGTACATAATGAGCATCAAATTCATATTAATCCATAATAGCATAATGAAGTAGATCAAAATAAAGTGAAATAATTATTTGAATTTCTTTAGGTCTTCAAGAGAACCCCAATAGTTAAATAAGATCATTAGTCTATTTATATCATCAATAATTGAGCATCAAGATAAATTGAACACATCTCCTAAAAACTATTTTCCTTTTTGGGTTTTCAATTCCCCTACCTCTATTATTGCCTTTTCCACCACTAAATGCATTCCTCTTTCTACACCTCGAGTTTTGTCTATAAAAACATCCCTTTGTTTTAGAACATCACCTAGTTTCCAATAGGTATCCATGTTTATGCCTACTTGTCCTAATTATACTTCCTCACCTAACTTTACAAATACTAATATTTAGCATACAATTTTTTTGTGTAAGCCAAATTATTTTAAATTGAGAAAAATAGTTCTCATTAATGGGCTCATGTTCCTTTTTTACATAACCACTAGAAACACAATATTACATATTTTCCATTATCAGTTGGCTTTATATCTCCTAATATTCCTATATATCAAGGAAATATGATCCTTAACAACATTTATGTGTATTCCATGTAGCTTATCTACACTATTCAGATAATGATAAATTGTTGATAAAGATTTTTCCAATATGTATACAATAATTTGATCATAGATGGTTTTAGGATATTCATATTCAATTAGTAAAGGATTCCAATCCTTTGTAAAATGATCCTTCAATAGACTTCTCTATCAACATTGCTGAAAAGATATCATATGCTCAGATAGTGAATCTCAAGTAAGGGTCTAATGAAATAATTGATGAATATGTTATAAGAGACAAGCCTGTGATAGAAAAATGACAAATCAAATGATTTATAATAAGAACTAATATATCTTCGCTCCAAGTTTTATCTCCAATTAAAGATTCAATTATGATTGATAAGTTCTAAACTTTTGATAAATTATGTCATACATTGAGAAAACATAAAGTCAAATTGATTACATTAATTAATCTAAATTATACTTCAAATATCCCTTCTACTTCAAATGTCAAATTTAAAAGAAAGATAAAATTTTAGAGAAAACCAAATTAAAGAAAGAATGAAGATATGATTACATTAAATTATATATCACATAAAAATTAAAACTTCATTTACAACCTTTACCATGCAGACAATTATCATGGTTACCATCACCTCCTCATCTATTGTTACAAAGACTACTTGAATTTCATATGACATCTCTTCCTCAGTTAATGGAAGTGTGCATCTCAAGATCATATTCTGAAAATATTCATGGCAATGAATATTGTGACTGCTATTGATGTATTAAACATTCTACAAAATATATTTCAATTTTAAACATAAGACTTAATATATTATTAATGAGAACATTATTGATATTGGAACACATATTATAGAGGCCAATACATAATAAAATGACAATTTGAAGCTTAAAATGTGCAAAGATCCTTTTAAAAAATGAATTAGTGAATAAAAAGGATAATTTTGAAACCTCATTCTTATACATATGTGCATTCACTTGATAAAAGAATTGGTATAGTTACAAGCATAATGTCCTATATTAAATTTGATGATAGTGAAGCTGTAGATGATTTAGATAGACATTCACTTTTTATTCAAACATATAATAACAATAAATCCATACATAATGTTATGATACACAATGTATCAAGTGAAAATTCATGTATCATAACACTCCTCTACTATCTGGGTTATGCAAAACAAGACTTATATGATATAACTAGAGTTGTAAATGCATTTTATGGTAATACATTGCATATAATGACCCTGAATACTATCAAGTCAAATAAATATCCAGTAGGCCAATATTATAAACAACAACTAATATTGATTCGTATTGAATTATTTAAATAATTATAAATCATGCATAAATAAACCTTGACTTGAAATTAGAGTTGACATGTAAAATTCAAAACACTAAAAATAAATAAAACTCAACCTACTATTTTTTGTAGCTATTAGTTTTACTAACTTTCAAATGTAACTATGCATATCTTTAAAATATATAAAATTAAACTAAAAATTTAAATTAAAATATTAGATGAATTTAAATTTAAGTTTAAATCCAGTTACAAAAAAAGATAATTTTTAAATTTAGAAAAAAACCTTAAAATAAAATAAAATTATAGTTTAAGACCCTCATATGGTCGCGTATGGCCTTAATAAAATATCAAAAATACACAATAACTATAAGGGAGTATTATAGATGAATTTAAATTTTTTATCCAATAATTTTGGCACAAATATGGGCTCAAACGAAGCTATAGACAAAATATTATGGCATGTTGAAGTTCATCTTCTTTTCCTACATCAGGATAATCTTCGATATATAATTTTACCTTTAAAAGTTTGAATTCTTATAGTTACCAATGCATTCTTAGTTATACCAAGAGTAAGGGTCTTTGACATGCTATTAGAATACTCTTGGATAAAAAAATATTAGAGTCATGCCTTTTACAATGCATAAATGTCTCTAAAATATTCATGGCAATAAAGTGGTAAAAAATTTATTAATCGAATATGAATATCCTTTGGAAATAATGATATTTACTAATCCTATATAAAAATAATAAGTCAAATGGTATTCAATATCATTATCTATATATTCAAAAGCATGCAACATAACTAGTTTCTTCATTTAGTTATGAGTATCATCTACTCACACATCACCAATTTGTGAGCATGATAAAGTTAGACATGGGAATAATCGGTTAGTTTAAAAGAGAATATTAATTTTATTGATAATATATTGGCACCTAAAAATAAGTTTTCATCTCCTAAGGCAACACAGGTTATTCAATAAGATTCATGATAACTACATGCAGTTACATTTTATACTACTACACATGAGAATACAAGCTTACATGTGAATATGATAAATAATTCAATAGTTCATATTAAAAAATATTATTCTTATTAATATTTGTATGTGTTTATAGTTGGCACTTCCTATTCACATTAATTCATTCAATCATTTCACATTGTGGGTTATGCATATAGACCTCCCATTATTGATATAATTTTCCAGATAGTTGTATTTCCCTTTGTATGTATCTCTTTTTATTTTAATTCATTAATAATAATTATATCCCAATTATAGGAATTACTCTATCCATTTATTATATTTTTCCTTTAGATATTTTCCCTATTTATTTCAATCTGATTCGAACAATTAAAAGAAAACTATATTATAATGCTTTCAATGCACATTATTTATGGCTTGTCACTTGATTATTATTGCATACCAATCATGCTATAGATTTCATTGAACTAAAATTATTACATATATCTACATTCTCCATGAGAACACGTAACTTATTTCCCATTGAGGACATGATCATCCCTATCTACATTGATATAATTCTATTACACATACATTAGGAGCACATTGTTTGCCTTCTATGTTGTGACATTATATTTTTGCACCTTTTTATGGATTATTTTAATCTCTCCCTTTTCGTATATTCTTTAATCATTTATTCTTATCACTTTAAAAAAAATTAAGTTCAAACTTTTCAAAAATTGCAAAAAATAAAAATATTTAAAAAATTAAAGACAATTAAAAAAATTAAAAATTGGCACATACAAACATTTTAAAATGATGGTAGCTTATTTATTTAAATATATTATTTATTTCATGCCAAGTAGATAGAATTTTTTTTATTTTTTTTATTTTTTTTTTAAATTTTAATACACAAGGTATTTAGGTGTGATACGTGACATACTTTCACATGGTTTCTCTATTTTGGGCATCTTTTATCACCCAACAACCTTTCTAAGTTGGTAGCATGTCTTCATTTGCCACACTTTAACATGTTGTGTCTATCCACAACCATTCTATGATATTTGGATATTATCATACAAATGTTCACTACTCACTCATATTTTTAATTCTTTTACATAGATATGATATTTGATAATAGTGGAATTAATTAGTATGGTTGAGGTATACTAGTATCATTTACTCTATGCTTATTTGTTACTTTACTACATGATAAGATAAGACATTCTTGCTTATTAAGTGTTTCCCTTAGATTTGTGTGTTCAATTTATACATGATATTTATTGTATTGCATTATCATGCCATTTGAGTGTGGCCATTAGCCTTGTATGTTTTTTCAACATTCATAGTTCCCTTATATGCGGTCTTTGGGTCTTATGTGTGACATTATATTAAAATTGTGTGACATTGATTTTATGTTCATTACATATTACTATGATTCTATGATTCATATCATTCATTAGTCATGTTCTTTACATTTAATTTGATGCCATGAAATATATCATGCATGCACTCCTTATATGCTTCAATGTTATTTATTTCTAACATGTTTCATATAGAATTTAAATACTAAATCCAATACTATATGAAATACAATTCAAATGTTCACATGACACTACATGATTACATATTTTACAATTCTCATTGGATATTAATGACTTATACTCTATGGCACTTATCTCAAAGTTAAATAATCACAATGATATTGTCTTGAGAACTCAAGCATTCATGACAAATAATTTTTAGATTTATCAGAGTATAAATTTTTAATAATTACAAAAATGATTCCAAATTTTTAGATTATGAAGGCATGTGAAATACATGTGAAAACATTCCTACAATACATATTCACAAATATATGATTCATATGAATGCACATGTGCAAAATAGTTATAATTAAAGTTAAAAGTTTTAAATAGTTTTTTTTTAATTACAAATACATGTTACTACATGGATTTCTAGAAAAAATTAAATTGTCTAGTTCAAAACTTTCAAAGATATAAAGTTTAAATTAGAATATAAATCCATCTACAGTAGTTTCATTCATCTGATTTTATAAGTGGGACAAATTAGAGTCTAACGCTACTTAACATCTATGATTGTAATTTTAAATTTCAAATTTAGTGAACCACATTTGTTGGTTCCACCCATTCAATTATTTTTATAGAGAAATATACACATTCAAATTAGAGTTGGATCATATAATTTTTCCAACAAAAGGATTTTAGTTTAAAATTACTAACTGATGATTCTCAATTGACCATAGGTTTAGCATTTCTTCTAATGCCTAAATAAGGGGACATACACTTCCTCTACTTTCAAGTTATAAGGAAATTAGATTACATAATATTTTACCTGTATAATTTCCTTGCTCTCCTTTCAAATTTTAGTTTTCAATTTTCATATTTTAAAATTTAAAATGTGGATTATAAGTACTTTTGGTGGAATTGTAGAAGATTTGTATTAAGTCATCTTGCATGATCAAGATTCGCATCAAAATAAAACATGTACATAAAAAAAATATATTCATATCCTCCACTCCAGTAATTTCAATTCATTGAATGACTAAAATAATGTGTGGGAATGTATATACTCAAATTTAATCACCAAATGCTTAACAATGATTAACCCTAACATTTTTACCCTGCTTGGCCTATTCACCATTCTATTAACTTTAAATCTATAAGTGAGAATTCACCATTCCACAAGATGTTTGAAACCACATTTAACATCATTCAAACATTAATATCCTACTAAGAAACTATTGTAGTCCATATCTTAATAGTTAATCCTTTTGGGACATGATCACACTACTAAAACATGATCACACATTGGATGTATCCATTAGTGTGGACTTGTACCCCGTACTCTAATAGAATGTTTTTAAATTTGAGACATTAAATTTTACCCCTTTTATAATTTTAGCAAGTCCAACTAACAAAAAAAAATCAATATATCCTTCTGTATAAACACATCAGTGCCTCTCCAAACACATCTAACAATACCAAGGAATTTGTAATACACATTAAGCAAAATAAAATTATTATTTCCTATTTCAATTTTTATTTATCCTAACTATAATAAGACAAGTCTGAAATCATTTTATTTCATGTCAAGGTTACTCATTATTGAGCATTCAAATCTATATATCTAGTTGCACTAATATAGTAAAATGCATGATTCACAAACTCATTCTAGTTAGAAGAAATACAAAGATGTGAGGCATTTTTGGGTTATGTAGGTAATACTCAGATTACATGGAGTTTTCTAAGGATAGATCACTCATTCCCCTTACCTAATTTCCCTCTTTGTATTTGATCTATATTGTGTTTATTATGCATGAGATAGGATTTTTATTTTTTAGTTATTTTGCACTATAATTCAAGACACAAAATAAATCAATACACACTCACAAACCATTACATGCACCCATACCCAAAAATTAGTCACATAGTCAATTAGTACATGGCTACAATAAATAAACAAGGTAGAAGTATGACCCTTATCTCATAGTGTCACATTTTCCCGACACAACTGAAAATCATTCTTTTGGTTATGACAAAATTCATAAGTATTTGTAGTCTCCACACAAAGTATAATAAAATCAATTAAAGATAGCTTTTCGTATCTGATTGTCAATTTAAAATTTATACCTCATTTTTTATTCTGTAAATGTTGTATTTGACATTCAAATCTATATATTTATGTATATCTAAACCACTTTTTAACAATTTATATGTTAGAATTTTATTGTTAAGTTAAAAAATATATAAACAATGTCATGAGACAATAATAAATTAGTTAAATATAATAATAACATAAAATATAAAAAATAAAATTTTAATACTAATATAAATAAAATGATAAACATAGAAAGCCATGGTTGACTTCAGACAACATCATGGTTATCATGCTAAAATATATTATTAAAATCCTCAATATTCACTATGAGTCTCACACTCCTCAAGCATCTTAGTTTCAACACCCTAACCCTCTTAAGTTTGTTGATACCCAGAAAGAAATGACAAAGAAAGATAAATACAATGATTAATATCATCTAATTCATAGTTGAAACTACAAGAAGAATATGAATATTGGATAATGAGTTTTTTATCCTTCATAAAAAACAATGAAATGAATATTAGAAATTTCATAAATAAAATCACAAAACACACACACACACATCCCAAAATACATATAATTAGTTATCATTTTCTTCTTTTGAAGTTAATATGATTGGGTTAGTTGTCTTGGTAAGTTAAAATTGTCCTAATGCTTAATAAACCTTTTATAAGAATGATATTTGTGATGAGAGGTACTATAAAAAACAATAATTTAAAAAAAAAAAAGTTATTATTATTTTTTAATATTAAAAAAATATGTGAAAAATATCATGTGCTCAAAAACATAACTAAGTTATCCTTTGATCGAATTGTAACAAATTGAATCCACTTGGGTCAATTTTATATAAGGTTTAAGGTTTTGGAGCTTTAATGGTAGAAGATATCTAGGATTTGGCTTATACGTGTCCTGGATATGATTTAGACCTTTTTATTTTTTAACACACAAGATCGTGAGTTTTATCCTTTTTTACTTGCATGGCACTTATGTGGCACTGGTCTACACATTTAAACAAAATAAAGAAAAAATGTCCCACAAATCAAAATTTATATTTGTTAATAAATCCAGGTTTACTTTTAAACTAGTTAACTAATTCATCTAACATTTCGCAAATTCCAATAACATTTAATTAATTAATTAAAGGAACTAAAAATATGTACATTCTTTATATATGTTTCTAAAAAATTAGATAAAGTTAAAACTAATTAAAAACTAATTTTTTTTAAGAAAATAAGGATTTTTTTGAGATTTTTTCATAATATTTATGTTCTGGAATTATAATAAAATTATATGATTTGTCTAATTTTTCTAATTTTAAACGTTTTCCTTAAACGTTTTGTTCTTTTCTTATAAATTTACATATTATTGGCTTAATTTTTTAAAATTTTCCTTTTTTTTAAGTTTTCTTTAAAAATTTGATGTTTATCCAATTTTAAATTAAATTTTCCATAATTTTTTTTAAAAAACTCTAAATTTTCTAGTTTTTTTTAAATTATAATAAATTTATCTAAAAAACAAATAACTCAAATCATTAGTGAAATAATGTATGAAAGGAGATTTAGAATGAATAACACAATTAAGGATCAGTCTCAATGACTTTTAATAATAAAGTATAATGAAGTGAGAAAGGACGAAGTTGGGAAGAAGTGGAAAGAGATATCCAAGATTTTCACAGGATTACAATTAAACATTAGTGATGAGGAAGATGTTCCATAAAAATTATTTTTTTTTAACATAAAAGAGAATGGAAAAAAAATTACTACCGACCTCACAATTTAAGTATTTTATATTTTAAGAGATTTTTTTAATAGGGAATGAGGTGAGAGGGTGAGAGGTCCAAAGTGGTGAATTGTATTCATTATTCTTCTTCCTACTAATAAATAGTTGTGGTACTTATATGTAAAAATGGATCCATTTGCATTATAATTATCAATAAAAAAATTTAAAATTAAAAAAAAAAAATGTTATTTGAAGAATGAATATTCAATGAGGTCATTTAGTGAAGGATTAAAACACATACACTTATAAATCCCATAAAAATTAATATCTATTGAAAAATCTTCATGAAATCCTTCATCTTAACATAAAATATATGATTGAGTTTTAAGAGATCAAAGCTATTACAATTGTGAATTATTGTGCCTTGCACGTTCTATAATATTTTTTTAATGTAGAAAGAAATTAAATTATGAGAATTCAAAAATGTTAAATTATATTCACCACCACTTTCCAAGAAAAAAGTTAGATAGTGAAAATCCAATAAAATTAAAGTACATTCAACACTTTTAAAAAAATAAAATAAAATAATAATAATCTAAAAATGATAAACTAAATTTACCATTCTTTTTCAAAATAATAAATTTTTATTACACTTATGTGTTAAAATGATCCCCTTACCTTATAATTTCTTAAAAATATAGAACGATTAATAAAAATTAATAGAATAAAAAAACTCAATTGAATATAGTTAAACCATATAAGGGCCGTATATAATTAAAATAAAAACTACGCATACACAAATAACCTAAAATCATGCAACTTAATATTTAAGACGGTCCATTTTTCGGTGTCCCCGCGAAGCAAAATTTCTTATATACCATTGCCGACCCACTTGAAGTGGATTCTCGTTATAAATTATTGCTTTTGTGAACAGGGTTTGGTAAACGCATTAATTTATACGATAAATTCGAGGCATAGGATCCAATGCCAACTAACACGTTAAATAGGACAAATAGAATGTTAATCATTTTCTGTGATATGAACGCTTTTAAGTGCCTACGCTACTCTGTAATATGTCCACCATCCTACTCTGGAGGGAGTGAGACCGAAGACGTTAATACCTACTCTCAATTGACATTTGATGGGCATCTTTCCTCGTTAATACAAAATACAAAATTTGGTGAGCGTTAAAATTTGATTGCGAGTCATCTCAACAAAGTTTTAGTTTTTCAAAAGGTTATAAATATATTTATTATTACCAGGGTAATAGGGTTATTTTAGTATGTGAGTTTTATGAAAAATTTAAAAAAATGATGCATTCTAAATTTTATAAAAAAATATATATTTTTGAACAAATAATTAAAAAAATGTGATTTAATTAATGAAGTAATTTAATTTTTTTTTTAAATAATTTAATTTATATTTTTGATAGAAATTTATTTAACATATATTAATATTATAATATATTTAAAAACACACACATATATAAATTTCAAAATTTAATAAAAAAATATAATCATAATTGAGATTTACAAAATATTGTATTAAAATATTATAAAAATAAAACAAATTTAATTTCTTTTTAAAATTTAATAAATGTTATAGATAGAAACAAAAGATTATATAACATCCATCACATATGTTCAAATCTAGTAAAACCTTCATCTTAGATTAAAAGTTTGTTTTATATATATCAATTTATTTAAACTTTTACCTTACATTTAATATGGTTTTTATGGATTGTCTTTTAAGATCAAAATATATAAATATGACAATATTGTTATAAATTTAACTAATTCATCACAATGTGAACTCTTAAAGAAGGATTTAAAGTCACAAATAAAGTTAATATAAATTCGTCATAAATTTTTTTGAATGTTGTTTCAGTGTCATCTTTGAAGGCACCTTACCATTAGAGATGACCAACATCACCAATAAAATCAGTGTAAAATCAACATTAAGTCACCATTTTAATCAACTTAATGTGGTTTTTTAAAATCATTCATTCTAAAGACACCTTAATGTCACCTTAATTCAACCTTAATTCACCATTCTAGTCATCGTAATGTTTTCTAAAGTTAGTCATTTCAAAGACACCCTTATCTCACCATCCGATGTGGAGATCAAACTTTCAAAGACCATATCTTTTGATGCATAAATCTATTTGAACTCTTGTTTATGTCAAAACAATGGTATCGAAGAGGAGAATGTGTTAAGTGATTAGAGTTGTTTTTGATATATGTTTTCAGCCATAAGTCAATATCTAAGTTTATAAAATTATATTTGTGTTTGTTTTAGGAGTTTTAAAATCACAGAAATTAAATATCTTTATAAGTGGACATGAATTTCAGTTAAAATACATCTATTGATGTATATTTAATATGTAAAGAATATGTAAAAATTGTTATGGCCATCTAAACTTGCATACAAAACTTACTAAAAAATGATTGAAAAACTTGCTAGAAGACAAAAGTTACTAAAAAAAGAGTCATTACTAAAAATAATATGAAATAATTAAGTTTAAATATTTAAAAAACTTGCTAGAAAACCAAAATTACTAAATAATAGGTATTACTAAAAATAGCATGAGTTACTTAAGTTTAAGTAGTTTTTTATTTATTTAATTTTTTAATCATACATTTTAATTCTAATTTTAAATTGAATTTTATTTAAAAATTACTTTTTAATCTTTTATTCATTCAATAAAAATCAATAGTTTCATACACTTTCTAAAATTTTGAATTATTGCTATTTTATTTAACTAATATTTGAATTCGTTGTCATCTAGACACCTCTCACATATAGCCAAAATATAAATATTATTATATTAGCAAATATACATGAGTAAATATACTCTATCCTTAAAACATTTAAATTGAACAACATTGAAATTGAACAACATAAATATACTCTTGCGAATTGAAGTATATTTTTTGTTTTTATTTTGAACTTTTCATTATCGAAGGGAGCGATTCACATTGACATAATATTTGTGCAGTTAATTTAATTCATGCAATAAATAAAATTAATGGAAAATTTAAATACAATAAATCTATCACGGGTAACTACACTCGAATTTCTTCAGCAGAGGTTTTGTAGAAACTTAAGAGAGAGATCAGGAATATTTAATCTGCCAAATCTCATAACATTGAACATATGTGAATGCCCGGAGTTAGATGATGAGTTAAGATTAGGAGGTCTGAGTTGCGTAGAGAGGATTATCGTCGATGGATGTAAGAAGCTGAAGGATATAAGAGGTATTGGAGGTTTGTTAAGATTGAAAAGTCTACATCCTTCAGGACTAGGTTGTGGAAGAAATAATATGTCAATTCTAATTTTAAGTTAAAATTCATTTAGAAATTACTTTTAAATGTTTTATTTATTTAATAAAAATCAATAAAAAAAGATTATTTTTTTACAATTTTTAATTTTTATACTTATTGATATTGTGTTTAACTAATATTAGAAGTCGTTGTCATTTAAAGACACTTCTCACATGTAACCAAAATATAAATATTATTATATTAACAAATATACATGTGTAAATATACTCTATCCTTATAACATTTGAATTGTTCAACATAAATATTGAGCCTGTATGTTCCATTAACTCATTTTTTGTCAATACGTTATTTATTATCTTATTTCAGGACTAGGCCGTGGAAGAAATAACAATCTGTATTGATAGGTTGCAGGCCTGAGGGAGAGCAGCACATGTAGTCGCATAAAGTTTAATAGAAACTACATTTTAAAGGTTGGCATGTCTTGTAGAAGGAAAAATGTTATTTGGATAAAGATTATTCATTTAGGTCATTTAGATAAAGATTAGAATATATCAATATAAAATTTTATGAAAAATAATTTTTAATAAGTTATTTTTTGAAAGCATTTAATTTAAGATTATTTAAAGGTACAAATTGATAGCACTAAATTCTACAATAGTGAACCAGAGAATAAATGTGGAAAAGTGTTGACCCTCAATGTTAGCTAAGTATAAGAGCACACAAAAATGACTGAATGAAGGGAAATGATGATTTATAAAGCATTAATTTTGATTAATTAGATTCATTCAAGAGCAAAATGAAGCTGAGTAATAAGGCACGAAGTAGACGGATTAATGATCAATGAAGAAAGAAAATATACACATAGAATAATATTTAGTGTATAAGTGTTTTATATGAATTATGTTTAGAATATAGTTGTTATATGGGAAAGGTTCTATTAGTGGTGTATTTTAATTTTGGAGAGCAACTTAAGGTGTTATAACATTAGACTAGACTTCAAAAAATTTACCCAAATTAATATGTCGTCTTAACTACTTATAAATAAGGTTTAAAGGTCTAACTCATTATACATATTACAATATAACCAATTTTATCATGATAGGTCAGAAAATACATGTTTCAAACCTATGACCAAAAAATAATCTTTGGAGTACCAATAGTTATGCATTAGATTATCAATACTTGAGTCTTACTTGTCAAGATGTGATTGGTTAATTTTAATTTTATAGAGTAAATGTTGAACAAATATTAGATAATGTATGCACCACTACTAGTGCCCTTCAATATTTATACACACCAATATTTTCCATCAATGGATCCCTCTTGAACAAAACTCATGTTCAACCATTGGTAGGTGTACCACTACCAATACCTTTCCCCTATGATAGTTAAAACCTATAGATCTTGGTGAGAATCATAGAGAAGGCATGACAATCGTAAAGCATAGATTGTGGAACAATATTTAATGTTATGATTAGATTAACCCCACATTTGATAATAGGTGTGGATACCATCCCTAAACACATCAGGAGGTCCAGGTTTCTAGGGGAATAGCCAATACCATATTTGACTGGTGCAACAATTAGTCGATACTAACTGGATTGGAAACCAGCCTAGGTTATGAGCCCAGGTCATAGGGAACCCTCAAGGTCCCTATGGGAATAATGATTCAATTTTTAGCTGGATTAAGAACTAGCTTTGACATAAAAGGTGGTCCATATCTCCATAACTGATTTGTGGACCAAGAACCAATAGAGGAAGAGTCTATACCACATTTGACTAGTATGGCAATCGACCACTTTTGGTTTGATCAAAAGCCATCTTAGGATTAAATGAGGCCCAAGTCTCAAGAAACCATCAAGGTCACAAGAAGATCATTAAAACAATTTTTAGTAGATCGAGAACCAACTGGACATAAAAGGAGGTCCAAGTCTCTATAATCCATTGATTTTGACTAGATCAAGAACCAATGATAGAAGGGCCAATTCTGCATCTGACTAGTGTAGCAACTAGTCAATTTTGACTAGGCCAAAAACTATTCTGATAAAAAAAGAGGCACACATCTCACCACCACCAAATCCCATAATAAACTGGTATGGGATCTATCCTAAACAGAGAATGTAGGGGCCCATGACTAAGAAACTACCATGTTTGACTGAGGTGGTAACTAATTGATTGTAACTAGACCAAGAACCATCTTAGGGAGAAAGAGTTAGAGTCCCAAGTCTCATAAAGAACTCATAGAGCTCCCATAACCAATGGTTTAATTTTAGCTAGATAAAGAACCATCCAGGACACAAATGGAGTTCCATGTCTCTAGACATTTTATCAAAAATAGGAGCAAATGACAAGAACAGTACCAAGCCAGTTTTAGCTAGATCACGAACTAGCTTAGGTAAAATAAGAATGAGGCCCATGCCTCGATAAGAACATTTAGGTTTCCCTGGTCAAGGTACTTGAAGACTAAACTAGTAAAACCCATAATAACCATAAATATCCCATGGGTAACTGGTATTGGAGCCCGCTAGGGCATAAAAAGTGGAGGCCTAGGACTCATAATTTTCCACTAATAGGTGTGGTAACTTGTTTATTTTGATGGGATCAAAAACCAGCATTGACAGAAGTAACCAGAGGCCCAAGTCTCAAAATTAATTTTTAGAATCCTCAATGGATCAATAAAAACAATTTTGACTAGCTCAAAATCTATCCTGAACACAAATGGAGGTTGAGGTCTCCAACTTACCATCCAAGTCCATATTGAAGCTAGACTCCAACTAAGACATGAAAAGATAAAAACCAACAAATACATAATGAGTCCATATGGAAAATTGGAAATGAAGACCATAGGGACTCCCAAAGTCCCTAAATAAGTGTGCCAACCTGAGATGGATCCCTCATAAGATCCATGAGTTAGGAAAAAATAGGTCATCTTCCCCCAAAATAGAGAATTGAAATAAAAGCACAGATCATGTTTCCATCTACAATAATCCTAGAAAGAACAACTCTATTAAGAATTAACACAATCCCTGAAATCCATTTTCAGATAAATTTTCCTAGTATCCCCACAACTCCTTTCCAATCGACCAAATAAAGACCAACAAAATGAAGTCTGGACAAAACTGTAGATGAAGCTAGGGTCCCAAAAGAGGTTGGGAAACACAAAAAATCTAGTTAATTCCATAAAATAATGAAAACTTATATTGAAAAAAGACTTACTAAATTGATTTTAGTTCTCCCATTTGTTCAGGGTCAAATGTTGTAATATCCATTTTAGAGCCATCATAGA
>JARHVA010005883.1:522500-567500 GCA_037957365.1 Torreya grandis | reverse complement strand
ACATGCCATCTTAGACAGTTATTGATCAAAATTTACCACTATTCATAAAAGATCAAGATAAAACTAATGCAGTTAAAAGAGTTATAGTTCATACTAGTTTTGGACTTTATGTATGCAATATTACATTCTTACAGACCATGGACTTAAATATGGCATCCATGTAAAAATCATATAAGAACATTAAAAGGTTTGATGATATACCATGACAGACATTGGGGACCATTATTTTAGATATCATGATAGGAACCAAAACTCTCTCTACATAGTTCTGGGTCATGTCAGGTCATCTTCATTATAATATTTTTCTCGGATGACCCTGGATACATGTAAAAATCAAAATTTCCACTACTAAAGAAACCTTTAATTCACATTCGGTAGGATGACACCATGTACAAAGTATATGCACCATATGATGATAATATTGAGTCATTTATTGATGGTGGTGATCTTTTCCTCCACCTCCCTCCCCAGCAAGCTCCATTCTTGGACCTTAATCTCCCTCCAGACTAGTCTTTGATATCATTGTGTACATATTATTTTATTCATATGATTGTATATAGCTTCATTTCAAATACATGTACAGAGTTTCTTATGCTTTCTTGTACATAGTTCAAATATTTCAAAAATTCAAAAATAATTTAACATTTCAAAACACAAAAACATTAAAATATGTCAAAAACAATAAAAACATTTTGATTGTATGCATTATCTATGTTTCACATTTCTACTATCATGCTAGACTTGCACTTGTTGTTTTATGTTTATTTTTTATTGATTTATCTATATTACCATGCTTCACTTGATCTTCTTTGAGTGCATGAAGTAACATCCAGCTCTGTGATTGATGCACTCTACCCATTGAGGGCACATTCTACTTCCACATTTGAGACATACATTGATATACATACCCACTCAGGGAATCTTTTGTTAGGATAAATAAAACCCAGATTTATCCCCAAATTGAGTACAAGAGAAACTATGAAACAAATTAATCAAACATATAAAAAATAGACAAAAATATGCATGAAATAAGATACACCAAATTTAAAGTGGCTCAGCCAAGATGGGATACATCCACCAAACTTGTCCAGTATATTATTTCCAACAGTACAAAGGAGAAATAAAATACTGTAACAAATCATGTTTCACCTCTCTACCTTTTCCACCTCCTCTCTATGTACAATGTATTACATTATTCATCTCAACCATGTATTAACACATTTTAGGGTAAAAAAATTCCTAAACATAATCTCTACCATTAGATTTGGAAACCTATAATCAATGGCCCAAATTTACTATGAAATTACAATTTAAAGAGGAAATTTAAATAATTTTTTTGGCTTTTGGGATGCTACCCTCGAACCCCCACCGATGTGCATGACCCTTGAATCCTGAAAGGGGGTTTACCTCCTCTCATCCCCTTACACCAACAGGGATACAAATAATGGGATCCAAAACTCAACTGAAATAAGATGAAAATTTTAACCTTTAATCTTGGAGGACAATCAGGATCCACACCTAAAAATCTCCCACTTGGAGACTGATTGCACCAACTCCACCGCTACTGCATCCACTATACTATCTAAACCTAGACAAGTTCCTTAATTTAATTATCATCTATGAAGACCAATTGTAGCTAAAAAAATCTTCAACTTCTCTCTTGTAAATACCTTGGTCATCATATCCACAAGACTTTTACTGGTATGTATCTTCTCCAATTTTAGTTTTTCTTCCTCTATCACTGAATGAATAAAATGATATTGCAACTAAATGTGTTTTGTCTTGGAGTGAAAATCTAAATTTTTTACTAGATAGATTGCACTCTCACTATCACTATATAGTGTACATCATTCCTGACTATGTCCCAATTCTTCCATCAAATTTTGTAACCAAATTATTTCTTTTCTTGCTTTTGTAGTAACAACATACTTAGCCTCTATGGTTGAATGTGTCACAACCGTATGTAACCATGATACCCAACTAACTATTGTACCACCTACTATAAACACATACCTTGTGGTGCTTATTTTGCCATCCAAGTCACCTAACACATCTGAGTCAACATATCCCCATAATGTCAAAATTGATCCACCATAGCTTAATATTGTATCTATGGTCCCTCTTAAGTAATGGAAGATCCATTTTACTACCTTGAAATTTTCCTTTCCTAGATCACTCATGAACCTACTCACCACTCACACTTCATGTGTAATTTTTGGCCGCCTACACATCATTACACACATTAAAATTCCAACCACTAATAAGTATGGAATTTTAGACATCAGGTTCTTTTCTTATTCTGTTTTAGGACATTGTTCTTTTGTTAATTTAATGTGTGCATCTAAAGGTGTCCCAACTAATTTTGTGTTCTGAATATTAAATCTTTCCAACCCTTTAATGATGTAATCTTCTTATGATAATTCCATCTTCCTATTATTTCTATCTCTAGTTATCCTCATACTAAGGATCTGTTTAGCTTCACCTAGATCCTTCATAGAAAAGCAATCACTTAATAGTTTCTTGAGTACATTAATATTATGCATGTTGGAAATACCTAAAAGCATATCATCTACATATAAAATTAAAATAATATATTTACCATTTTTAAATCTTTTAAAATATACACAATGGTCTGAATGACATCTACAATAATCTTGTTATGTCATAAAATTGTCAAGCTTAATGTGCCATTGTATTGGAGCTTGTTTTAGGCCATACAAGCTCTTCTTTAATTTTCAAACCAAATTATCCTTGTCATTAACTTCATAACCTTGTGGCTACTACATGTATAATTCCTCCTTCAAATCCCCATGAAGGAAAGCAATCTTTACATCTAACTATTATAAGTGTAAATCTTCAATAGCTACTAAGATCAAAATAGTTGTAATTCAAGTCATTTTAAAAACTGGAGAAAATATTCCTTTCTGCAAAACCTTTAACCACCATTCTAGCCTTGAATTTATTTTTACCTTCATTCTCCTCCTTTATCATGTATACCCACTTATTCTACAATGCCTTCTTTCCTTTAGGAAGCTCTACAAAATCCCATGTCTAGTTTTCCATTAGAGCATCATACTCCTCATCCATAGCTTGCTCCTACATATCCTTGGTGTCAATATGCACTAAATTTTCATATATTTTTGGCTTACTGCCATCAGTAAGTAATAAATAATATAAAGAAGTAGAAAAATGATCAATAGTCTACTTACTCTTGCATATATTCTAACAAGGGTTTGTGGTACCTATTCCTCTTGCACATTTTGATCAAGAACATTTTGGACATGTATTTTTATAATGTCTTCTAATTATATATATATATATATATATATATATATATATATATATATATATATATATATATATATATATATATATATATATATATATTCCTTTTTGGATTATTCTTGCTTCTTTTCCTGCAACCAATCCTTGTAGATGACTTTTTCATGAAATACAATATCTCTACTTCTGATTATTTTCTTATCTCCTAGATTCCACAACTGGAATCCAAAGTCATCAGTTCCATAACCAATAAATGTGTATTTTTGAGACTTTGCTTCTAAATTTTTCCTATGATCTTTGTCAATATAATAAAATGTCTCACAACCAAAAACTCTTAGAAAATAATAATTTACTTTCTTTCTAGTCCATGCCTCCTTTGGTATTCAGCCATCCAAAGCACTTGAAGGTCCTTTATTTATCAGATACATTGTTGTAGTTACAACATCTACCGAAAACTATAAAAGCAAAATAGCATACAATATTATGCATCTAACACACTCCATAATAGTCTTGTTCATTATTTATGACACACCATTCTATTTTGGTGTTCTTGGAACTATTTTTTGTCTATGAATTCCACTTTTTGAATAGTAATTGTTCAAAGTGTTACTATAATGTCTTTGAGGTGGAAGAAGAAGTGGCATCTTCTTTATTGTATTTTCTTATGAAGATTATTTAATACAAGATTGTGCATTGTCTCTCAAATTCTTTGTTGTTTCAAGTTTCTAGTTACTTAATCATTCTGGTATAATTTTGTGTTTAATTGCTTATAAGAAAAGTAATCAATTATGCTTCCTTGGAGGGGTTCCTAACACTCATGGCTAGGTAGGTAATGGTTTTTAGGCTTTGAATGGATTTTAGGATTGATGGTGGTTGGTTTAGGGTATTTAGGTGATAAGACAAAGTTTTGGGTTAGGTTCTATATATGATAATGGCTCACATTGGTCAGGGGTCGACCAATGTCAGCCTATTAAAGAACGACATTGGTCGAGGATTTAAGAAAAGGAAGATCAATTATCATCCAATAGAGACCAACATCAGTCAGGTTTTATCGGCAAAAAGAGATCAAAAGGCATGGTTTAAATTGGAGGTTGTTTAGGTTTTGAGTAAAGGTTTCTCAAGCACAATGTTTGCTTAAGGTTGGTTTTGTGCTAGACTAGGTATAGGCGTAAGTGCCAAGGGTTGGTTTGGTCATTTGTCAATGTTTGTAGACATAGGTTTTTGTTTAGGCAATAGTGTAGGGTGGTAGGAAAAATGTTAAGGTTTAAGTTGTGGGTTATTGTTTTGGAATATTGGTTAAGGTGAGCTTTTAGGTTGATGAATGGTTGAAGCCTTTGGAGGGAGAGTTCCCCTAGATGCTCTTCACATGAATGGTTGAGGCAGAAAAAGGATCTTAGGTGAAGATGTTGGTTAGTAAATAGGGTTTAAGAGGGATGAAGATGAATTCAATAACCTCGCAATGATTGTTATTCTAGTATTTTTTAGTTGGCATGGATACTTCAAGTTGTAAGAGATGGTTCAAGCGAGATTTCATCTATGATACTAAGATGATGAAAATGCTACTAAATTAGACTTTGGTGGTTTTGGGATCCAAAAATGATGTTGGTAACATCATCCTTAGATAAAGTTTATTTGGATAAGAATGTCTTATTGTCCCAAAGAGGGAGCTTTAGTGTGGTACCAAAGAAGGTTTTAAGAAGCTTGGGAGTCATAATTGGGTTTGACTATGTGGTATGGGTAGATTGGCTAAAAAGGTGACAAAGACTATTGTTTAATAAATATATAATGAAGGGTTGATTATTATTTTAGTTGGTGGGTGAGTTGGTTGTGGTTAAATTGAAAGTTAGGTTGATTGTGATCATTTTTTTCTGTTTAGAGGCTGGTTTGATTGGTTGAGGAAGGTAAGATAAATGGTTGATTTAGTTTTTTTGATTTAAAGATTGAGGTAAGATGACAAGACTAAGTGGAAGAGGCAAGTCTATTTCATTAATTTTAGTTTCAAAGGAAAGTTGAAAGTGTTCTACTTAGTCAATAAGTATATTGGTTAAGTTTGATTCTTCCTTAGTGATTAGTTGGAAAGGTTAGACTTGGTCAACAAGTGTATTTATAGAGGTTTATGTTTCAATTATAGTTTACTTAATCATAGGTTCATTAAAGACCAAATCTAATTCATTAACCTCATTGTTTTGTTGGATTTGGTTATGATTTTGCACATCAATAGGTGTAGGAATAGGTTTAATGATTGAAAGCTTGAAAACATTCAAAGCTAGGTCAAGGGGAACATGAAGTCTATCCTTTGGAACCTAGTTTTGATCGATAAGGTTTTGGATAAACATATTAAAAGACATACATCTATCAAGCACATGTATTTTTGTGTAATGATAAGCACAAAACTCATTCTCTATAAACCCAATTGGTTTTGGTAGAGAATTATTGATGGCTTTTATTTGAGGAAGTCTGATGAGAGAAGCCCTTCAAAGTTTGTCAAAATATTAAGGCATATGATTACCACAACAAGTTGTAATACCTAGGAAGAGTGTGAATTAATGGCTCTTGAGGATGTGAGCTAATTAGTTGGTTTGATAAAATTGGTTGGTTAACTAAGTTGGATTGAATGTAGTTGAGGTTGCATTCATTTTATAGGTTGGGTTGGATTGATAAGATTGGTGGGTTTGTAAAGTTTAGTCAATAGTTGGTAGTTTGATTTGATGACATTGGTTGGTTGAATAAGTTTTATAAGTTTATCAAATTTTATAAGGTATGTAAGATTTATATGGTTGATAAGGTTGATAAGGTTGGTTGACTTGTTAAAGTTGATAAGGTAGGTTGGTTTGATAAGGTTGATTGATAGTTGTTGGTTGGATGACTATGGGTATAGATCAAGCCTTGGTTTTGAGATAAATAGAGTTGCCCCAAAGTAGGTTTAGGTAATTTATATGATGTTTGAGGTAGGTAGTCTAAAGTTTGAGAAGATTAAGGTAGTTGATATGATGGTTGGGATAAGTAGTTCAAAGATTGGTGAGTTTGAGATAGTTTTAATTGAGGTCGGTTATGATAATTATAAAATAAGTGTTGAGAGGTTTTTGAGAGGTTTTTAGTTGGTTATAGTTGATATTTTATTTATTGTAGGTTAGGTTGGGTTGGTCTTAGGCAAGTTTGGGTTGATTTTAGGTGTGGTTGGGTTGATTATAGGTGAGGTTAGGTTGATTGTAAGTGAGGTTAGGTTGATTGTAGGAGAGATTGGTAGCATAAGTGGCCCATGATGCAAGGTAAAGTTATAAGGAAAGAGGGTTGTTTTCTAGGAGTCTAACAAAGGTAGGAACTCCTATAGAAAATATAGGGGTGCTCCCCATTGAACAAGGCAATGGAGATGAGGTGGATGAAGGAAAGATGGTGGAAGATTTTCACGGGGGTTTGATTCCTCACAAATCAAACATAGAAAAGACAAGAAAATTTAAAAATATAAAACACACACTAAGGTACATTTGATCCTAAGGGTTATTTTTGTCTCACTTGTGGCTTATACCTTAAATTAATAAGTTATGAGACTCAATTTAGGTTTGTAAGATGGGAACTAGAAGAAGAAGTCTATAGATGGTTTCAAGTAGTTTAAGGCTATCAAAAATCTATATTAGAATTTGGTACATGGAGTAATGTTTGGGATTACCCCCTCACTTCACACACCTTAATGATAAGGTTGTCAATTTCTTATCCAAGATATACGAAATTGTTAGAGATTATACTCAGTCATAGAACAAAGTTTTGTTTCCACCCCATGGTAATGAAATCCAAGTGGGATAGCAAAGGGAAAGGTTTACCACTAGGTTGCAAAGTCAAAGTCTAGCCTTATGTTAGTTTTTGATGTTTGAATTATTTGAGTGGTTTGGTATTATGTGTGTGATAAGATTGATAGGCTATGATTAATTTCACCATCTAATTTAAACTAGGTGATCTAACCAAGAAAGAAGGCAATGGATGCATGTTGTTTTTAAACCCAAAGAATTTTTTTGATTTATTTTAAATGAGTACAAGGAAAATAAGAAGAAAGAATCTAAATGCAACTAATAAACCGAAGAAAACACAAGGGTCCCATTCGGCATGCTATAATGTTTCACTATTTTTCATTTTATTTTATTTTTATAATGAGTAAAACTTGGAAGAAGGGTGAGGTAAGAAGAACTGGGTTGGATGTGTGTGTGATCTAGTAAATTATGGAGAACTCATCTTTGGCTTGGGAGGATGAGCTAAAAATAAGAGAGAAACTATAAAAGGGTGTGTTAGTGAGATAGGTGGGTGGATTGTCTAGTGAAATCTAGATCAAAAAAGAAGTAGACTTCTTTAGAGGCTATCAATCCACTCTTTAAAATAGGTTAATGTTAAATAAAGTGTTGATAAAAGAGGTTGCATGAAGTAATGAGATTAATTAATCAAAATGACATAAATGATTTCAAACAAATAATTCTTATTTTAACAAAATAACATTAAAAATAAATGCTAAACTATTAAGGTGTGGTTTAGGTTATTGTTACTGAGTCTATGTAATGATAGAGGTTGACAAATAGGTTTTGGGTTGAGGTTGAGAGGTGTTTTAATCTTGTTTTCTAGGTAAAATAAGATTTCATAATGACCATTATCGATCACTACTAACCATGGTTTGTTAAAATATGAATAAATCTAGTCAATGGATGATTGTTGCTAGTCAATGGTGACCACTGTCTATAAGTAAGGGTTTTAACAAGGTGTTGGTTTTAGGTAGAATGGATTATGGGTAGGTTTCAAAAGGGTTTTTTAAGGTTGTTTGGGGTTATTTAATGGTTGTGGAGGCATTATAGGGTCTTATAGATATCAAACATAGGATTTAAAACTAAAAATGGTTGAGAGTGGATATTGGGTATTTGGTGGAGAATGAGAATATTTGGAGTGGGAGAACTCTGACATGAAGAGTGTGTGGGAAGAGAATAGAAATTGGTGTAATATTTAAATAATTGAAACTAAATAAATGAAATTGTGTAAAGTACAAGATACTTATCTTAGTTATTTTTAGTTTGAGTAAGTGTGGAGTTGAGTGAGGATCCACTTGAAACCTACAACAATGTCGATAGAGTAATGGTCCTAAAATCCTTTATATTAAGATGTATTTTCCTTTTAGTCTCTATCTAGTTTTGGTTCAACAAGAGTTGTTAGTTCTATTATTAGTGATTAAAACTTCATCCTCCATCATTCAACCTCTGTGTGTTTCCTTTTTGGCATAGGTCTTAGGCTATCAATATGTAACCATCATTGGTCTTGGTCAACCAACACTAGTCAAAGGTTGACCATTGACAGTCAATGGAGAAGTAGTCAAAATGGACATGTGCTTTCTCTGTCTTCGCATGAGTAGTGACAAATTATTTTGGATGATTTTTTTTCTATTTTTATTAGTACCTTGTCTTTTGCATTGTATTAATGAATCAAATTAATATCATGACCAAAAATTACAATAGGCCAAGATTTGAAACAATAACTCAAAATTGATTTCTATTTATTGATTTGAAATAATTACAAACCATGCATAAATAAGCATCAACTCATAATTAAATTTGACACATAAAAATTTGACAAAAAATAAAAAATAAAAATAACTGCAATTTTTAGCAAGTTTTACATGCAAGTGTGCAGCTCTAAAAATATCCCAAAATAATCTAAACACTAAAATTAGCCTATAAGATTAATTTCAACTGAATTTCACCTCTGATCATAAAAATATGAAAATTTTAAAAATTAAAAGATACCAAAAAATCATTAAACTGTAATTTCAGACCCTCAGATAGTATCATTTGGCCTCTGATTTTTTTTTTAAAAGCCTCTTAGGTCAAAGAGCAGCTTAGGGAAGCAATGAAATTTTCGAGATGGTTCTTTTGGAATTTGAAGGAGATCAAATAGAGTATGGATCAAAATTTATGGCCTGCAAACGTTTGGCCTATTTTTACTCCATTATTTTCCTCTTGTTGAAAATAACATAGCTCTTGTGAGTTTCCCTGATTGTACTTCTACCATTTTTATTTGTCAATATTCTTTAGCTCTCATTCTGTAATCCAAATGTTGTCTTCTTACTAAAATCCTTCCTACTTGACCAAATACCTTTTATAATTCCCTTGCCTAGTGTTCACCGTCTTCATATAAAAAACTTGCACTATCTTTTTCTTCTTCTTCTTCTTTGGAACATGTTGTCAATTTAATTCTTCATTATGTTCACCACCTTTTCCATGGAATTCATATAACTCTAAAACATTAAATACTAGAGAGATATCAAAATTCTATGTTAAACTCACCTCATAAGCATTATCATTAATTTTCTTCACAATTCTGCATGGACTAATTTTCTTATCCGTTAACTTGTTGTACGTGCCTTTTAGAATTCTTTTTTTCCTCAAATAAACTATTACTAACTCTCTTTCAAATACCTTGGATCTTCTTCTGACTTATGTTGATGCTTTATATTTCTTATTACTTTCCTGCAACTTTCTTCTTACTCCTTGTAACTGTTGCATATGCTCTACAAATGCTTCTACATCATCACTAATTGGATTTGAAATTGGAAATTATACCAAATCTAAAATATCCATAGAATTTCTCTCATAAATAATTTGAAATGGTGATTTTCCTGTTAATCTATTCACTAAACTGTTATATACAAACTTAGCTTGTGGTAAATCCAAGTTCCATTGCTTGGGCTTCTCTCCCACTATGCATCTAAACAATTTTTTCAAGCTCTTATTCAAAACTTTTATATCTATCTATTTGTGAGTGATATGCACTACTAAATTATAGCTTATTACACATCTTCTTCCGTAAAGTCCTACAAAAATGGTTTAGAAATTTCATGTCCCTATGTGAAGTAATAGTTTTTAGAACACCATCAATCTCACAATATCCTTAAAAAATAATATTACAACTGTAGTGGCATCATTGGTTTTCTTACATGAAATGAAATAAACAATTTTAGAAAATTTATCTACAACAAAAAAAATTAATAATGACCTCTTTGTGTGTTTGGTAATCCCAACACAAAATTCATACTTAAATTTGTCCATAGTCCTCTTTGAACTAGTAATGGCATGTATAGTCTAGTATTTTGTGCATGTCATTTAGCCACCTAACATATTAGTCACCTAAAAGCATATGTTGTCACATCTCTCTTCATTTATGGCCAAAAATACTTTTCTTTCACCAAAGCTATTATCTTCGTCTTAGCAAAATGTCTAGCTAAACCTTCACTATGTAATTCTCTATTATATTATCTCATAGAGACCCAATTGGAATGCATAATTATTTCCCTTTGAAGAGATAACCTTCTTGTATAATATATTCATCATGAATAGTACCTATCCCACCCAATAATGTATTTTTTCACTACTCAACTACCTTGCCATAATATGGATCAATATCATATAATTCTTTGATAGATTCAAATCCAACTACTTCTCTCACCATAGTAGTTCATAATTCTACTCTTATTCTTAATGCATCAACTACTTGATTCTATTTTATTGATTTATATTTCAACACAAAAGTATACCCCTACAAGAAAGATAGCCACATTGCATGCCTATCATTTAACTTCTTTTGTGTATTAATATATTTTAAAGCTTCATGATCTGTAAATAGGATAAACTCTTTAGGCACCAGGTAATACCTCCAATTTATTAATACTTGTCTAATTGTATAAATTTCAACATCATAGGAAGAATACTTTATTCTTACCTCATTCAATTTATCACTAAAATATGATATTGGTTTTCCTTGTTGACTCAACACAACACTAATTCTCACAAATAAAGCATTATAGTCAACCTCAAATGCTTTGTTAAAATATGGTAATATTAAAATTGGTTTTTCTATAATCTTTTTCTTAATATATTCAAAGCTTTCTATGGATTCTCTAGTCCATGCAAATTCCTTCCCTCTCATACAATCTATTATTGGTGCCATAATACTATTATTTTTTTTTTATTTTTATTTTTTTTTGTAAAAAGTTGCTAAACCATGGAAATTTCTAACCTCTATAATGCTTTTTAGAATAGGCCACTCAATAATTGTCTTTATCTTTTCTTCATCCATTTTCACACCATCTACTGAAACTATAGATCTTTAAAATACCAATCTATTATACATAAACCTACACTTCTTCAAATTTGCATAAAAATTCTCCTTTCTTAGCAAATCCAGTACCGTTCTCAAATGTTGTAAGTGTTCATCTTTAGTTTTACTGAATATCAAAATATCATCAAAATAAATAACCACAAACTTGTCAATATAGTCTCATAACATTGTATTCATCATCCTCATAAATATGCTAGGTACATTAGATAATCTGAAGGACATCACCATCCACTCATATAATCTATTCCTAGTCTTGAATGTAGTTTTCCACTCATTGTCTTTACAAATTTGAATTTGATAATAACCACTCTTTAGATATATCTTGGTAAAATATTTTTCTCCTACAAGCACATTTATCATATCATCTAAACAAGGTATACAAAAATTATACTTGATAGTAATTTTATTAATTACTCTACTATCAACACACATTCTCTATCTTACATATTTATTTGGAGTTAGTAATGATGTTGCATATGGACTCATACTCTCCCTTACCATCTTCTTTCTTACCAATTTAGTAGAATGTTTATTTAATTTTGCATGTTTTGTTAGACTCATCTTATAGGCTACTTGATTATGTAGAGCTCATCTTAGAATAAAGTCAATGTGATGTTAAATATATCTCTTCATTGGTAAATCATCTGGTAACTCATCAGGCATAATATCTACGTATTGTTTCAACACTCTTGTTTCTTTTGTTGGTATTTGCACCATTTTTATATATTCATTCTTTGTTTCTATTACATAACAATAACCTACCACCTTCATAGCTTGGATAACTTATTTAGTAGAAAACATGTTTTTCATCGTCTCTTCCTCTTCAAGAGGTAACAAAACTACCTTTGTACCATCTTTCTAAAAAGTGCACATGATCTTTGCTCTGTCATGAATTACTTTCCTATCAAACCACCATGGTCTCCCCAATAACACATGACATATATCCATCAAAATAACATCACACCATATTTCATCATTATAAGTTTTTCCTATATAAAACTTGATAAAACACCTTTATCTACTATAACCTCATTCCATTTCTTAAACCATGAAAATCGAAAAGTATTAGGATGTTTTTCACATTGAAAATATAATTTTTATATTATTTTTTTAGAAACCATATTTTCACAACTACCACCATCTATAACTACTTTTAATACCTTTCCACCAAAAGTACATCTTGTTCAAAACATATTTGATCACAAAAATGCATCATCACCTTCTTTATTTTGTACATTCTCCTTCCTCAAAGTGATCATTATCCTTCTGATTATGAGATTCTCTCCAAGATTGACTGGCACAATTTAAATATTTTGCTCTTCTATCTCAACCTCAACTAGATTCATTCTTGGGAGATCATCTTGCCTCCTTTCTTTATCTTGATAATGTAGACATTCAAATGTTATGTGCCCTTCTTCTCCACACCTATAACAAACATAATATATATATTGATTTGGGAACCATCCTCTAACACCATGATAACCTCATCCTCTCTGAAACCCTTTTCCTCTTTCTTGGTTTTAAAACTCTTGCCTATTCTCATTTTGCCTTTTCGTACCACATGATGATTCACCTCTATTAGTATTGGAGTGACCTAAGGTGGTATTAAACCCACCTCATCCCCTTATTATAGGGTATCTGCATCTTCTTAGACCAAGAGACATTCTTCTAAAATTTTGTCCATTTTATTTTTCTTCTTCCTTGAAAATTAATTGATAAGCCTCTTCCATGCAAATTATTCTTTGAGTGCGTAATTCATCTTGAATTGTAAATTTATAACTATTTACATACCTTGTAGACATCTTCTATTTTGTTTCATCATAATTCACTCATATGTAAAGCATATAAAACTCATCTACATACTCTTTTATGCTATGATCCTTTTGCCTCAAATTCTAGAATCTTTTGTATAGGGTTTGTATATAATCTACAGGAATAAATTTTTCCCTCAGATTCTTCTCCATCTTTTTCCATGAATTAATATTTTATTTACCTTTTCCCTTCTCTCTTTGTGCAGGTGATCCCACTAAATCATTTCATGACCTTTAAATTTCATGCATGCAAACATTATCTTCTTGTCTTCTCTCATAATCTTCTTCTCAAAGAACTCCATGTTATTCATCCAATCTATCAGCACCTCTAGTTTTAAACTGCCTCTATAATATATAAAATCAACCTTGATTCCTTCATTTTTTCCTCCTAAAGCCCTAACCATCGTCTCTTCCATTAATGGTGGCTGATTTTGTTGTTCTTCTTTTTACTGAATTTCTTCACCATGATCTATGTCTTCTTCAATTTCATCACCACCTTGTCTTATTTTCTAATTGGTTATAAACATAATTAATTATTCCACTTGTCTCTATATCTCTTTTATATTCTAGTTCATTTATGCAATACCTCCTCATCCTCTCACCATTTCTTACTCCTCTAAGATTTAACCTTGCTTTGATACCAGATAATGAATCAAATTACTATTAAGATCAAAAATTACAATAGACCAAGATATGAAAAAATAACTTAGAATTGATTCATATTGATTAAATTTAAATAATTAAAAGCTATGCATAAATATGCCTCAACTCAGAATTAGAGTTGACATGCAAAAATTTGAAAAAAAAACTAAAATCTACAAAACATTCTATTTTTAGAAGCGATTATTTTTATCCAGTTTCACATACAAGCGCGTGTAGATCTAAAAATACCCAAAAATACTCTAAACACTAAAATTATCCTTTAGGATGAATTTCAACTGAAGTTCATGTCTGGTCATAAAAATATGCAATTTTTAAATATAAAAAACTCTTGAAAAAATTATTAAATTATAATTTTGAACCATCAGATGGTCTCATTTGTCCTCTAAAAATTTATTATAAATGAAATCAAATGGAAATAATGGAATACTCTAGAAATTAACTTTTTGAGATAATCATTTTGGTGTAAGAGCTCAAACAGATCTATGGATCAAAAGTTATGGCTTCCAAAAGTTTAGACTATTTTTACTGCATCATATATGTTGGTAGAGTATGCATTAAATATATGAATTTAAAATAGTCACAAGAATTCATTATACCAATGTATTTATGTATTTTCTTAAAACATGAAATCATAACTAGATGTGTTTGATCGTCGACAAACATCATCATACCTCTTTATGTCCTTTCTAGTGGGATTATTCATAATACTATGTTAGGTTGGAGACGCAATGGGCCTATACTAATTATCCAATGGTTATTTAACATTATCATTCTATATTTTGACATGTTTTGTTGATGGCATGTTATCAATAAACATAAATTTTATATATGGTTAACACTTTCATATGAGTTAATTCATCTCTTTGAAGCATTTTCATAAGGAAAATATACCACTTAAACACTTTTTCATGACTTTGTGATTAGAGATTACTCACACAATGTGGTTAAGCTATCTCTTACATGTTATATTTAATTATGACCATTAAAGTGAATAATTATAACTTGTAAATTTAAAATTTGTATGATAACAATTCAAAAGGTAATTTTGTGTAAGTAATATTAGTGTCCTGGAATATGTAGTAATTCCTTAAGAAATAATTGTGTCACACCAAGAGAAGCTATTGATTAATAACTTTGTATTTTTTTGGATAAAATATAAGGAACCACCTTTTCCCATTGGTAGATATTGGATGGAATTAACATAGTTCTTTCTCCAAAGTAAAAAATATAACACAAGAGTTGTTTTAGCACTTCTATCAATGTGTATATGGTTAATAAGCCACTCATGCTTTCAATGCTTTATGGAGGATATCATAACCAAAACATGTTATATTTTCCTAATGTTGAATTTGTGTACTTGATAATAATGGAATCAAAAATTATACATGACTTTAATGAACTTCTATATTTGAATGAAACAAGATCAAAAACTATTTTTACTAACCTAATCATAACCTAAGTGACTCAAGAGTGAATAAACCCTCTCTAGCATGTGGTACAAATTTATACCCTCTTGTATGCATGCACAAGTGACAAGTGACCAATATGCACAAATTCATAAATTATTTATTATAATTTAATGAAGAACATGCATAAGTGTATAATTTCATAAATCTCTCTTATCATGTTTATACATGCTCCATTTTTCTTAGGATTGTTCTCTATGCTCATGTATAAATTTTCATTTATTTAATAATCAATATATCAATTTGTATAGAAAAACACAATGAGGTCTAATGGAATTCTATAATTTTAATGATATTTTAATGTTGATTCCCACCAATAATTATTCTTAGACTCATAACCCCAAGAATTATGTTGAGATAAACTCCCTGTGTTCCACATGAAAGTATTAGTAAAAGCTCCATCTCATTGAATATATAATTATGATCTAAAATAAATAAATACATAAATATGTAGAGATTATAATGGAAATCACTACATTGTTTTATAAATTTATGTTGAAATTAAGAGAAGTTAACACCCAATTAATGTTTATAAAATCATGTTAGTTAAGGGTTTCATCAATGTATTGTTGGATATTCATTGGCACAAATATGTTTTCTAGTTTATAAACATGGAATAAATATTGCATCATCATGGGTCATGCACAACCCAAGGGAAATTATTTATGATCTTATTCAACCATCCCTCTATGCATAATCTTGTGAGATTATGATTGATGGTAGATGGTTTGGCATTTGTACTATGTTATTATGTTTTTAAGGCATTGAAAATGTGAATTGGTATCCAATATAATTTTATCATTTCCTTATCCTCAAAAGTGGTTTTTATTCATTATTTAGCCACTAACTATTGTATATTTGAAAGGGTAACATTGATTGGATAAATATTATTAAGTTCTCAACATGAGGTGGCAATGACAAATAATAGACTTGTACTAAGTGTGGTCGTATCATTATAAAATAGTTATTGAATTCCATGTAATATTACAATTATTATAGACTTATTTAGAATGGAAACATGAATTTAAAAAATTGATTTAAATTAATTACTACCTCATAGTTAAACATGAGAGGAACCCATTGTTAGATGACAACCTATTTAAACCCTAGTAGTTATCATCTTAAGGATATAACAAATGTCTTATAGATTCTTTTAGGTTTTAATTATCATAATTTTAAAATAGTATTTCTCAACATTAGGTAAGCCCCCTAGTATTATTTGTGTGTATATTTAATTCTTTTCAGGCATTCAATCCCTAAACTATAACTTAATTTATTTATGTAAGCTTTTATTCATCTCTAAATGGGTTTTGTATGTTTCTAGCTTGAGGGTTAGAGAGGACTAGTTTTCACGTCCTATTGGTAACATAGGAATAATTATAAAGGGATATAATTACATTAGACTTAATATTTCTTGTACAAATATTAATTCGATAAATGGTGGAAATTATGGAATCGAACATGAAAAAAAACCTTAATGGAGTACTTGTCAATGATACTTATAATTTAAAATAAATACACCTTAAACTTGATCTCACTTCTTGATAATCATTGCTATTATAAGGTAAATAAAAATTATTTTTATTTAATGTGCATTAGTATAACCATGTATTATCTTGTGGGATAGAATGTATTGTTTTCTCATAGGGAAAATTGATTAATTATTCTAATATAACCCTAAATTTCTTAAGAAATTTTAATCATGTACAAGCCTAGGTGGTTACATATTATATGATTTTTATTATTGATTTAAACTTTATAGTATAAAATTGCTCTTCATGTATGACTAATCTCTGCCTGACTACCTTGAGATAACACTTTTTGTAAGTGGTATGGGATTTACCCTTGTTTGATTTATCTATAATGAATGCATATATTGTGATATGATATCTTGACTTTAAGTGGAAAACCAAATTACACCTCTTAAGATACATGTTTATATCTTAAACATCAATCATAAAACAAATTTTTAAATTCAACATCTAATACAAATATGTATTTAAGGATAAATATTTAGAGCTAAAACTTTTATGGATAATTAATCGCATGATTGTATGTTAATGTTAAAATGGGAGAATGAAAACCTATAAAATGAAAGCTAGACATATGATAAATAGTTGAATAGTTTTTTAACGTAATAGTAAAATATAGATGTTAAAATCTCTGTTACCATCCCAATACTTTTGGGTACTAAAATACATTAGGAAGTCGAACAAATAATGATAAATTATTTTTTAACTTTTAAATTATATTCTCGGGTTTCTCCTTTCATTTGTTATACATTTCATGTGTACATGTAGAACGTTATTTTGGAATTATCATTGGGATATATTTGAACTTGTAGGATCCTAAGGAAATATCAACTTAGTAATGGAGAGATTATAATTTTATGAGATGATTTTACTACTTAAGAATATTTTAATTTGAATTATAAACTCCTTACATAAGAGTTAGAATGAATTTCAGAGCTTATAATCATATTCATATACCTTAATAAAATTTATAAATAGTATACCATTATATACTACATTACTATGGGGGATTGAAGGGTAATTTGTTTTATTTACATTACTATGGGGGATTCAAGGCTAATTTGTGGAAAGGTAGGACCACAATTAGTGGATGATATGTGTATAAGGGATCACAAAGGAATTTTGGTTAAACTAAAATCCCTCCAATGATGATCACCCTATTCAACTTACTATATTCTTTTTAAGATAATAACGATTTACAGTGCTTTAGTAGATTGTCCTTAAGAAGACTTATTTACATGTGATTGTTTTATAAATTGACTATATCTATTCAATATTATATTGTTATTTAACATAAAAAACCATGGATTAGTAATTTAATTTTAAACATTATAAGTTTTATTATTTATGATTGTGAGATTGATTACATTATATACTACTTTAAAATTTAACTTTTCCTTACCAAAAGAGTAAAGTTTATTTATTTTTACATAGAACTTACTTTGAGATAGATTCATAAGTACTTGAAATGGAAAAAGGATGTGGACTCTACTTTTATAATTTTACCATTATTTTGAAGGTTTCTTAGACTTCCAAAAAAGAATATAAATATGAATTGTGAAGTTATCATTGATAGTGTACACTTGTACATATTTTAAAGGAAGTATTACTTAAATGTGTTTAAATACTAATTAATGTATAACGACACATAAAAACATTTAACTTAAATCAAATTGGCATAAACTAAAGATGAATGGTTGATTTCAAAACTAACATTCATAAACATATTATATAATTAATGATTTAATATATACAAGTACGGTGAAAACAATTACATGGATAGTGTTATGAAGAAGCATGGAAATGACTTGATCTGGATTTACATTTCATGTATGATCATAAAATAGTAATTTATTTTTATTAATTATTTTTTATCATTAACGAGAATAAGGAAAGAATTCACATGAAACATTTTGAGATGATAATTTTAGTAAATAAATAAATAAAACCATTATATTTTTTTCGATGTCAGACAAAAAGGCTATTTGAGTTTACTGCTTCAACATATACAAAACTTAATCTCATATGTATGGTTAATTTTAATGGATGTTGAATGGATACATATTAAATATATTTTTGCACATCTTAACATTGAAGGCCTCTAACATCCATACCATCTATCATGAAATAATTTATATGCCACATACTTAATATTCCTTACATATAAATATTATTTATAATGATTTTTTATAGGCCCTCCATATTCATAAATAACAAATATGGCATGACAAAATTTGTGTTTATTCAAGGTATGTTATGATGTGGGAAGTGCATGATATGTTGATTGATGCCTTTAATACCAGTAGTTGAACACCAAACATTAATATCTAATTGGCTTGTTATACCTTTATGGCAAACCCACATGGAAATGGCATGTGGTGTTAATATATTTAATTTTTGGGTTATCACTTACATACTGAAGGGACAATTCCATCTTGGGTGTTATTGATAAGTTAGCCTAGGTGAAATATTTCTTTTTGACCAAGGACACATATGAGGTAGACAACATTCCGATTTTTATTTTAATAAAAAATTGTGGTTACATGGTGTTTTTATTTAGATTATTTCATATTATGGTCCTTATTCAAATATCAATTTTGTACCACTTTTCAAGTAGCCTTAGATGTAAAGCTGAATCTAAGTAAAAAAAAACATACTAAGACAAATAAGGAGATAAATAAGGCCAATCAAATCTTAAATAACATCATGCAAGCATATGTCATGGATAATTAGAATCAGTGGAACAACTACCTACCATTGGTATAGTTTTGGTATAATAAAATATATTATATATCCATTAGCATGGCCCCATATGCAACTTTCTATGGATGACCCTGCCTAGCTCTTTTGTGTTAGAATAAATGTAAGGATTATGTATTAATTTGTCTATATGGTGAAAAAATATAAACTTATGCATTTTATTATAATTAATGGTGAAAGTTTATTTTGAAAATATATATGCTATAACATAAATCTCTCTATCTCTCTCTATGTATGCATGCATGTATTTATCTATATGTATATGTGGATACACACACACATACATAAATACATACATGATACATACACAAATATATACATGTGTACATCACATACACATACACATGTACATGTACACACAGAAATGTGTGTGTGTGTGTGTGTGTGTGTAGACACACACATACATACATATCTATATGTGTTTGTATATGTTTGTGAATATGTATATTTATAAAAGTGGTTATGAGATCATATTTATATGTGTAACTCTAAAAAAGTTATATGATCTTAAATTTATCATTTACATAATGATGATGTGTCATTTGTAATATATTTAAAATTATTACTCTATTAACAATTATAGTTTTATTTATTAATGTCATTTATAATTTAGATTGTGGATTCAACCTTGTCATATCATTGAAGTACCATAATATATCCATATTTTATGTAAATGAAAAGGATGATAAAAAAACTATATCAAATATTGAGTTGAGCTGGTGTAAGATATAAAAATTGTATATCAATGTGTTATTTGATTTGACAATATGCATTGTCAGCTCTAATAAAGTAAAAACACATATATGAAAAACCCTAGTAGTGGAATTTGAGATTGTATTAAACTTTCAAATAGTTGGGTTTCATAGCACTTTGAATACAATGAAACATTTCATTTTATAGGTGGGAGGAAAAAATATAAATTGACTTATTAATATATGTGATGAATATTTAATGTTATCTAGATAAAAATAACATTCTTTGAGTCATTCTTGTATTCGCTTCATTTTATTGTTTTATTCTTAAATCAAACAGTCTTATATTTTTATCCATCAAGATTAAATTTAATGTAATAGAATATAAAACATATTATGTTTTTGTCAAGGAAACACGTCAAACTATAGGCCATAATAATCACAATGTGGTGTACTATCTACTCATCTTAGATGGTGTTATTACTTTGTTATTAACTTAAATAAAACACACGAGTAACCATATAAAGAACACACATACAACATTCAAATGCCTTTTTATTCTTCTTG
The DNA here is from genome assembly GCA_037957365.1 of Torreya grandis. NCBI lineage: Eukaryota > Viridiplantae > Streptophyta > Pinopsida > Cupressales > Taxaceae > Torreya > Torreya grandis. The sequence goes on along the minus strand of JARHVA010005883.1, from coordinate 546,585 downwards.
TTTATATTTTTCTTTCATCATTCATGATGTCTATATTTTTTATTTATGTGAGATAAGTTTCATTAATTATCTTATTATAGTTAATATTTTGGAGTTATTCAATGTAAATATGTGCATAAAATAAAATAAGCATTTGTATATTTTTAGTGCAACGTAAAAATATTAAAATTCACCTTCTACCATTATCAGCATAAGATGGGAGTGTATTTTATATGACATTAATTTATGCATGTCACTAGTGGTTTATCTATTATTGAGCTCCAAACCTCTAGTGTCATGGTGTATGGTTAGTCTGAGCCTAAGATGTTAGTATGTAAAATAATAAAACAACATAGTATTATTAACTGATCGTACAATAACATAAATTCATACAAAAGTAACAAATATTAAAATTATTTAACCACTGACCACTTGAACATGATGATCACATAATTTAATTTGCATGGTTGTATGTCGAATGAAGATGATTATTTTATTATTTTCACCCTTTATGTTTGAATTCCTATGACATGCATACCATCTGTCATGAAAGGATTCAAATGGCACATTATTAATGTTCCTTACATATAAAAAGGAATTATAATTCCATGTCATTGGAACTCCTTATTTATTAAGAGTACATGTGTCATGATGTTAGTTTTGTTTCATCCAAGTCATATAATATTAGGGAACATCTACTGATCATTAACATGTAATACTTGTAATGTCATGATTAAAATGCATAATGATAATGTCAAAAAGGATAATAATAAGTTATAATATTTTAAATTTACAAAATTCATTTAATACGAAATATTGAAAGACTTATAAACGTTTGGATATTGTAATGAATGACTCTTGATAATCTCCTTTTCCAATATTTTATCTATTTGAACATAAAAATTTAAATTAGATATTAAATTGTTTCAAACATCTGTTATTCCTTTGCATAATTGATATTACACTACAATGCTTTAAATAAGAAAAGTCACCTTTAGTTCACCAAATAAGATATTTTCAACATCTAAACTTAATCTCTAAATCTAGACTTTAAGTCAAACTTGCATCTTACGACCATCTGTGTTGTCAACTTTATATGACATATATAATTTTTCCTTCATAATGGGCTAAAGTTATCCCTATCATTAACCTAGTGTTTCCCTATTGTCACTCATAGGTGAGTTTAGGGATACATTATGTTTGACATTAGGTAAATATTATTTATTGACATAAGATCCATCTTTAGTTTGATAATAGGTCCATCTTTAAGTGTGACTCTCGAATATACTCTATGTACCACAATATGTCTAACTATAATGTGATACTAGGGTTAACTTTTATCTCATCACTAAATCTGATAATAGATTAGACACTAGGTTAGACTTCAAATTTTACACTAGGTGTGACTATAAGATCTTAAGTTGTACACTAGGTCCACTTATAAGTTGAAGTTAAGTGTGACACTAGGTTCGACTACAAGTGTGAAATTAGATCCAATTTTAATGTGACTTTAATTATGTCATTGACAATTCTTTTAAGATCAACATTGATTTTGAATTTAAATTTTAAATTTAATTTTACTAATTAAAATTATTTTATAATATTTTATAAAATATTGATCATGTATCATACAATTATAACTATAATTTTTATAATTATATAATTTTAATGTTAATCTCAATTATAAATTATACACAAAATGAAAAATAACGTAATTATGAATTTTAAGTTCAATTCATTATAAAAAAAAAATAAACATGTTCTTTGACAAAAATTTAATCATTAAGTGCTTCAGAATGTGTAAGCTTGACTTCTTTACCTTGCTTTGACTATTTTACTTTATGTTAAATTAAAATTATATAGGATCATTCAATATTACACAAACTATATTTCATCCACTCAAAACATCATTAAGACATCCCTATTCTACTTGTACACTCATTTCAATTGGATCCAAGTAGTCTTTATCCTCATATGATAAGATTGCACTAGGACATACATGGTTGCACTAGGTCACAAAGGGTTGCACTAAATCAAAGAGGAACGTAATAGGTTGGCTATGATAAAATTGTGTTGGATGTGGTTTTATTATGTCTCTATCCTTAATGTGTCCCTTGTATATGGCCTTTAGGCCTTATGTGTAACATTATATGTAAATTATGTGATATTCTGCATCATTACCTATATGTTCATTATTTATTACTATTTAACCATGATTCATATCATGCATTAAAAATATTTTATATTCTTGATTTTTTTGAAATGATACTTAACATTCACATGTTGTTTATGTGCTTCAATGTTATATCTCTCTAACACATGTTTCCCATACATTTTAAATGCTACATTCAATAATATGATGAAATTTAATTCAATTTAAATGATACAACATAATTACATATTTCACATATTTTATAATTATCTTATTAAATTAGTAACTTTAAGCATATGTGTCACATCTCAAATGAGGGCATCACAATTCATGAAAATTTCAAATTTCATTATTTTTCATGTTATAAATCATGTAAATTTCAAAATTCAAACTTTCTCAAGTTAAAAAGTTTCAAAGGTAGAAAGCTTCAATAATAATTTATATTTGTCTTTAGTAGTGTGATTCACCTTATTTTATAAGTATGCCATGTCAGAGTCTACTGACAGTAAACATTTGTTGTTTAGCTTTAACATTAAAAATTATAAATCCATATTTGGTGGTTCCACCCTTTTAATTATTTATACAAATTAATATACACATTAGAAAGAAATTTGGAGCACATAATTTTTTCAACTCAAAGGATTTTACTAGTTCAAAATTTAGACTTGATCACTATCAATTCACCAACAATTAAACATTTGTCCAAATTCCTAAGAAACAAGGCAAACACTTCCTTGAATTTAAAGTTATATAATAATTAGATTGCATACTCTATTAATAGTGTATTTTCATTTCTCTCTTTTCAAATTTCAAATTGGACACTTCAAGTTTTCAATTTTCAAATATGGAGTGTAACTATTAGCAGGTTTCACATTAAGGTTTGTATACAATTTAATATATTAATTTCACTCCATTTCATCAATATAATAAAGTGGGGGGAAAGGTAGACACTTAAATTTAATCATTAAGTTTAGGAAATTGCTTAAACATAACATCCTTAGCCTTCTTGGCCTATTCATCATTTTGATCAATTGGAATCTAGTGCACCTACATAGCTCAGTCAACTTACTTTTTTTATTAAATTGATGCCAATGTACACACACCTCTTCCTTACCTTGCTTCTTGGATTCATATGCCTTACTTATGGAAAACAAATTATTTATATGATCTAACCTTTTTGGGACATGACACACACCTTAACAGACCTATCAAGTTCAATCATTTCTTTCTTTAAAAACTTAAAACTCTTAATTTACCTATAGGTTGGTTTATCTACCTTGTAGACCTATAAACCCTAATTTTTGACCATATATTTCTTCTCATTAACTTAATCATGAATGTTAAAACACTTATGGATACCCATTAATCCCTTATGTAACATACCTGAGAATCAGTTGAGGTTAATTTGTATGGATTAATACTTCATTCTTTAAGCTATGCTATAATAAGCCCTCCTTTTATGTAAACCTCCTTGTCCAAAACATTGTATGGACTTCCTAGTAAAAATAATCACCATTCCAGATACCCATTACCTCCTTACAATTAAATCAAATATTTTTTAGTACACTTATTTTGAGAAAACCAACTTTTCTATATAGGCATATTCTTTCTTAGCTTGCATACACCTATATCTCATTTTAGAGGACAAACCCTAGTTTTAGGGCTTTCTAAATCTTGTATAGGTAGATATCATAGATAATTGAACTGGGAGTATTATATATTGTTTCAAGTCATCTAGTTAGGTGTTTGATGCTTCAACAAGTGATCGTCACCTTCTACATTCATCGAATAAGCCATAATAACCTCCTTTACATTCCACACAACATAAGTTTGATTTGACTTGACTGTATTTCTTGTGACAGCCAACATATGTTTCTAGGATTTCTCATAATATCTTTATCACAAGATCCTCTAGATGGTATTTAACCATGCCAATGTCTCAACCACTTTCATAGTCATCAATCAAGTCAAAAACACCATCTATCTATTCTAAGCATGTGGATCTTAACTTATCTATACTATGTTTTCTTGATAGTAGTAGGGGTTTCTAAAGCCTATTCCTTCTTATTTTAGGTCTATACTTACCTCATAGACCTATCTTCATGATATTATGATCTCCATGCAAACCTTTACATGTTTATTTACCTTGGATAGTGGACTGTAGATATGCATGCCTAACTACCCTGTTCATACCCTGTTTAGGATTCTTTATTCATTTCACAAATTCTAGACCTCTTTATTATATAATACTATTTTCAACTTGCTCTCAATATATATCCAAGGTTTCCCCATGCATGTTTTACACCATGACATGATATTTTTTCTTTAATAAATAAAATATAGACACACATACATTGACCTACCACTGAATGACTTGAATTCTACAAGGAAAACCATTGTGTACATAACCATTAGAATCAATATTTATCGTTATATATCAAACAAGATTACTTACAGTGAACTATGATCAATGTTCCATACTTAATGGCCAATGCCTTCATAGAACCTTATTTGCTCCTTCATACCTTCTTGTTCTTACATATAATATCCTCTTCCTTTCTTGCATTCTTACATACTATAATTCGATAGATCACCTCTCTATCTCTCCTTGAATGAGAGGCCCTCCTTATCTTTTTCTTCTATGTACCTTCCTCCTCTTGCATTTCATATATTACTCTTTGAAAGAGTCTCCTCCTTTCTCCCTATGCCCAACTTAGGCTCTAAAATAGGAAAAGAGGATTTTTCTAAACCAATATGATAAATGAAGAAGATTATTTAAGAAATATTCTATGGTTGAAAGGTATTTCAAACATTCCTTTTATTTCCTCAACAAATTTCTCAACGTGGGATTCATCTTTAAAAACTTCTACCTTTTCCCCTCTTTTTACTTTGACAATTACAATTGCTCCTTGTTAAACATCATTTGGAGGGAAAATACAATGGTTTGAATTAGACTTTAAATCCATACTAAGACAATAGTTTTGATTTAGAGTTTGCATGCTTGATGGTTTCCATCTTTGACCATGTCCTCATGGAGATGTTTTGAGATGCTTCTGCATCAGAATCTATATGAGACCATACACCATTCAAAAAAATATATTTAAACCACTAGTAAAATCATTCAAACATATGTACTCTAGTTATAGACTCATTTTAGTAAGACTCTATCAATCTCTATCCTTATGGGATATGATCACACTAGATCGGATAGGGCCATAAGAAGGTCTTATCCACTAGAATGGCCTTGTCCCCTACACTCCAATAATAATATTTTAAATTATAGACCTTCTATTTTAAACATATCATGATTTTAAAAAAGTTTGTTAACTTAAGTATTAAAAAAAATCTTTTATATAATCACGTCCATGCCTCTTTAAACATGTCTATGAATCATTTCACAATTCTAATGCACATTGAGAAAAAGATCATTATTCTTTCCAATTTCATTACGCTTTATTTTAAAATTCATAGGACAAATATGAATTTATTTAATTAGATGTTAGTAGTAATTATTTTAAATAATTTAAAGCAATCTATCTAGTTGAAATAATATATCAAAATTTAATATTCACACACTCCCTTTAGGAGGGAGAACTGCATTGGTCTTAGGAACTTTTTGGTTATGTCAAAAAAATGTAAATTATGTTATATTTTTTTATGATATCCAAGATACTCACATTGCCTGATTAACTCCTTAGCATTTATCTGTATTACATTTATTATGTAGGATTTAAGGTTTATATTATTTAATTTTTTCACGCATCAAATTAGGACATAGTTAATCATTAAATCTTTAAAAACATAGAATCACACTTAGATTAGAAAATTAATCACAAAAATAAACTAAAGCACAAACTCAATTAATAGACAAGACCATAGTGTGGTACTATACTCCTAGTGAGTCCTTCTCCTAACACCTTTAAAAACGATGATTTAATTTATGACACAATTCACAACTTATTTAAGCTAGTTTCCACCTATATTTTTCCTATATTGTCATTATGAAATCATTTTGAGATAGGTTCACATATTTTCTCCATATTTACTATTTATATATCATTTAGAATTATTTATATTTTATATTTCACATTCACACATATATATTTATGTAGATTTAAGTCAATTTTCAATAGTTTATTTAATCTTAACATTTTATTGTTAACAAAATTTTAACCCAAGACAACTTACAGAAGAGAGTGTTTACCTTGGTCAATAGATGCTATTTCGCTGCTTAACGGGGGAAACTATTTCTCATCTTTTCATACACTGTGATTTTTCTAGGGAATTTTGGGACATAGTCCTAAAATTTTTTTGCTTTCAATGGGTCTATAATTCTGAAATTAAGGAAGTTATGAACAGCTAGTATCCTACCTTTTCTCATCCCTGGCTCCTTGAGTTATGGAAACAAACTCTGACCTGTTTGAGCTGGACTTTATGGAAAGAGCGTAACCATATAATTTTTAGGGATACTGCTAGAGATGCCTCTCAAGTTTTTCATACTTTTGTTTAGAATCTAATGTAAAGTGTCACTAATGCCCATATTCACACTACGAAGAAACCTCTGACTCATGCAGATGAATAAATTGTAGCTAATTGGAAGATCCTAAATCATATTCATGTTTATAATAATTCCAAAATGTTATAGAGACTCAATACTAGATGGAATCTCTTGAAGCCTAACTGGTTGAAACTTAACTTTGGTGGGGCCTCTAAGGCTGATGGTAAACCTAGTGGGGGAGGGATTATAAGAGATAACAAAGGATGGATGATTGCTACCTATACTGGTGGATTGGGTTGTCAAATCAATAATTATACTAAAGCAACTGCTCTTTTATGGGGGTTTTAATTAGTTATCTCTCTTGGTATTACGAATTTGAGTATTCAGGGGAACTCTAAAAGGGTTATTGATGCGGTTAATAATGTATCAATTTCTGGTATTAAGTTGAAAGATATTATTAGGAATATATAAATTCTCTTCAAGAGGATTAAAAGGGTAGACATCTCACATATTTATCATGAGGGAAATGGTGTTGCAGATGCCTATGTCGAACTTGGCCAATAATATTCAAATTAGCGATGCTGGTGCCAAATTGATCACATCCCTTTAAATATTAGGGATTTCATTTAAAGGAAGTGACGTGTTAAGGATGAGTTAGATCTATTGGAATGACAACTCACTTTGTTAGTCCTTTTGGAGGGTGCTGATGTGTATCTTGGAGTATGGTTCTTTTTGTACTTTCTTGATTGTCATTTCTACTTCATTATGCCCCTTTGATAAGGCAAGTAGATTCTTCATCATTATGGTGATTTCCATGAAATTTAAGCATGGGATGAGTAAGTGTCATCTTTTTATGGTGTTCCTTATTTATGTGTTGTTTCATCACCATTATCAATATCTTTGATCAAGGGATTGAAGTTACTGCAAATATGACTATGAAAATTTGGGGTTTTTGTGATCTATTATGAAAGTCCAACATGGGTGGTGATAGAATATGAACAGAACCTATTTCTTGTTTCATGTTCAAATACAACCTAGTGGTCTTGCACTATTTCAAAGAGGGTGGGATTAGCCCCTATTTAAAGAGGCTCAATGGGTATGATAGGAACCTTTCAAATCAATTCGTTAGGTCTTGGTAAAACTAGTGAGTCTCTATGTGGGGAATTAGTTTTGATATTTTAGAGAATGTAATTACTTTGGCTACTGGCATGTCTACTCAAGGGATTAAATTATAATAAAAAACTAAAATTACGGACCTTTCCAATCAAAAGCTCTTTCTTGGAGAAGGTGAAAAACTAGTACCCTATCAAGGCAGATCTGATCGAGCCAAGCTGCCAGAGCCTTGGGACAGCCCTCATGAAGTATTTCACACTAGAGGGGAACTTCACCAGGTTTTAAAACTATCATCTTCCCTTTCTAAATCATTTTAGGTGAAATGCACAAATTAGCTTTCCTTTTTATCTGATTTCTTCACTTGAGCATTCTGTCCTTAAGGTTAGAGCTAAAATGGCTAAGAAACCTATCCCCCTTCATCAAAGCCTTATCTTCTATCTTTACAATTTCCATTTTTCCCTTGAGCCTTCTAAGGCCATTCAAATTAATAGGGGGAAATTTCATCTAACCCTATTGCTACCACTATTGTTGAAGAGCCATGCCCTTCACTAGTTTCTAATAAGACAAAAAAAGTTTCCTTTTCTACTCTTGAGGAGATTCCCATAAATACTTTGGGCTCTATTGTGAGTACGAAGTGCAAGAAGAGGAATACATATGATGGTGAAGTGGGCACTTTGGGGGATACTATGGGGATGCTAAAAAATCCCTGTAGGACCCTTGTGGGTCAACGTAGCAAGTCTCATTCATCTACTAAGGCTATTATAGAGGGTTTCTCCTTAGGTGTTAGGAGGTTGAGGCAAATTAATGGCAAACCTGCTCCCAAGGCTAAGCTTATCGACTACTCTGAGAGTGCCTTTGTGCCTTTCTACTGTGCTCTAGAATTCTATTTTCCTTAACATTTCTATGTTGCAGGACTTGGGTGCTATTGTTACTGTTGACAATGAGGAGAACTCTATGAATTTGGATGATCTTATTAAATCCATGTTTAACCAAGGAGAGAATCTGCCTCCTTATTTTTTGCTTCTATTTTGATGATACTTTGCTACTTTGTTTTAACTATCTTAGTTGATTGTTGTTGTTTTTACTGGGTTAACTACCTGTGATGTTTATGTTTTGAGCCACTTTTTATGCTAGTTGAGTCTGTGGCTTTTCTAATTTTTGTAAGGGTTTGACCCCTTGTTTAGCCACCTTATTTTATCAAAAAAACATTTCATTGTTAGATAAAAATAACGTTAAGAATTGTATTGAACCCCTTATTTTTAAAATGTTGCTTGTTGGTTGTTTGGATTTTGTCTTATGATTTCACTAAAATTTATTAGAATTTTCAAAACTAAAATAAAATAACCTTTAATCTTGGATATAAATCTAAACCCACAAGTCAATATTCCTCCACCTTAGATTTAATCTAATAGTCAATTAATTGCATTGTAACTCTAGATAACATCTAACATTTGAGATCTTGATTTTGACATTAGCTTTAATTGTCTTGATCTCTATAAAAAAAATATTTTTGTTTGATTTATTACGTATTTTATATTTATTTGGTATTTTAAAAATAAAATGTTCTTTCATTTTCAAAACTACTTAGTTATTGTTATTATGTGCTAATAGGTTGCCTATTTACTATCATTCTAATGTGAAAGGCATTCTCCCAATACTCAAGCCATTGTACATCACTAAACATAGAGTTTATTTTATATGTACCTTATGGTACATTGGAAATGCCAATGCTCTATTATTTATACCATATGCAATGTATTTTGTGTGTTTTATTTATGGTGAACCTAAGAGTAACATATCACCTAAAGAACTTACTCTCATTATAGTCTCAAAGATGTGATAGTTGGATACAAACATGTATTTGCCTCGATAGTTATTCCTATAAAATTCTAGGTTGACATGATTCTACAAATGATAAAATATATTCTAGAGTAAACACAAACATTCAAATGCTTGGATAGATCACCTTTATACCTTGTTTTTTACATGTATTATATTCATAGTCTTAACATTTTTATATTCATAGTGTACTATATGCCTACAATTCATAGTGATAGATTAAATGCTATTAATTTTTCATAAATGTAACTTCCTTTGGTCTCTTATGCAGTGGAAAATCATGATGTTTTTTTATCAAAATAGTAATGTTATTGTTCAAACTCCTTACACTAATGAATTTGAAATTCACACTAATTCTAATATTTAAAATAATGAAGAGAGATACGAGGTACATAATGAGCATCAAATTCATATTAATCCATAATAGCATAATGAAGTAGATCAAAATAAAGTGAAATAATTATTTGAATTTCTTTAGGTCTTCAAGAGAACCCCAATAGTTAAATAAGATCATTAGTCTATTTATATCATCAATAATTGAGCATCAAGATAAATTGAACACATCTCCTAAAAACTATTTTCCTTTTTGGGTTTTCAATTCCCCTACCTCTATTATTGCCTTTTCCACCACTAAATGCATTCCTCTTTCTACACCTCGAGTTTTGTCTATAAAAACATCCCTTTGTTTTAGAACATCACCTAGTTTCCAATAGGTATCCATGTTTATGCCTACTTGTCCTAATTATACTTCCTCACCTAACTTTACAAATACTAATATTTAGCATACAATTTTTTTGTGTAAGCCAAATTATTTTAAATTGAGAAAAATAGTTCTCATTAATGGGCTCATGTTCCTTTTTTACATAACCACTAGAAACACAATATTACATATTTTCCATTATCAGTTGGCTTTATATCTCCTAATATTCCTATATATCAAGGAAATATGATCCTTAACAACATTTATGTGTATTCCATGTAGCTTATCTACACTATTCAGATAATGATAAATTGTTGATAAAGATTTTTCCAATATGTATACAATAATATGATCATAGATGGTTTTAGGATATTCATATTCAATTAGTAAAGGATTCCAATCCTTTGTAAAATGATCCTTCAATAGACTTCTCTATCAACATTGCTGAGAAGATATCATATGCTCAGATAGTGAATCTCAAGTAAGGGTCTAATGAAATAATTGATGAATATGCTATAAGAGACAAGCCTGTGATAGAAAAAATGACAAATCAAATGATTTATAATAAGAACTAATATATCTTCGCTCCAAGTTTTATCTCCAATTAAAGATTCAATTATGATTGATAAGTTCTAATCTTTTGATAAATTATGTCATACATTGAGAAAACATAAAGTCAAATTGATTACATTAATTAATCTAAATTATACTTCAAATATCCCTTCTACTTCAAATGTCAAATTTAAAAGAAAGCTAAAATTTTAGAGAAAACCAAATTAAAGAAAGAATGAAGATATGATTACATTAAATTATATATCACATAAAAATTAAAACTTCATTTACAACCTTTACCATGCAGACAATTATCATGGTTACCATCACCTCCTCATCTATTGTTACAAAGACTACTTGAATTTAATATGACATCTCTTCCTCAATTAATGGAAGTGTGCATCTCAAGATCATATTCTGAAAATATTCATGGCAATGAATATTGTGACTGCTATTGATGTATTAAACATTCTACAAAATATATTTCAATTTTAAACATAAGACTTAATATATTATTAATGAGAACATTATTGATATTGGAACACATATTATAGAGGCCAATACATAATAAAATGACAATTTGAAGCTTAAAATGTGCAAAGATCCTTTTAAAAAATGAATTAGTGAATAAAAAGGATAATTTTGAAACCTCATTCTTATACATATGTGCATTCACTTGATAAAAGAATTGGTATAGTTACAAGCATAATGTCCTATATTAAATTTGATGATAGTGAAGCTGTAGATGATTTAGATAGACATTCACTTTTTATTCAAACATATAATAACAATAAATCCATACATAATGTTATGATACACAATGTATCAAGTGAAAATTCATGTATCATAACACTCCTCTACTATCTGGGTTATGCAAAACAAGACTTATATGATATAACTAGAGTTGTAAATGCATTTTATGGTAATACATTGCATATAATGACCCTGAATACTATCAAGTCAAATAAATATCCAGTAGGCCAATATTATAAACAACAACTAATATTGATTCGTATTGAATTATTTAAATAATTATAAATCATGCATAAATAAACCTTGACTTGAAATTAGAGTTGACATGTAAAATTCAAAACACTAAAAATAAATAAAACTCGACCTGCTATTTTTTGTAGCTATTAGTTTTACTAACTTTCAAATGTAACTGTGCATATCTTTAAAATATATAAAATTAAACTAAAAATTTAAATTAAAATATTAGATGAATTTAAATTTAAGTTTAAATCCAGTTACAAAAAAAGATAATTTTTAAATTTAGAAAAAAACCTTAAAATAAAATAAAATTATAATTTAAGACCCTCATATGGTCGCGTATGGCCTTAATAAAATATCAAAAATACACAATAACTATAAGGGAGTATTATAGATGAATTTAAATTTTTTATCCAATAATTTTGGCACAAATATGGGCTCAAACGAAGCTATAGACAAAATATTATGGCATGTTGAAGTTCATCTTCTTTTCCTACATCTGGATAATCTTCGATATATAATTTTACCTTTAAAAGTTTGAATTCTTATAGTTACCAATGCATTCTTAGTTATACCAAGAGTAAGGGTCTTTGACATGCTATTAGAATACTCTTGGATAAAAAAATATTAGAGTCATGCCTTTTACAATGCATAAATGTCTCTAAAATATTCATGGCAATAAAGTGGTAAAAAATTTATTAATCGAATATGAATATCCTTTGGAAATAATGATATTTACTAATCCTATATAAAAATAATAAGTCAAATGGTATTCAATATCATTATCTATATATTCAAAAGCATGCTACATAACTAGTTTCTTCATTTAGTTATGAGTATCATCTACTCACACATCACCAATTTGTGAGCATGATAAAGTTAGACATGGGAATAATCAGTTAGTTTAAAAGAGCATATTAATTTTATTGATAATATATTGGCACCTAAAAATAAGTTTTCATCTCCTAAGGCAACACAGGTTATTCAATAAGATTCATGATAACTACATGCAGTTACATTTTATACTACTACACATGAGAATACAAGCTTACATGTGAATATGATAAATAATTCAATAGTTCATATTAAAAAATATTATTCTTATTAATATTTATATGTGTTTATAGTTGGCACTTCCTATTCACATTAATTCATTCAATCATTTCACATTGTGGGTTATGCATATAGACCTCCCATTATTGATATAATTTTCCAGATAGTTGTATTTCCCTTTGTATGTATCTCTTTTTATTTTAATTCATTAATAATAATTATATCCCAATTATAGGAATTACTCTATCCATTTATTATATTTTTGCTTTAGATATTTTCCCTATTTATTTCAATCTGATTCGAACAATTAAAAGAAAACTATATTATAATGCTTTCAATGCACATTATTTATGGCTTGTCACTCGATTATTATTGCATACCTATCATGCTATAGATTTCATTGAACTAAAATTATTACATATATCTACATTCTCCATGAGAACGCGTAACTTATTTCCCATTGAGGACATGATCATCCCTATCTACATTGATATAATTCTATTACACATACATTAGGAGCACATTGTTTGCCTTCTATGTTGTGACATTATATTTTTGCACCTTTTTATGGATTATTTTAATCTCTCCCTTTTCGTATATTCTTTAATCATTTATTCTTATCACTTTAAAAAAATTTAAGTTCAAACTTTTCAAAAATTGCAAAAAATAAAAATATTTAAAAAATTAAAGACAATTAAAAAAATTAAAAATTGGCACATACAAACATTTTAAAATGATGGTAGCTTATTTATTTAAATATATTATTTATTTCATGCCAAGTAGATAGAATTTTTTTTTTTTTTTTTTTTTTTTTTTTTTTTTTTTTTTTTTTAAATTTTAATACACAAGGTATTTAGGTGTGATACGTGACATACTTTCACATGGTTTCTCTATTTTGGGCATCTTTTATCACCCAACAACCTTTCTAAGTTGGTAGCATGTCTTCATTTGCCACACTTTAACATGTTGTGTCTATCCACAACCATTCTATGATATTTGGATATTATCATACAAATGTTCACTACTCACTCATATTTTTAATTCTTTTACATAGATATGATATTTGATAATAGTGGAATTAATTAGTATGGTTGAGGTATACTAGTATCATTTACTCTATGCTTATTTGTTACTTTACTACATGATAAGATAAGACATTCTTGCTTATTAAGTGTTTCCCTTAGATTTGTGTGTTCAATTTATACATGATATTTATTGTATTGCATTATCATGCCATTTGAGTGTGGCCATTAGCCTTGTATGTTTTTTCAACATTCATAGTTCCCTTATATGCGGTCTTTGGGTCTTATGTGTGACATTATATTAAAATTGTGTGACATTGATTTTATGTTCATTACATATTACTATGATTCTATGATTCATATCATTCATTAGTCATGTTCTTTACATTTAATTTGATGCCATGAAATATATCATGCATGCACTCCTTATATGCTTCAATGTTATTTATTTCTAACATGTTTCATATAGAATTTAAATACTAAATCCAATACTATGATGAAATACAATTCAAATGTTCACATGGCACTACATGATTACATATTTTACAATTCTCATTGGATATTAATGACTTATACTCTATGGCACTTATCTCAAAGTTAAATAATCACAATGATATTGTCTTGAGAACTCAAGCATTCATGACAAATAATTTTTAGATTTATCAGAGTATAAATTTTTAATAATTACAAAATGATTCCAAATTTTTAGATTATGAAGGCATGTGAAATACATGTGAAAACATTCCTACAATACATATTCACAAATATATGATTCATATGAATGCACATGTGCAAAATAGTTATAATTAAAGTTAAAAGTTTTAAATAGTTTTTTTTTAATTACAAATACATGTTACTGCATGGATTTCTAGAAAAAATTAAATTGTCTAGTTCAAAACTTTCAAAGATATAAAGTTTAAATTAGAATATAAATCCATCTACAGTAGTTTCATTCATCTGATTTTATAAGTGGGACAAATTAGAGTCTAACGCTACTTAACATCTATGATTGTAATTTTAAATTTCAAATTTAGTGAACCACATTTGTTGGTTCCACCCATTCAATTATTTTTATAGAGAAATATACACATTCAAATTAGAGTTGGATCATATAATTTTTCCAACAAAAGGATTTTAGTTTTAAATTACTAACTGATGATTCTCAATTGACCATAGGTTTAGCATTTCTTCTAATGCCTAAATAAGGGGACATACACTTCCTCTACTTTCAAGTTATAAGGAAATTAGATTACATAATATTTTACGTGTATAATTTCCTTGCTCTCCTTTCAAATTTTAGTTTTCAATTTTCATATTTTAAATTTTAAAATGTGGATTATAAGTACTTTTGGTGGAATTGTAGAAGATTTGTATTAAGTCATCTTGCATGATCAAGATTCGCATCAAAATAAAACATGTACATAAAAAAAAAAATATTCATATCCTCCACTCCAGTAATTTCAATTCATTGAATGACTAAAATAATGTGTGGGAATGTATATACTCAAATTTAATCACCAAATGCTTAACAATGATTAACCCTAACATTTTTACCCTGCTTGGCCTATTCACCATTCTATTAACTTTAAATCTATAAGTGAGAATTCACCATTCCACAAGATGTTTGAAACCACATTTAACATCATTCAAACATTAATATCCTACTAAGAAACTATTGTAGTCCATATCTTAATAGTTAATCCTTTTGGGACATGATCACACTACTAAAACATGATCACACATTGGATGTATCCATTAGTGTGGACTTGTACCCCGTACTCTAATAGAATGTTTTTAAATTTGAGACATTAAATTTTACCCCTTTTATAATTTTAGCAAGTCCAACTAACAAAAAAAAATCAATATATCCTTCTGTATAAACACATCAGTGCCTCTCCAAACACATCTAACAATACCAAGGAATTTGTAATACACATTAAGCAAAATAAAATTATTATTTCCTATTTCAATTTTTATTTATCCTAACTATAATAGGACAAGTCTGAAATCATTTTATTTCATGTCAAGGTTACTCATTATTGAGCATTCAAATCTATATATCTAGTTGCACTAATATAGTAAAATGCATGATTCACAAACTCATTCTAGTTAGAAGAAATACAAAGATGTGAGGCATTTTTGGGTTATGTAGGTAATACTCAGATTACATGGAGTTTTCTAAGGATAGATCACTCATTCCCCTTACCTAATTTCCCTCTTTGTATTTGATCTATATTGTGTTTATTATGCATGAGATAGGATTTTTATTTTTTAGTTATTTTGCACTATAATTCAAGACACAAAATAAATCAATACACACTCACAAACCATTACATGCACCCATACCCAAAAATTAGTCACATAGTCAATTAGTACATGGCTACTATAAATAAACAAGGTAGAAGTATGACCCTTATCTCATAGTGTCACATTTTCCCGACACAACTGAAAATCATTCTTTTGGTTATGACAAAATTCATAAGTATTTGTAGTCTCCACACAAAGTATAATAAAATCAATTAAAGATAGCTTTTCGTATCTGATTGTCAATTTAAAATTTATACCTCATTTTTTATTCTGTAAATGTTGTATTTGACATTCAAATCTATATATTTATGTATATCTAAACCACTTTTTAACAATTTATATGTTAGAATTTTATTGTTAAGTTAAAAAATATATAAACAATGTCATGAGACAATAATAAATTAGTTAAATATAATAATAACATAAAATATAAAAAATAAAATTTTAATACTAATATAAATAAAATGATAAACATAGAAAGCCATGGTTGATTTCAGACAACATCATGGTTATCATGCTAAAATATATTATTAAAATCCTCAATATTCACTATGAGTCTCACACTCCTCAAGCATCTTAGTTTCAACACCCTAACCCTCTTAAGTTTGTTGATACCCAGAAAGAAATGACAAAGAAAGATAAATACAATGATTAATATCATCTAATTCATAGTTGAAACTACAAGAAGAATATGAATATTGGATAATGAGTTTTTTATCCTTCATAAAAAACAATGAAATGAATATTAGAAATTTCATAAATAAAATCACAAAACACACACACACACATCCCAAAATACATATAATTAATTATCATTTTCTTCTTTTGAAGTTAATATGATTGGGTTAGTTGTCTTGGTAAGTTAAAATTGTCCTAATGCTTAATAAACCTTTTATAAGAATGATATTTGTGATGAGAGGTACTATAAAAAACAATAATTTTTTTTTAAAAAAAAGTTATTATTATTTTTTAATATTAAAAAAATATGTGAAAAATATCATGTGCTCAAAAACATAACTAAGTTATCCTTTGATCGAATTGTAACAAATTGAATCCACTTGGGTCAATTTTATATAAGGTTTAAGGTTTTGGAGCTTTAATGGTAGAAGATATCTAGGATTTGGCTTATACGTGTCCTGGATATGATTTAGACCTTTTTATTTTTTAACACACAAGATCGTGAGTTCTATCCTTTTTTACTTGCATGGCACTTATGTGGCACTGGTCTACACATTTAAACAAAATAAAGAAAAAATGTCCCACAAATCAAAATTTATATTTGTTAATAAATCCAGGTTTACTTTTAAACTAGTTAACTAATTCATCTAACATTTCGCAAATTCCAATAACATTTAATTAATTAATTAAAGGAACTAAAAATATGTACATTCTTTATATTTGTTTCTAAAAAATTACATAAAGTTAAAACTAATTAAAAACTAATTTTTTTTAAGAAAATAAGGATTTTTTTGAGATTTTTTCATAATATTTATGTTCTGGAATTATAATAAAATTATATGATTTGTCTAATTTTTCTAATTTTAAACGTTTTCCTTAAACGTTTTGTTCTTTTCTTATAAATTTACATATTATTGGCTTAATTTTTTAAAATTTTCCTTTTTTTTAAGTTTTCTTTAAAAATTTGATGTTTATCCAATTTTAAATTAAATTTTCCATAATTTTTTTTTAAAAACTCTAAATTTTCTAGTTTTTTTTAAATTATAATAAATTTATCTAAAAAACAAATAACTCAAATCATTAGTGAAATAATGTATGAAAGGAGATTTAGAATGAATAACACAATTAAGGATCAGTCTCAATGACTTTTAATAATAAAGTATAATGAAGTGAGAAAGGACGAAGTTGGGAAGAAGTGGAAAGAGATATCCAAGATTTTCACACGATTACAATTAAACATTAGTGATGAGGAAGATGTTCCATAAAAATTATTTTTTTTTAACATAAAAGAGAATGGAAAAAAAATTACTACCGACCTCACAATTTAAGTATTTTATATTTTAAGAGATTTTTTTAATAGGGAATGAGGTGAGAGGGTGAGAGGTCCAAAGTGGTGAATTGTATTCATTATTCTTCTTCCTACTAATAAATAGTTGTGGTACTTATATGTAAAAATGGATCCATTTGCATTATAATTATCAATAAAAAAATTTAAAATTAAAAAAAAAAAAATGTTATTTGAAGAATGAATATTCAATGAGGTCATTTAGTGAAGGATTAAAACACATACACTTATAAATCCCATAAAAATTAATATCTATTGAAAAATCTTCATGAAATCCTTCATCTTAACATAAAATATATGATTGAGTTTTAAGAGATCAAAGCTATTACAATTGTGAATTATTGTGCCTTGCACGTTCTATAATATTTTTTTAATGTAGAAAGAAATTAAATTATGAGAATTCAAAAATGTTAAATTATATTCACCACCACTTTCCAAGAAAAAAGTTAGATAGTGAAAATCCAATAAAATTAAAGTACATTCAACACTTTTAAAAAAATAAAATAAAATAATAATAATCTAAAAATGATAAACTAAATTTACCATTCTTTTTCAAAATAATAAATTTTTATTACACTTATGTGTTAAAATGATCCCCTTACCTTATAATTTTTTAAAAATATAGAACGATTAATAAAAATTAATAGAATAAAAAAACTCAATTGAATATAGTTAAACCATATAAGGGCCGTATATAATTAAAATAAAAACTACGCATACACAAATAACCTAAAATCATGCAACTTAATATTTAAGACGGTCCATTTTTCGGTGTCCCCGCGAAGCAAAATTTCTTATATACCATTGCCGACCCACTTGAAGTGGATTCTCGTTATAAATTATTGCTTTTGTGAACAGGGTTTGGTAAACGCATTAATTTATACGATAAATTCGAGGCATAGGATCCAATGCCAACTAACACGTTAAATAGGACAAATAGAATGTTAATCATTTTCTGTGATATGAACGCTTTTAAGTGCCTACGCTACTCTGTAATATGTCCACCATCCTACTCTGGAGGGAGTGAGACCGAAGACGTTAATACCTACTCTCAATTGACATTTGATGGGCATCTTTCCTCGTTAATACAAAATACAAAATTTGGTGAGCGTTAAAATTTGATTGCGAGTCATCTCAACAAAGTTTTAGTTTTTCAAAAGGTTATAAATATATTTATTATTACCAGGGTAATAGGGTTATTTTAGTATGTGAGTTTTATGAAAAATTTAAAAAAATGATGCATTCTAAATTTTATAAAAAAAAATATATTTTTGAACAAATAATTAAAAAAATGTGATTTAATTAATGAAGTAATTTAATTTTTTTTTTAAATAATTTAATTTATATTTTTGATAGAAATTTATTTAACATATATTAATATTATAATATATTTAAAAACACACACATATATAAATTTCAAAATTTAATAAAAAAATATAATCATAATTGAGATTTACAAAATATTGTATTAAAATATTATAAAAATAAAACAAATTTAATTTCTTTTTAAAATTTAATAAATGTTATAGATAGAAACAAAAGATTATATAACATCCATCACATATGTTCAAATCTAGTAAAACCTTCATCTTAGATTAAAAGTTTGTTTTATATATATCAATTTATTTAAACTTTTACCTTACATTTAATATGGTTTTTATGGATTGTCTTTTAAGATCAAAATATATAAATATGACAATATTGTTATAAATTTAACTAATTCATCACAATGTGAACTCTTAAAGAAGGATTTAAAGTCACAAATAAAGTTAATATAAATTCGTCATAAATTTTTTTGAATGTTGTTTCAGTGTCATCTTTGAAGGCACCTTACCATTAGAGATGACCAACATCACCAATAAAATCAGTGTAAAATCAACATTAAGTCACCATTTTAATCAACTTAATGTGGTTTTTTAAAATCATTCATTCTAAAGACACCTTAATGTCACCTTAATTCAACCTTAATTCACCATTCTAGTCATCGTAATGTTTTCTAAAGTTAGTCATTTCAAAGACACCCTTATCTCACCATCCGATGTGGAGATCAAACTTTCAAAGACCATATCTTTTGATGCATAAATCTATTTGAACTCTTGTTTATGTCAAAACAATGGTATCGAAGAGGAGAATGTGTTAAGTGATTAGAGTTGTTTTTGATATATGTTTTCAGCCATAAGTCAATATCTAAGTTTATAAAATTATATTTGTGTTTGTTTTAGGAGTTTTAAAATCACAGAAATTAAATATCTTTATAAGTGGACATGAATTTCAGTTAAAATACATCTATTGATGTATATTTAATATGTAAAGAATATGTAAAAATTGTTATGGCCATCTAAACTTGCATACAAAACTTACTAAAAAATGATTGAAAAACTTGCTAGAAGACAAAAGTTACTAAAAAAAGAGTCATTACTAAAAATAATATGAAATAATTAAGTTTAAATATTTAAAAAACTTGCTAGAAAACCAAAATTACTAAATAATAGGTATTACTAAAAATAGCATGAGTTACTTAAGTTTAAGTAGTTTTTTATTTATTTAATTTTTTAATCATACATTTTAATTCTAATTTTAAATTGAATTTTATTTAAAAATTACTTTTTAATCTTTTATTCATTCAATAAAAATCAATAGTTTCATACACTTTCTAAAATTTTGAATTATTGCTATTTTATTTAACTAATATTTGAATTCGTTGTCATCTAGACACCTCTCACATATAGCCAAAATATAAATATTATTATATTAGCAAATATACATGAGTAAATATACTCTATCCTTAAAACATTTAAATTGAACAACATAAATATACTCTTGCGAATTGAAGTATATTTTTTGTTTTTATTTTGAACTTTTCATTATCGAAGGGAGCGATTCACATTGACATAATATTTGTGCAGTTAATTTAATTCATGCAATAAATAAAATTAATGGAAAATTTAAATACAATAAATCTATCACGGGTAACTACACTCGAATTTCTTCAGCAGAGGTTTTGTAGAAACTTAAGAGAGAGATCAGGAATATTTAATCTGCCAAATCTCATAACATTGAACATATGTGAATGCCCGGAGTTAGATGATGAGTTAAGATTAGGAGGTCTGAGTTGCGTAGAGAGGATTATCGTCGATGGATGTAAGAAGCTGAAGGATATAAGAGGTATTGGAGGTTTGTTAAGATTGAAAAGTCTACATCCTTCAGGACTAGGTTGTGGAAGAAATAATATGTCAATTCTAATTTTAAGTTAAAATTCATTTAGAAATTACTTTTAAATGTTTTATTTATTTAATAAAAATCAATAAAAAAAGATTATTTTTTTACAATTTTTAATTTTTATACTTATTGATATTGTGTTTAACTAATATTAGAAGTCGTTGTCATTTAAAGACACTTCTCACATGTAACCAAAATATAAATATTATTATATTAACAAATATACATGTGTAAATATACTCTATCCTTATAACATTTGAATTGTTCAACATAAATATTGAGCCTGTATGTTCCATTAACTCATTTTTTGTCAATACGTTATTTATTATCTTATTTCAGGACTAGGCCGTGGAAGAAATAACAATCTGTATTGATAGGTTGCAGGCCTGAGGGAGAGCAGCACATGTAGTCGCATAAAGTTTAATAGAAACTACATTTTAAAGGTTGGCATGTCTTGTAGAAGGAAAAATGTTATTTGGATAAAGATTATTCATTTAGGTCATTTAGATAAAGATTAGAATATATCAATATAAAATTTTATGAAAAATAATTTTTAATAAGTTATTTTTTGAAAGCATTTAATTTAAGATTATTTAAAGGTACAAATTGATAGCACTAAATTCTACAATAGTGAACCAGAGAATAAATGTGGAAAAGTGTTGACCCTCAATGTTAGCTAAGTATAAGAGCACACAAAAATGACTGAATGAAGGGAAATGATGATTTATAAAGCATTAATTTTGATTAATTAGATTCATTCAAGAGCAAAATGAAGCTGAGTAATAAGGCACGAAGTAGACGGATTAATGATCAATGAAGAAAGAAAATATACACATAGAATAATATTTAGTGTATAAGTGTTTTATATGAATTATGTTTAGAATATAGTTGTTATATGGGAAAGGTTCTATTAGTGGTGTATTTTAATTTTGGAGAGCAACTTAAGGTGTTATAACATTAGACTAGACTTCAAAAAATTTACGCAAATTAATATGTCGTCTTAACTACTTATAAATAAGGTTTAAAGGTCTAACTCATTATACATATTACAATATAACCAATTTTATCATGATAGGTCAGAAAATACATGTTTCAAACCTATGACCAAAAAATAATCTTTGGAGTACCAATAGTTATGCATTAGATTATCAATACTTGAGTCTTACTTGTCAAGATGTGATTGGTTAATTTTAATTTTATAGAGTAAATGTTGAACAAATATTAGATAATGTATGCACCACTACTAGTGCCCTTCAATATTTATACACACCAATATTTTCCATCAATGGATCCCTCTTGAACAAAACTCATGTTCAACCATTGGTAGGTGTACCACTACCAATACCTTTCCCCTATGATAGTTAAAACCTATAGATCTTGGTGAGAATCATAGAGAAGGCATGACAATCGTAAAGCATAGATTGTGGAACAATATTTAATGTTATGATTAGATTAACCCCACATTTGATAATAGGTGTGGATACCATCCCTAAACACATCAGGAGGTCCAGGTTTCTAGGGGAATAGCCAATACCATATTTGACTGGTGCAACAATTAGTCGATACTAACTGGATTGGAAACCAGCCTAGGTTATGAGCCCAGGTCATAGGGAACCCTCAAGGTCCCTATGGGAATAATGATTCAATTTTTAGCTGGATTAAGAACTAGCTTTGACATAAAAGGTGGTCCATATCTCCATAACTGATTTGTGGACCAAGAACCAATAGAGGAAGAGTCTATACCACATTTGACTAGTATGGCAATCGACCACTTTTGGTTTGATCAAAAGCCATCTTAGGCTTAAATGAGGCCCAAGTCTCAAGAAACCATCAAGGTCACAAGAAGATCATTAAAACAATTTTTAGTAGATCGAGAACCAACTGGACATAAAAGGAGGTCCAAGTCTCTATAATCCATTGATTTTGACTAGATCAAGAACCAATGATAGAAGGGCCAATTCTGCATCTGACTAGTGTAGCAACTAGTCAATTTTGACTAGGCCAAAAACTATTCTGATAAAAAAAGAGGCACACATCTCACCACCACCAAATCCCATAATAAACTGGTATGGGATCTATCCTAAACAGAGAATGTAGGGGCCCATGACTAAGAAACTACCATGTTTGACTGAGGTGATAACTAATTGATTGTAACTAGACCAAGAACCATCTTAGGGAGAAAGAGTTAGAGTCCCAAGTCTCATAAAGAACTCATAGAGCTCCCATAACCAATGGTTTAATTTTAGCTAGATAAAGAACCATCCAGGACACAAATGGAGTTCCATGTCTCTAGACATTTTATCAAAAATAGGAGCAAATGACAAGAACAGTACCAAGCCAGTTTTAGCTAGATCACGAACTAGCTTAGGTAAAATAAGAATGAGGCCCATGCCTCGATAAGAACATTTAGGTTTCCCTGGTCAAGGTACTTGAAGACTAAACTAGTAAAACCCATAATAACCATAAATATCCCATGGGTAACTGGTATTGGAGCCCGCTAGGGCATAAAAAGTGGAGGCCTAGGACTCATAATTTTCCACTAATAGGTGTGGTAACTTGTTTATTTTGATGGGATCAAAAACCAGCATTGACAGAAGTAACCAGAGGCCCAAGTCTCAAAATTAATTTTTAGAATCCT
>JARHVA010005883.1:512500-517500 GCA_037957365.1 Torreya grandis | reverse complement strand
ACAAGATGAATTAATGTTATCTTTAGATAAATATTAAGTTCTTACTTTCTTAAATTTTACAACCACCAAAGAAACCTTTGTAACCTTCCATGATTCAGTTGTAAATGTGACCATATAACCCTCACTACCCAAATGCCTACATAGAATAGATTTCTCCTCAAGCATGGAACATGTCTAAGATATTTTAGTACCCAATTGTTTCCATTATATAATTTAACTTGAACACTTCCTTTTCCAACAATGCTACAAATTTCATCATCACCAAGGTAAACATTCCCATAATTACCTTGAATATAATCTATAAAATAATGTCTATGAGGGGTAGCATGAAAAGAAACACTTGAATCTAAAACCCAAGGTTCAGTAATATTATCCAAAGAAATTATAATAACATCTTGTAATACACCAAATACTATATTTGTTTGTCTATTACCTTTTTGTTGGTCATTACCAAATTTATCCTTTTGAAACTAGCACTCTTTCATTGTGTGTCTTGGCTTGCCACAGATCCAACATTCCATCTTGCCTCTTGATTTAGATCTTCCACCCCCTTTTTATTTTCCACATTTTCCTCTTCCTCTATTCTTATACCTTCTTCTATTCTCCATTGTTAATTCATTTACAAATATGGATGTTTCACCTATGTTTTTCTTTCACATTTCCTCACTTAGGATAACACCCACCACATCTTAAAAGTTTAGTTTGGAAATATTAGACACAGAGTTGCTTACTACCATTACCAAGCTATTTCATTTTTCATGCAAGGAATAAAGAATAATAAGAGCCCTAAATTAATCATCAAAGTCAATATTTATGGAATGTAATTGACTAGTAATAGTGTTAAACTCATTTAAATTATCTGGTACTACACCATTGTCAAACATTTTCATAGTAAACAATTTTTTCATCAAAAATATTTTATTGAAGCATAGGGTTTTTCATATAACATGCGTAATGCACTAATAAGACCTTGTGTTGTCTTTTATTATGATATGTTGAATGTTACAAAATATGCAATGCATAACTATATGGTTCCAAGGCTTTATGATCCAATAGTTATCGAGGTTCATCTAACATTCTCGATGGATTCTTTGCTTGCCCTCCCAATGGTAAATAAAGGTCCTTTTGGTAAAGGTAATATTCCATATAAATCTTCCACAATCCAAAGTTCTATCCATTGAAATTATCCACCTTAAATTTATTTTCATCTCCCATAGCTCCCATTTGAGGTCAAACCCTTTTCTTCCTATAATTTAAAATTATGCAAAAAACCTTTGCTATGATACCAATTTTTAGGATAAATAAAACCCATATTTATTCTCAAATTGTAGTTAGTATAAACTATGAAATGAATTAATAAAACATATAGAAAATAAATATAAACATGCATGAAATAGGAGATACTTGATTTAATGTGGTTCACCCAAGATAGGCTACATCCACCAAACTTGTCCAGTATATTATTTCTAAAAATATAAGGGAGAAAAAAAATCCAGTAACAAACCTTGTTACACCTCTCTACATTTTATGCCTTCTCTCTATGTACAATTCATTGGTTTATTCTACTCATTGATGTATCAATACATTTTATGGTAAAAAATGTCTAAACATAACCTCTACCATCAGATTTAGAAACCTATAATCAATGGTCCAAATTGACTACAAAATTAAAATTTAATGAGGTAATTTTTTAAAAAAATTATTTTGGTAAGGGGGTTCCCCCCTTTGTAACCCCCTCCCCCCCACTGCGCCATTAGGAATGAAATGAATGGGATCCAAAAACCAGCTGAAATAACATCATAATTTTAACCTCTGATCTTGGGAGACAATCCAGCTCCACCTCTAACATCTTTTACATGATTGTACCATCTAGGTTGTGTAATTATGACACCACACACTCTAGTTATCATGATTAAAGTACATTATTTACTTGTATACCCAAAATTACTCTATCAACACTCACTACTATATATCACTTGTGTATTTCTTAACATATACCTAGTCTTGTACTAACTTGTCTTGCATACATTCACTTCTTGCTTTGATTAGCTAGATGTGTTTGTAATTATAATTTCTTACATGATTTTTTCTATTACCTAACATTAGCTTGATGTGATTGCATTTTCTTAGTTCTTGTTTGTCTCTTGTATATGCTTTAGGACATTATCCAATGTTCTTTGCTTATATCCATGTGCCTGCCTTAGGGAATTTGCCAGTGTCCTTTGCCTGTACTCCTCTATGTGATTATGGATTCCAAGACAACTTGATTATTTCAATTATATGTGTATGTGGAATTTGAACATGCCTTGTATACTTGCTTTCTAGTTTGAGTGACATGTGCCCATGTCCCTTGTTTGCTTGGCCCCTTGGCCACTCTTGTATGTTTTTTTCTTCTTTCCTTGTGTGTTTGTTGTTTGATTGTTTTCAATTGTTTGCAATGTCATGATTCATATGATGCATTATTCATGTTGTATGGGATGCCATGATGGACATCATGCTCCATCCCTCCAACTAATAACTAACATCTAACAACTAACCATAATTTAAATTCTAGTTTAGTACATTGCACATGATATTAAATTATTACATCTATTTAGGAATACCCCTATAAATATAGCAATATCATAAATAAAAATCATGTTATATCTTGAGATATCTTGTTGATTATCATTACTATATCATGTATCTTTGTAGCATATCACACTTGCTAGATCTTTCTTATGAGGGTAGTCATTATAGGGTCCCCATTCCTACCATTAGAAGAGGGTGAAATACATAGAGATTTTGTCTTAGAGATCAGATCTCCTAATAGTTGAAACAAAAACATTCAGAACACTTAGAACATCAACCAAAAAACAAACTAGTTAGAACAACTAGACAATAAACCAATTAGAATAGACTAGGTAGATAGTTAAGAATCTAGAACAACCATCAAATTTGTCCCAAGAAAATAGAGCTGAGACTATAATATAGAATTCATGGTACTATTATCCATTTCTAGCAATCTTTTCCAAACATAAAAAAATATTTATTTTCTAGAAACAGATAGAAAGGTAAGTTCAGTTATAGTTTTGTTATCTATAGTTTAGACTAGAATCAACAATTTCAGTACAATTTTCTTAGAGAATATAGATATATGGGGAATCATACATATCATGATGGCTTTCACTTCTAGTTTTAGATAGGGAAGTTGGTACAACTTATAGATCAAAATC
Source organism: Torreya grandis (assembly GCA_037957365.1). Lineage (NCBI taxonomy): Eukaryota > Viridiplantae > Streptophyta > Pinopsida > Cupressales > Taxaceae > Torreya > Torreya grandis. The sequence goes on along the minus strand of JARHVA010005883.1, from coordinate 514,285 downwards.
CATGTTTTAGACACTAGTGATTGGGGGTAATGTGTATGGCACATTTGTTTTCTTTCTTTCCTAGTTCAACATTACCCATGCATTCTCAATAGTTGCATGCCTTACTCCATCTACAAGTGGTTGGCATCATTTTGGTTTAGATTTCATAGAATCCTAAATTTTATGTTCTCTAGTTTTTAGGTGGCTTCCACATAAGCTATATTGTAAGTTTTGGAGTGGCTTTCATATAAGCATAATTTCCATATTTTGTAGTGGTCAAGAGTGGCCTAGTTCCCATTATATATTTGGCTATCCATGCCATCATTTTTAGATCACAATAAATTTATGGGATTCAGGAGCCATCTCATATAACACACATTCTATACTAGTATCGATTTATAATTTCACTTCAAAGGGAAACGATGGAGCTAAAGGACTAGATAGCCTTTGTATTATTGAGCCACCTATTTAGAGAAATTAGGCACACAGTCCAAACATCTATCAACACACGTATGACCACCTAGCTTCACTTAGTGGGAGATAATGGAGTTAAATGTCCAACCTTTGCATTTTTGAGGCACTTCTAGGAAATTGAGCACTTAGCTCCATTCATGATATTACTCTTGATACAACACACATCTAGTATAACTCAGCGTCACAATAGGTTTTATATTGGTTGACATACCTAGTGAGGTGTATTTTTTCCTTTTTCTTCCTCTCTCTTTCTTACCCAGGTTTACACATTCTTATTTTAGATATAGTGAATCTAGTAAGAACTAATCTACTCTCTATTTTCACTTATAGATTTACACTTCACACTATGTTCTCTCTATACACACTCAGCATTGCACAAATTCATGGGCTTCACCCTTGTCGTTAAGTTCACGTACACTTTCTATTTTTCCTTTATCCTAGTAGTTCAATTTGTTCCATCACTAGAATAAAAGAGTGACAAATGTAGTCATATAAAATGCAAAAATTGGTAACTTGTACATGGTTATTAACACCTAACTCATAGGTCTTTTTTTCTTTCCCTCATAACCCTCATAGGCTTGTTTTCACTAATTTCTATTCATCCATAGCCTTCCATAACTGATCCTAGATGAGCTAAGGTCCTCTTTTCATGACCAATCCATCCCCTAGGTCTTGTCTGCCTAGGATAATAATGCCACACTAGGATAATAGCACCAATGCCACTCTTGTCTACTTTTATCACTATTGTCCATGCTCATTTCTAGCCTCAATAGTCAATTTTTCTATTTCCCCATCCTTCTCCTTATTGGCCTAACATGAGCAAATTCAATCCATGACCAATAGATCTCTATAAAATTCCATTCAAAGATCATTTGGAGAGGGGTTGGAAAATATTATCAAGAAAGAAAAAATACAAGTGAAACCACTTAGGAAATCTTCCCTATTCTATGCATATAGCCATCAAGTATAGTCCTAAGCACATCTAGATCTCTACATTAGTCCTTAGTCATCCTCAAATATATCTAGACTAGCATTTTCATATCAAAATTGCACCAAGCACTCTAAAAGGGAGAACTACATATGGCTTGATCCCTATTTGGAGTATTGGTATGTAGGTAGCATGCCCACACATGAGGTGTGAAGCACATCTAGTGCATCTTACACACACTACACCTCCTTATTTATCAAAATTTGTCAAAGGATAATGGAAGAGAGGGTTTGAATAAATAATATGCTCTGTAGGCAGCTCTATAGACTTTTGGCTATTGAAACATTAGAGATAGAGTCAAATAAACATGTTGAACAAAACCCAAAAAGGTCAAATCCACAATT
>JARHVA010005883.1:415000-510000 GCA_037957365.1 Torreya grandis | reverse complement strand
CCTTTCAATGCACATGTTTCACTATTTTTTCATTTTATTTTGTTTTTATAACGACTAAAACTTGAAATAAGGTTGAGGTAGGAAGAAACTAATTTGGTTTTATGCATGATCTAATTGATTATGGATAAATTCTCTTTGGCTTGGGAGGATGACCTATAAATAAGAGATAAACTAGGCAAGGGAAGGTTAGTGAGATAGGTGGGTGGATTTCTTAGCAAAATCTAGATCCAAGAAGCACTAGACTTCCTTAGAGGTTGTCAATACACTCTTTAAAACAAGTTAATGTTAAGCAAAGTGATAATAAAAGAGGTTGTATGAATTAATGAAAGTACGTAATAAAAATGACATAAATTCTTTAAAATAAGTAATGCTTATTTTAACAAAATAACATTAAAAAGAAATGCTAAAATGTTAAGGTATGATTTCAGTTGTTTTTGTTGAGTCTGTGTAGTGATAGAGGTTGAGAAATAGGTTTTGGGTTGAGGTTGAGAGGTGTTTTAAGCTTGTTGTTTGGGAAAAATAAGATTGCATAGTGACCATTGCCAGTCACTGATAACTATGGCTGGTTAGGGTATGACCAGAGCTAATTGATGGATGACCATTATTGGTCAATGGTGATTGTTACTGATCATTGTGGGCTTTGACAGGGTTTTGAATCTAGTAGAATGGACTATGGGTAGGTTGAAAAAGTGTTTTTTAAGGTTGTTTGGGGTTATTTAATGGTCGTGGAGGTAGGAAAAGGTCTTAGAGATATCAAACATAGGGTTTGATACCCAAAATGGTTGACAATATTTAGTGGGTACTTCATGGAGAGTGAGATTATTTAGATTGAGAGAAATCTGACACGAAGAGTGTGTAGGAAGAGAATAGAAATGGGTGTAATATTTAAAACACTAAAACTAAATAACTAAACTTGTGCAAAATAAAAGATACTTAGCTTAGTTATTTCTAGCTCGAATAAGTCTAGAGTTGAGTGATGAGCCACTCAAAGCCTGAAGCAATGTTGATAGAGTAAGTGTCCCAAAATACTTAATGTTAAGATGATGGAGTGTCTATTTAGTCTCTATTTTGTTATAGTTTAGTAAGATTTTTTAGTTATGTTGTGAGTGATTTCACCTTCATCCTCCATTATTCAACCTCTATGTGTTTCCTTTTTAGCATGGATCTTGGGCTAGCAATATGTAATTGTCACTGGTCTTGGTCAATCAACACCAGTTGAGGGTCGGTTATCAATGGTCAAGGGATATGTAGTCAAAATGACTAAAATTAGCCATTTACAGTTATGTTTGGTAGTTAATACATTGGGAATTGGTTCAAGGTTAATAAATGTGTGTATTGGGATGCATACAAAAGAAATCTAGGGAGTCAAGACATTAAATGTCAGGGTAGAAATAGTCCATAGGATAGGTGTTAATAGGTTAACCATGGGTTTAGGTAGGTGAGGTAGAAATAGGCCTATTTAAAATAATTAAATAATCAATTTATCCAAAAGAAGCTATAATGGGTGTTTTAAGGATTTCTATAATTAATCTTAACACAAGTGGGCCAAGGAGGTCAAGGGGACTAATACGACACTTAGAGTCATAGTGTATGGTTTTATAGAGTCTACATTTTACCCCTTTTTATTACTCTATTTGTATCAGCAAGCTATAAAACCAAAAAAAATGGTTGGTGGAAGATTGGATGCCTTAAGAATGGTAAGAGGTGTTCCCCCTCAAATGAGGAATCAATGATGTAAAAATAGAGTTAGGTGCAAGCTTGACAAGTGGATATGAGTGGTAATGTGGGTAAGATGGTATACAGTTGAGAATAAGGCAAAAATGAGGATGACAAGTGAAAATTAAACTAGGCCACTGCATTAAGTGTAGTGGATATGGGTGTACTTACAAATGCAAGTCTCTAATTGAATGTAATCGTATTCTTATGGAGCCAAAAATTGGCTGATCCTGATAAAATAAAGTGGGTGGTACATTATAAGATATGTGATAAGTGAACTAGGCCATAACATTAGGCATAATTGATATGGGTGTACTTATAAATCCAAGTCTCCATGCTAAGATATCTATGTATGGAGGAGGCCAAAAGTTGGGTGATCCTAATAAAATTGAATATGGTACAGGTATTAGAATCATAAGTAGGTGTATTAAAAGGAATATAAAAGGTATATTCAAAAAATGTGTGAATTGATAGATAAAATGTGATTAAGGGTGATATCATAGATTGTGCATAGACTAGGCTACCATAGTTGAGGTAGGTTGTAAAATAAGGTTGGTGTTGGAAGAACAAGTGATAGGATAAATGGTTTTAGCAACATTGTGTGCATGTTGGGTTAGTGCCTATAAAATTAAGTCTCCTAAACAATGTTGATGTGTTTGTAGGGATCTTAAGGTAGTATGTGATCCTAAGAAGATAAAATGGTCACAAGTGTTAGGAATGCAAAGGGTTGTGCTTTGATGCACATTTATGGTTGTGCACAAAAGTAACATGAGTTAATTATGTATGGAAAGATAGGTATGCAATAAAAATGACAAAGGTAAGGTTTGGTCTCAAAAAGTGTGAATGATGGGCCAAAATAACCAAAGGTTGATGTTATTTGGCTAGCTAGGTGGGTGGAGAATAAACTGTTCTCTGATATATGAATGATTGGAGTAATGTGGTTGTTTTGAAAAAGTTTATTTGGTGGTGCTCAAATTAGTTTTCCAATTTGGTGTACCACTTGGTTGGGTAAAAGGGAACCCATTTTCTAGTGAAAGGGTACAAATTTGGTAGTTAGGGGTGAATTAAAAGATGAATAAGGGTATGATGACTTAAAAAATGTAAGTCATAGACATGGTGAACAAGTGCTCATGAATGTAAAATAAGGAGATGAAATGGTCTTATTAGTAAAGACCATAACATAAAGATGGGTGGGCTTATGAACATAATCCCCTTTCATCCTTTGCATTATTTTTAGTTCATATATTAAAAGAAGTGACTTGATCACATAATGTAAGGTAAGCTCAAAATACCTTGATTTGTGGGGGCAAAGAGGGAGATGGATGGTAATTAAAGGTAATTGGATGATAGAAAACCTTCTTTAGGGTACAACTTACCTCTTATATAGGTAACCTAAAAACCATTATAAATAAATTTTATTCCTCTAATTTAGTGTAGAATGATTGATGCAATAAGTCTACTTTTTAACTTTTTTGAAAGTTGATTGCAGTTGTACAATTTTTTGCTTTTTGAATTTTGACTATGGGTCTATTTAATGCTTTTATTTTTATGGGTTTGCGAAGATAAACAATGTGGGATGCTTCTAAGTGAGTTATTTTATTAACAAATATTTAACTTAGCCATCCTTCAAGGGAGTGGTCTAGGCTTTGGATTTTCTAGGCTTGGATAGTTATCCTTCAAGGGAGAAATCTACCTTTCGTTTAAGCAATTTTGATGGTTTTGGGAAGTTGTCCTTCAAGGTAATAGTATTTAATGCTAAATATGTTTTACCCAAGTGATATATTTGTATACCAAATTGATCTATGTAGGTTCTAGACATGGATTAGTCTATATAGGCTTGAAGGTTTTCCTTTATGGAGGTAAAACCATAGCATGAAAAGGCTAATGGTGGGTAAAAGAGGTGTTTTAAGTGACAATAACCATGGGTATTCATCTTAGTAGGGATGAAAAGTATCCATAATAATCCTTCTGTGAGTAGAGCCATGGTACCCATACTTAGGATTAGGAAAAGGCTATGATGGATACTAACATGATCCTTTACTTAATCGGTTATCCTTAAAAATAATGAGGTAAAGCTGTTTGGAAAAAAGAGATGAGCTTAAGTTAGACACAAGATGATTAAAAACTTGATTTAAAAAAAATAATAGAGGTGAATGCATAACATTAAGGGGTTCAAGCTCTGAGATGCCTCAAATCTAGACTCATACAAAAATGGTTTAATCCAATTAAGAGTGAAGATGTCCCCTAGCTACTTTTCCAACACTTGACTAGATGTGGAAAATGTTATAGATTGACAACACTTAAGGAGGAAGAATGAAACAAAATTATGCCATTTGGCTCCTCATTGTTAAGGTGTGGAGCTAAAAGCTTCACTAAGTGAGTGGATTACAAAAGTTACAGGTTTACACAGTCACCAACGTCGGTCAGGAGTGACTGACGTCGATCAGGAGCAGACTGGGAGATGCCAACGTCGGTCACAGGCAAACAGGTAGGAACTGATGTCAGTTACCTGTGCGTCCAAAAAGCTATTTTCGTGGACAGAACAAAGTGTTTGCATGGTAGGATTAAGTGATAGTCTTAAGTCTGCATCTCTATCTTTAGTAAGACTGTTTAGAGCCCTTGATTAGGAGGTGTATCTGATGGCTGTAGTTGTATGCTTATGTTTCCTAATTATTATATAATAGGATAGATCTTCATAGATTATTGGTATGTGTTGAACAGTACAAAATTGTATATGTGAATCATTCCAGGTTGTTGGAGTTGATTGTAATTGAGAGATAGAGCTCTTGAGGGAAAGAGATCTAGAGAGAGATCTGTACATCTGAGAGAGGTGTGGAAGAAAAGAAGTTTCTTCAATTGTATTCCTTCTATAAAGAGTTTCATACAAGTTTTTAGGGTGGTTTAATTTATTTTCTATTTTTGATTCTAATTACTTATCTTTCTGGTTTAATTTCGCATTTATTACTTTCACATTATAATCAACATTATTGGTTGATCCCCAACAAGTGGTATCAGAGAGTTACTGAGTGCAACCAGTAACCGACATCGGAAGTATTGCCGATGTCGGTCAGGAAGGGACAAAGGATCGGCCAACGTCGATCAGGAGTAGACCAAAAGTAACCGACGTCGATCACCTGTGCGTGTGCATGCTTCTGCATGTGTTTCCAGAATTAGACTTGTCTAATTTAAGAGGTCCGAGAGTGTTTGCATGTTGAAGACTAATTTAAGTCTTGAGTCTGTGTTTCTAATTATTGTAATTAGAGGTCTAATTAATGTATGCATGGGATCCTATTTAAAGACCCATGAGGCATGTATTGTAATTAAGGTAAGTAAAGCATTGAAGCAAGAAAGAAAGGTCAAAGGAGATCTACAAGGTGTAAGGTCAAGGAGATCAGCTGAAGCATTCAAGGAGGGGATAACAACTCAGGTTGTTGAGTTGGTTGTGGTTGAGCAAGCGAGAGAGGGAAGAAGTCCTTGAGGTATGGCAAGTCTTTGAGGTGGAAGAAGAAGTGGCATCTTCTTTATTGTATTTTCTTATGAAGATTATTTAATACAAGATTGTGCATTGTCTCTCAAATTCTTTGTTGTTTCAAGTTTCTAGTTACTTAATCATTCTGGTATAATTTTGTGTTTAATTGCTTATAAGAAAAGTAATCAATTGTGCTTCCTTGGGGGGGTTCCTAACACTCATGGCTAGGTAGGTAATGGTTTTTAGGCTTTTAATGGATTTTAGGATTGATGGTGGTTGGTTTAGGGTATTTAGGTGATAAGACAAAGTTTTGGGTTAGGTTCTATATATGATAATGGCTCACATTGGTCAGGGGTCGACCAATGTCAGCCTATTAAAGAACGACATTGGTCGAGGATTTAAAAAAGGAAGATCAATTATCATCCAATAGAGACCAACATCAGTCAGGTTTTATCGGCAAAAAGAGATCAAAAGGCATGGTTTAAATTGGAGGTTGTTTAGGTTTTGAGTAAAGGTTTCTCAAGCACAATGTTTGCTTAAGGTTGGTTTTGTGCTAGACTAGGTATAGGCGTAAGTGCCAAGGGTTGGTTTGGTCATTTGTCAATGTTTGTAGACATAGGTTTTTGTCTAGGCAATAGTGTAGGGTGGTAGGAAAAATGTTAAGGTTTAAGTTGTGGGTTATTGTTTTGGAATATTGGTTAAGGTGAGCTTTTAGGTTGATGAATGGTTGAAGCCTTTGGAGGGAGAGTTCCCATAGATGCTCTTCACATGAATGGTTGAGGCAGAAAAAGGATCTTAGGTGAAGATGTTGGTTAGTAAATAGGGTTTAAGAGGGATGAAGATGAATTCAATAACCTCGCAATGATTGTTATTCTAGTATTTTTTAGTTGGCATGGATACTTTAAGTTGTAAGAGATGGTTCAAGCGAGATTTCATCTATGATACTAAGATGATGAAAATGCTACTAAATTAGACTTTGGTGGTTTTGGGATCCAAAAATGATGTTGGTAAGATCATACTTAGATAAAGTTTATTTGGATAAGAATGTCTTATTGTCCCAAAGAGGGAGCTTTAGTGTGGTACCAAAGAAGGTTTTAAGAAGCTTGGGAGTCATAATTGGGTTTGACTATGTGGTATGGGTAGATTGGCTAAAAAGGTGACAAAGACTATTGTTTAATAAATATATAATGAAGGGTTGATTATTATTTTAGTTGGTGGGTGAGTTGGTTGTGGTTAAATTGAAAGTTAGGTTGATTGTGATCATTTTTTTCTGTTTAGAGGCTGGTTTGATTGGTTGAGGAAGGTAAGATAAATGGTTGATTTAGTTTTTTTGATTTAAAGATTGAGGTAAGATGACAAGACTAAGTGGAAGAGGCAAGTCTATTTCATTAATTTTAGTTTCAAAGGAAAGTTGAAAGTGTTCTACTTAGTCAATAAGTATATTGGTTAAGTTTGATTCTTCCTTAGTGATTAGTTGGAAAGGTTAGACTTGGTCAACAGGTGTATTTATAGAGGTTTATGTTTCAATTATAGTTTACTTAATCATAGGTTCATTAAAGACCAAATCTAATTCATTAACCTCATTGTTTTGATGGATTTGGTTATGAGTTTGCACATCAATAGGTGTAGGAATAGGTTTAATGATTGAAAGCTTGAAAACATTCAAAGCTAGGTCAAGGGGAACATGAAGTCTATCCTTTGGAACCTAGTTTTGATCGATAAGGTTTTGGATAAACATATTAAAAGACATACATCTATCAAGCACATGTATTTTTGTGTAATGATAAGCACAAAACTCATTCTCTATAAACCCAATTGGTTTTGGTAGAGAATTATTGATGGCTTTTATTTGAGGAAGTCTGATGAGAGAAGCCCTTCAAAGTTTGTCAAAATATTAAGGCATATGATTACCACAACAAGTTGTAATACCTAGGAAGAGTGTGCATTAATGGCTCTTGAGGATGTGAGCTAATTAGTTGGTTTGATAAAATTGGTTGGTTAACTAAGTTGGATTGAATGTAGTTGAGGTTGCATTCATTTTATAGGTTGGGTTGGATTGATAAGATTGGTGGGTTTGTAAAGTTTAGTCAATAGTTGGTAGTTTGATTTGATGACATTGGTTGGTTGAATAAGTTTTATAAGTTTATCAAATTTTATAAGGTATGTAAGATTTATATGGTTTATAAGGTTGATAAGGTTGGTTGACTTGTTAAAGTTGATAAGGTAGGTTGGTTTGATAAGGTTGATTGATAGTTGTTGGTTGGATGACTATGGGTATAGATCAAGCCTTGGTTTTGAGACAAATAGAGTTGCCCCAAAGTAGGTTTAGGTAATTTATATGATGTTTGAGGTAGGTAGTCTAAAGTTTGAGAAGATTAAGGTAGTTGATATGATGGTTGGGATAAGTAGTTCAAAGATTGGTGAGTTTGAGATAGTTTTAATTGAGGTCGGTTATGATAATTGTAAAATAGGTGTTGAGAGGTTTTTGAGAGGTTTTTAGTTGGTTATAGTTGATATTTTATTTATTGTAGGTTAGGTTGGGTTGGTTTTAGGCAAGTTTGGGTTGATTTTAGGTGTGGTTGGGTTGATTATAGGTGAGGTTAGGTTGATTGTAAGTGAGGTTAGGTTGATTGTAGGAGAGATTGGTAGCATAAGTGGCCCATGATGCAAGGTAAAGTTATAAGGAAAGAGGGTTGTTTTCTAGGAGTCTAACAAAGGTAGGAACTCCTATAGAAAATATAGGGGTGCTCCCCATTGAACAAGGCAATGGAGATGAGGTGGATGAAGGAAAGATGGTGGAAGATTTTCATGGGGGTTTGATTCCTCACAAATCAAACATAGAAAATACAAGAAAATTTAAAAATATAAAACACACACTAAGGTACATTTGATCCTAAGGGTTATTTTTGTCTCACTTGTGGCTTATACCTTAAATTAATAAGTTATGAGACTCAATTTAGGTTTGTAAGATGGGAACTAGAAGAAGAAGTCTATAGATGGTTTCAAGTAGTTTAAGGCTATCAAAAATCTACATTAGAATTTGGTACATGGAGTAATGTTTGGGATTACCCCCTCACTTCACACACCTTAATGATAAGGTTGTCAATTTCTTATCCAAGATATACCAAATTGTTAGAGATTATACTCAGTCATAGAACAAAGTTTTGTTTCCACCCCATGGTAATGAAATCCAAGTGGGATAGCAAAGGGAAAGGTTTACCACTAGGTTGAAAACTCAAAGTCTAGCCTTATGTTAGTTTTTGATGTTTGAATTATTTGAGTGGTTTGGTATTATGTGTGTGATAAGATTGATAGGCTATGATTAATTTCACCATCTAATTTAAACTAGGTGATCTAACCAAGAAAGAAGGCAATGGATGCATGTTGTTTTTAAACCCAAAGAATTTTTTTGATTTATTTTAAATGAGTACAAGGAAAATAAGAAGAAAGAATCTAAATGCAACTAATAAACCGAAGAAAACACAAGAGTCCCATTCGGCATGCTATAATGTTTCACTATTTTTCATTTTATTTTATTTTTATAATGAGTAAAACTTGGAAGAAGGGTGAGGTAAGAAGAACTGGGTTGGATGTGTGTGTGATCTAGTAAATTATGGAGAACTCATCTTTGGCTTGGGAGGATGAGCTAAAAATAAGAGAGAAACTATAAAAGGGTGTGTTAGTGAGATAGGTGGGTGGATTGTCTAGTGAAATCTAGATCAAAAAAGAAGTAGACTTCTTTAGAGGCTATCAATCCACTCTTTAAAATAGGTTAATGTTAAATAAAGTGTTGATAAAAGAGGTTGCATGAAGTAATGAGATTAATTAATCAAAATGACATAAATGATTTCAAACAAATAATGCTTATTTTAACTAAATAACATTAAAACTAAATGCTAAACTATTAAGGTGTGATTTAGGTTATTGTTACTGAGTCTATGTAATGATAGAGGTTGACAAATAGGTTTTGGGTTGAGGTTGAGAGGTGTTTTACTATTGTTTTCTAGGTAAAATAAGATTTCATAATGACTATTATCGATCACTACTAACCATGGTTTGTTAAAATATGAATAAATCTAGTCAATGGATGATTGTTGCTAGTCAATGGTGACCACTGTCTATAAGTAAGGGTTTTAACAAGGTGTTGGTTTTAGGTAGAATGGATTATGGGTAGGTTTCAAAAGGGTTTTGTAAGGTTGTTTGGGGTTATTTAATGGTTGTGGAGGCATTATAGGGTCTTAGAGATATCAAACATAGGATTTAAAACTAAAAATGGTTGAGAGTGGATATTGGGTATTTGGTGGAGAATGAGAATATTTGGAGTGGGAGAACTCTGACATGAAGAGTGTGTGGGAAGAGAATAGAAATTGGTGTAATATTTAAATAATTGAAACTAAATAAATGAAATTGTGTAAAGTACAAGATACTTATCTTAGTTACTTTTAGTTTGAGTAAGTGTGGAGTTGAGTGAGGATCCACTTGAAACCTACAACAATGTCGATAGAGTAATGGTCCTAAAATCCTTTATATTAAGATGTATTTTACTTTTAGTCTCTATCTAGTTTTGGTTCAACAAGAGTTGTTAGTTCTATTATTAGTGATTAAACCTTCATCCTCCATCATTCAACCTCTGTGTGTTTCCTTTTTGGCATAGGTCTTAGGCTATCAATATGTAACCATCATTGATCTTGGTCAACCAACACTAGTCAAAGGTTGACCATTGACAGTCAATGGAGAAGTAGTCAAAATGGATAAAATTGTCCATTTCCACTTGTTTATGGTAGTTAAGACATTGGGAAGTGGTCCAAGGTTAGTAAATACATGCATTAGGATTTGTGTCGAAGAAGTCTATGAAATTAAGACATTAAATGCTAGGGTATAAATAGTATTTAGGCTTGGTGTTGATAGGTTAGGCATGGGTTTAGGTAGGTGAGGTATAAATATTCCTATTTAAAATAATTAAATAATTAATTTATCCAATAGGGGGTAGAATGGGTGTTTTAAAGCTTTTTATAATTTATCCTAACCCAAGAGGGCCAACAAGGTCAAGGGGACTAATGCAACACTTAGATTCATAGTGTACAATTTTTAAGCATCTACATGACCTTTGATCCTTTATGGAGAAACTTATTTACCACATTGGGCACATTATTTGACAAAAAACCTAAGTGGTTCTTATCCCACACCAATAAAAAACTTTTTGTCATTGTGGACATATCCATATGCTTGAAGGAGTTTATTGATATCTAGGTAGGTGATGCCCATTGGTCATAAAACATTGTGTACTTAAACCTAACTAACACCTACTTTCACTATCAAACATATGACCCTCATATCAAAGATTATCACCTTATGAAATAATGGATATAAGATTGTGCTAGAATAAATGACAAATCAAATGACTGATAATGAGCACCGAGATATCCTCACTCAATGTTTTATCTTACCTTTAAGATTCAATTACGATTGATAAGTTTTAAACCTTTTATAAATTATACCATACGTTTAAAAATCATGATGTCAAATTGATTACTTTAAACAAGCTCAAGTATACTTCAAATATCCCTTTTACTTCAAACAACAAATTTAATAGCAAGCTGAATTTTAAGAGAAAACCAAATTAAAGAAATAATGAAGCTATGATTACATTAAATTCTACATCTCAAAAAAAACTAAAACTTCATTTATAACCTTCACCATGCAGGCAATTCTCAAGGTTACCATCAACTCTTCATGTTTTCTTACAAAAAATACTTGAATGCAATCGAATATCTCTTCATTCACTAATAGAAGTGGGCATGTCTAGAACATATTCTAAAAAAATTGATGGCAATGAATATTGTGACTGCCATTGATGTATTAGAAATTCTACAAACATATATTTCAATCTTAAGCATAAGACTTAAGATATTATTAATGAGAACATTATTGATATTGAAACACATATTATACAGGCTAATCTATAACAAAATGACAATTCAAAGCTTAAAATGTACAAATATACTTATAAAAATCATGAATCAACCAATAAAAAGGATAATTTTAAAGATCATTATGTGTGTAATGCTCAACCTCATTCTTATACATATATGCATCCACTTGCTAAAATAATTGATAGAGTTACAAACATAATGTCATATATTATTAGATTTAATGATAGGGAATTTGTTGATTATTTATATTGACATGTACTCTTTATTTGAGCATATGATAACAAGAAATCCATACATAGTGTTATGATACATAATGTATCAAGCAAAAATACATGTATCATAACACTTCTATACTATCTAAGTTATGCAAAATGAGACATCTAGGATACTTCTAGAATCGTCAATGCATTTGATGGTCATACACTATATATCATGAACCTAAATACTATCAAGTCACAAAAATAGAGTAGGCCAAGAATTTAAACAACAACTAGTAATGATTCATATTGAATTATTTAAATAATTATAAACCATTATAAATAAGACTCGTCTTGGAATTGGAGTTGACATGGAAAATTCAAAAACTCTAAAAATAAATAAAACTTCACCTATTATTTTTATTAGATACTATTTTTAGTAACTTTTGCATGAAATCATGCATATCTATAAAATATATAAAAATAAACTAAACATTAAAATTAAACTATCAGATGAATTTCAATTTAATAAGTCTGATTACGAAGATAGAATTTTTTTAAATTTAGAAGAAAATAGAAAATTAAATTAAATTACAATTTTTGACCCTCATATGGTCACATATGGCCTCTATAAAATATCAAAAACACCCCATAACTATAAGGGTATATTATGGATGCATATTAATTTTTGATCCAGTTGTTTTGGCATAAACATGGGCTCAAACGGTGCTACGGATCAAAGATTATGGCCTTTTGAAGTTCGACCTCTTTTTCTACATTAGGATACTATTGGGCATATAATTATACCTTTAAATGTTTTAATTATTATAGTTAACACTCCATTCTTAATCATACCAATAATAAAGGTATTTGATAGACTATTAGGATACCCTTGGATAAAAAATATCAGAGTAGTGCCTTTTATAGTGCATAAATGTCTCAAAAATATTCATGGAAATAAAGTGGTCAAATTTTTATTAATCAAATATGAATATACTTTATAACTTATGATATTTACTACCCTTATATAAAAATTAAAAATCACATGGTATTCAATATCATTATCTATATATTCAAAAGCATACTACATAACTAGTTTCTTCATCTAATTATGAGTATCATCTACTCACACATTACCATATTACTGAATCATTTTATCCATATATTTATGATAATGATATAGTTATAAATGGGCATAATTGGTTAGTTTAAAAGAGCATAGTAATTCTATTAATAAGATAGTGGTATCTAAAAATAAGTTTTCATCTCCTAAGGCAACACAATTTATTCAAAGAACTTCATGACAGCTACAAGCAGTTACATTTTATACTACTACACATGAAAATATAAGTTTACATGTGAATATGATAAATAATTCAGAGGTTCATGTTACAACATATTATTCTTGTTCATATTCATAGGTGTCTATAGTTGACACTACTTATTCACATGAATTCAATCCATCATTTCACACTATGGGTTACACATACACGCCTTACATTACAAATACATTTTTATAGACACTTGCATTTCCATTTGTACATAGATATTTTTATTTTTTTTCAGTAATAATTATTTTATCCCCATTATAATAATGATTATATCATTTTATTGTATATTCACTTTGGATAATTTCCCTATTTATTTTCAATCTGATTTGAATAATTTAAAAAAACTATCTTACAATGCTTTCAATGCACACTATTTATGGCTTGTCACTTGCTTATTATTTCATACCTATCATGATATGGATTTCATTGCACTTACATTATTACATGTATCTATCTACATTCTCAATGAGAACACATAACTTATAACTCTATTACACATATATTGGGAGCACATTGTTTGCCTTCTGTGTTGGGACATTATGTTTTTGCACCTTGTTGTGGATTGTTTAAATCCCTCCCTTTTCCTCTATTTTCTAATATTTTATTCTTATAACTTTAAAATGGATTTATATTTAAAACTTTTCATAAAATACAAAAAATAAAAATATATAAAAAATTAAAGATATTTTAAAAATAAAAAAATAGGACATACACACATTTTCAAATGTTGTTAGCTTTCTTATTTACATATATTATTTATTTCATGTCAGGTAGATAGAATATTTTAGTTATTAATACATAATGTTTTTCCATAATTTATTTAAGTGTGATACATTACATACTTTCACATGGTTTATCTACATTGGGCATCCCTTATCACCCACCAACCTTCCTAAGTTGGGAGCATGCCCCCATTTTTCGTAAACACTTCAACATTTTGTATCTATCCACAACCTTTCTATGATTTGGCCTATTATCATAAAAATGTTCACTACTCACTCATACTTTTCATTGTGTTATATAAATATGATATTTGCTAATAATGGAATTGATTAATTTGGTTGAGGTATACTAGTATCATTTACTCTATGATTATTTCTTACTTTACTACATAATAAGATAAGACATGCTTGATTATTATGTGTGGCCCTTGGATTTGTGTATTCAAATTATACATGGTATTTATTTTATTTCATTATCATGGCATTTGAATTTATCCCTTAGCATTTTGTATTTATTCAACATTCACATGTTCCTTGTATGAGGCCTTCAGGTGCTATATGTGACATTATATGAAAATTATGTGACATTGTGTGACATTGATTTTATGTTCATTACTTATTACTATTATTTCATGACTCTTATCATTCATTAATCATATTCTCTACATTTACTTTGTTTCCATGAAACATATTATGCAGATGTTCCTTATATGCTTCAATGTTACTTATTACTAACATGTTTCGTATAGAATTTAAATACTACATCCAATACTATGATTAAATATAATTAAAATGTTCATAGGACACTACATGATTACATATTTTATAGTTATGATAAAATATTAATGAATTGCACTCTATGTCACTCATCTCAAATTTAAGGCATCACAATGGGATTGTCTTGAGAATTCAAGTCTTCATGAGAAACAAATATTAAATTTATGACACTATAAAGTTATAATAATCACAACATGATTCTAAAGTTTTTAGATTATGGATACATGTGCAAACATTCCTACAAGACATATTCACAAATATATGATGCATATGTATGGGCATGTAAAAAATAATTACAATTACAAGTTACAGGGTTCAAACACTTTTTTGGTAATTAAAACTACAAGTTCAATTGGTATTAAATATCAATAAAATATAGTACATGGTGGATGATATTAGTTCATGTTCCTGTTACTAAAAATAAAATTGTCAAGTTCAAAAGTTTCAATGGTATAGAGTTTAAATTATAATCTAAATACATCTACAATAGTGTCATTCATCTCATTTTATAAGTGGGACATATTATATTCTAGTGACATTTAACATTTATGCTTGTAATTTAAATTTTAAATGTAGTGAGCCACATTTGCTGGTTCCACCCATTAAATTATTTTTATAGAGTAATCTATACATTCAAATTATAGTTGAATCATAGAATTTTACAACTAAGGGATTTTAGTTGTTCAAATATGAGACTTAATGATTCTCAATTCATCATATGTTTAGCATTTCTTCAAATAATTGAATAAGGGGACACAAACTTCATTATATTTCAAGTTATAAGGAGATTAGATTACATACTATTTCAGATGTATAATTTCCATGCTCTTCTTTCAAAATTTACTTATAAATTTTCATAGTTTAAATTTTCAAATATATACTGTAAGAACTTTTGGTGGCATTGTAAAATATTTGTATTAAGTCATCTTGCACGATCAAGATTTGCACCAAAATAAAACTTGTATTTAGACACTTATGTATTCATCTCCTTTACTGTAGTAATTTCAATTCATTGAATGACTAAAATAAAGTGGGGGGAAAGGTATATACTCAAGGTTAATTACTAAGTGATTGACAATGATTAAACTTGACATTTTTACCCTAATTTTTTTTAATGTTGTTTCAATGTCATATTTGAAGGCACCTTAGCATTAGCAATTAATTTATCTAAATTTCACACACTTAAGATGACCAACATCACCAATAAAATCAGTGTAAAATCAGCATTAAGTCACCATTTTAATCATCTTAATATGGTTTGCTAAAATCAATCATTCTAAAGATAACCTAATTCAACTTTAATTCACCATTTTAGTCATTGTAATGTTGTTTGATAAAGTTAGTCATTTCATGGACATCCTTATCTCACCATCCGATGTGAAGATCAAACTTTCAAAGATAATATCTTTTGATCTGTAAGTCTATTTGAATTCTCATTTTTGTCAAAATAATGGTATTGAGGACGAGAATGTGTTAAGTGATTACAGTTTTTTTTAAAATATATTTTTGTGGCCATAAGTGATTATCTAATTGTATAAAATTATATTTCTATTTTTTTAATAGTTTTAAAATCATAGAAATTAAATATCTTTATAAATGGACATGAATTTCAGTTAAAATACATCCATTGGTATATATTTAATTTGTAAAGAATATGAAAAGATTGTTATGGCCATCTGAGATTGCATGCAAAACTTACTAAAAAATGATTGAGAAACTTTCTAGAAGATGAAAGTTACTAAAAAATAGTTACTACTAAAAATAATATAGGTTAGTTAAGTTTAGGTATTTGAGAAACTTGCTAGAAAACAAAAGTTACTAAAAAATAGGTATTACTAAAAATAACATGGGTTAGTTAAATTTAGGTAGTTATTTATTATTATTATTTTTTAATCATGCATGTCAATTCTTATTTTGAGTTGAACTTCATTTAAAAACTACTTTTTAATGTTTTATTCATTCAATGAACATCAATAGAAAAGATTATTTTAATACAATTTCTAATTTTTATACCTATTGATATTTTGTTCAACTAATATTTGAATTTCTTATCATCTAGAGACACCTATCACATATAACCAAAATATAAATATTATTATATTATCAAATATACATGTGTAAATATACTCTATCCTTAAAATATTTGAATTAAACAACACAAATATTGAGCCTTTATGTTCCATTAACTCATTTTTTGTCAATAAGTTATTATTATCTTATTACAAAGTAAATGTTTTGCAATATTTAAATTAAAAAATATATAAAGCTAAATTTTATTTAGAACATCTTCGAAGTGAAATATGTATAAGTACTTTACTCTTGCGAATTGAAGTATAATTTATTTTTTATTTTTCATTTTTATTTTTATTTTTTAAAATTTTTCACTATCGAAGGGAGCAATTCACACTGAAATAATATTAGTGCAGTAAATAAAATTAATGTAATAAATAAAGTCTATGGAAAATTTAAATACAATAAATCTATCACGGGCAACTACACTCGAATTTCTTCAGCTGAATTTTTGTTGAAACTTAAGAGAGAGATCAAGAATATCTCATCTGGCATCTTATAACATTGAACATATTTAAATACATAGAGTTATATGATGATTTAAGTCTAGGAGTTCTGAGTTGCGTAGAGAATATTATCGTTTATTGGAGGGTCCCACTAGGCATGCCAAAATGTTTCACTATTTTTTCATTCTTTTTTTTATAATGATTAAAACATGAAAGAAGGGTGAGGTAAGAATAGATTGGTTTGGTTGTATGCATGATCCAGTAGATTATGGATAACTCTTCTTTGGCTTTGGAGGATGACTTGTAAATAAGAGAGAAACTAGAAAAGGGTGTGTTAGTGAGACAGGTGGGTGGATTTCCTAGCAAATTCTAGATTCAAGGACTAAACTTCCTTGGAGGCTGTCAATCCACTCATTAAAACAACTTAATGTTAAGAAAGTGATAACAAAAGAGGTTGCATGAAGTAATGAAAGTACATAATAAAAATGACCTAAATGCTTTAAAATAAATAATGCTTGTTTTAACAAAATAATATTAAAAGGAAATGTTAAACTTTTAAGGTATGATTTCGGTTATTGTTACTGAGTCTATGTAGTGATAGAGGTTTAGAAACATGCTTTGGGTTGAGATTAAGAGGTGCTTAAATATTATTTTTTAGGCAAAAGAAGATTGCATAGTGACCATTATCATTCATTGGTAACTATGGTTGGTTAGGGTATGACTGGAGTTGATCAATGGATGACCATTATCAATCAATTATGATTAATGATTATCATTGTGAGATTTGATAAGGTGTTAGTTATACATATAATGGATTGTGGGTACATTGAAAACGGGGTTTATAAGGTTGTTTGGGGTTAGTTAATGGTCGTCAAGGTAGGACAGGGTCTTAGAGATATTAGACATAGGGTTTGATACTCAAAATGGTTGATAGTGTTTAGTGGATACATCATGGAGAGTGAGATTATTTGGAGTGGGAAAAATCTAACATGAAGAGTGTGTGGGTAGAGAATAGAAATGGGTGTAATATTTACAATAGTAAAACTAAATAAATGAACTTGTGTAAAATACAAGATACTTAGCTTAGTTATTGCTGGCTAGAAGAAGTTTGGAGTTGATTGATGAGCCACTTGGAGCCTGGAGCAATGTGGATAGACTGACAATCCCAAAATTCTTAATGTTAAGATGTTGGAGTGTATATTTAGTCTCTATTTGGTTATAGTTAAATAAGATCTGTTAGTTATGTTTTGATGGATTTCACCTTCATCCTCCATCATTCATCCTCTATGTGTTTCCTTTTTGGCATGGGCCTTGGGATAGCAATATGTAACCATCACTGGTCTTAGTTAATCAGAACTAGTTGAGGGTCAAACATCAATGGTCAATGGAGAAGTAGTTAAAATGGTGAAAATTAGCCATTTACACTTATGTTTGGTAGTTAATACATTGGAAATTGGTTTGAGGTTAATAAAGGAATGTATTGGGATGCATACAAAACAAGTCTAGGGATTCAAGACATTAAATTCTAGGGTATAAATAGTCTATAGGCTAGGTGTTAATAGGTTAGCCATGGGTTTGGGTAGGTGAGGAATAAATAGGCCTATTTAGAAGAATTAAATAATTAATTTTTCCAAAAGGGGCTAAAATTGGTGTTTCAAGGGTTTTTATAAATAATCCTAACACAAATGGGCCAAGGAGGTCGAGGGGACTAATATGATACATAGAGTCATAGTGTATGGTTTTATAGTGTCTTTATTTTACCCCTTTTTATTTATTAGTTTGTATCAGCAAGCTACAAAACACAAGAAAATGGTTGGTGTAATGTTGGATGCCCCAAGAATGGGAGGACGTGTTCCCCCTCAAACTAGAAATTAATGAGGTAGAAACAAAGTCAAGTGTGGGTTTGGCAAGAAAATATTAGTGGAAATGTGGGTAGGATGGTATGAAGTGGAAAAAAGGCTACAATGACGAGGACAAGTGACAAATGAGTTAGGCCACTACATTAGGCATAGTGGATATGGGTGGACTTACAAATGTAAATCTCTAAGTGAAGGTAATCATATTACAAGGGAGCCAAAAATAGGGTGATCTTGATAAAATAGAATGGATGGCATGTAGTAAGGTAGGTGATGAGTCAATTGGGTGACAAAATTAGGTATAACTGATATGGGTGCACTAATAAATGTAGGTCTCTATTTTAAGGTGTCTATGTCTGGAAGTGGCCAAAAGTTGGGTGATCCTGAGAAACTAAAATATGGTACATGTGTTGGAACTAAAAGTGGGTGTATTACAAGGCATATAAATGGTTTGTGCAAAAAATTTGTGAATGGGTAGATAAAATCTGACTAAGGGTGATATCATATATCATGCATAGACTAGGCTTCGATAGTTGAGGTAGGTTGTAAAATAAGATTGGTGATAGAAGGACAAGTGATAGGATAACTGGCTATAGAAATAGTGTGTGCATGTTGGGTTAGTGCCTATAAAATAAAGCCTCCTATACAATTTTGATGTGTTTACATGGATCTTAAAGTAGGATGTGATCCTAAGAAGAAAAAATGGTCATAGGTGCCAAGACTGCAAAGGGTTATGCTTTGATGCACTTTAATGGCTGTGCATAAAAGTAACACGAGTTCATCATGTATGGTGAGATAGGTATGCAGTCCAAATGACCAAGGAAAGGTTTGGTCACAAAAAGTGTTAATTGTAGGCCAAAATGACCAATGGTTGAGGTTATTTGGTTGGCTGGGTGCGTGGATAATAAAGTGTTCTCTGATATATGAATAGTTTCAATAACGTGGTTGATTTGAAAAAGGTTTGGCTAATGGTGCTCAAATTATCTATCCAATTTGGTTTACCACTTGGTTGGGTAAAAGGGGACCCATTTTATAGTGAAAGGGTGCAAATTTGGTAGTTGGGGGTGAAGTAAAAGATGAATATGGGTATGATGACTTAAAAAATTGTAAGTCATACACACGATCAACAAGTGGTCATGAAATTAATAGAATGAGAGTAAATGCTCCTATTGGCAAAGACCATAATAATAATATGGGTGGGATTATGAACATAAGCCCCTTCCATCCACTGCATTATTATTAGTTTGTTTGTTAAAAGGAGTGATTTGGTCACATAATGTAAGGTAAGCTCAAAATACCTTGATTTGTGGAGGGAAAAAAGGAAGATGGATGGTAATTAAAAGTAAATGGATGATAGAAAACCTTCTTGTGGGGACAACTTTCCCCTTCTCTACGTGACCTATAAACCATTATAGACAAAATCCATACCTATAATTTAGTGTAGACTGATTGATGTAGGAAGTCTACTTTTTTACTTTTGTCAAATATTATAGAATCTATTCAATTTTTTGATTTTTTAATTTTGAATATTATCAAGGCTTATAAGTATTCTAATCACTACATTCATTGCTTCACCACTTCTTTGGTCTGCCCTATATAGCAGGCTTGTGTATGCACATTAGGACTATGTAGGGTGAACAGGGTCTGTGTTTGTATTATTTGTTTACTCAAATGAGCTTGAAAGGTACTATGGAATACTCATGAAATAATTTATGTTCCTCACTCTCCATTATTTCGTCATAAATTCCATTAGACTTCCCTCTCAAGGAACAAATATCCTCTGGGCAAACTATGTGTATCTGTAAGGTGACTGTGTATATGTAGCTATATTATCTCTTTTTTGCTTTTTATGACCTGAGAAGTCCCAAATATTTTCTAACATTTAAATTATAATACAATTCATTCTTAGGTTTTTGAAAATCTTGAGTTATGCAAATATTCCAATAGGTGACTACTTATATGCCTGAGCTTGTTTATTTGATATGGTCTGCAAATTTTGGTGTCTTAGGAGTCTAGTTTAATATTTAAATATTATAAATTATTGATCAATAAATTGATGATTTTTTAATTCCTCTAAATTCCTTATAACCAAATATTTCATCACAAACTCTATCTTAAGACACCCTTTACTCTGGGCTGATTGTAGGTGTTGTTTTGAGCAATTCATTGACTTTTGAGAAGTTCCTTAAAATCAAAAACAATCTTACGCACTCTAAAAGTATCTATCTCTTGTTTCATGATGTATTAAAAAATTATCATCTTTGAAGCTCATTTCTCTATCAACAACATTGTCTAAGACAACATCACAATTGATAGGCTATAGGTGACCATTGGAAGTTATGTGTATGACTATGCATGAAATGGTCTTCAGATGAAATATTCAAACATACCCTACTATCTTATAATGTCCAAACATTTTTATAGGTATGTTATCATTTCCTTTCAATATTAGTTATCCATTCAAGATATATTCAAAATATTGTGCTCATTGTTCACACAAATACAATTCAATCACATAATCTAGCAAGTGATTGTCTAGGAATTCTAAGTGTGTAATAGTTAATTTTGGCTTTTATCACTTCACCATGACACTCATAAAAGTGATTAATTATCATTAGGTAGTATTTTATAATGAATTACCAAATCCATTAGCATGTCAAAACACCTTTAAATCATGTGTACCTTTCTACATATTCAGTTATGTATGTAGCATTTTTCAGGCATTGTTAGCTTAGTTTTTCAACTTCTTGACTCATATGCATGGAGATACTTATTGGTACACTTACATTTTTAATTTAAATCACCCATGTTTCCATGATTATATACATTCAACTAGATGCGAGTAGTCATGAAATTTATTGGAGTTGAAGACCTCCAAATTGCACAAGGTGAGGACTACCTACAACCTTGGAAGTTTTAGAAGTGAGAAAGGGGTAAATATGAGTTTTATGACTCAATTAATTAGCTTAATTACAAAAAAATATTAAACATGAAGACAAAATCTCAAAATATCCTATAAATACACATTCAAACACACAACCTATATACAGAAACACATCGAATACAATCGAAGGTGATGAATGGAAATATGATTTTCTCTTAAAAATTTTACCTTAATGGAAACCCAAAAAAAAAAATTATGATACTTGAGATTATTTTTTGACCCATACAAACTTTATCCTTCAGAAAATATTCCACCATTCTACCTAGAAATCTCAAGAAAGACCCTTATCATGGTTGACTAGCAGATTTTAGACGCTTAACTTCTTAGTGATTGTTATTAGAGATAAGCACATGAACATAATAAAAAAAAAACCCAAATTTTGAATCTTACCAAGAATAAAATTAATCAAAAAGTTTTAGGCTCCCACCTTCTCTCTCTTGGTCATACCATTCAAACCATTTTTTCCTATGTGAGCTTGTGAAAGAGTCAATAAGAGAGATATGACATTTTCAACTTCCTATACCATTTTAAATATTGGATAATTATTTTTATATACCTAATAACACTTTATCATTATAAAAACCTGATTTATCTACATATTCTCTCTTCTCCCATGATTTACTTGCTTGGGAAGCCCCTAAAACTGACTTTTCTTGATCATAACTAAAGTTTTATGACCTAAAACTATTTGGTCTATAACATGACATATTTTAAGATCCATATTGAAATAATTTGACTTTTTAATTTTTTTAAGGCACCAAAAATGACCCATTGTACCCTTTTTGACTTAGGAGACCCAAATAGACTAAAACACATCAAAGAGACTTACCTTAATTTTTCCAAATTTAACTTCATAAATGCTAATAAGGTATTTTGGACTCAAATAGGACCTTATAAATCACATAAGATTAAAATTTTTGACTATAAGGATCCTATTTTGACCTAGGGGTCAAAATTGGATAACAAATTGATGACTCATAGGCATAACATGCCTATTATGTTGACTAGATTAGTAGCTTTGTCCTTTCATTGGGATATAGATTCAATTCAAATCTAAGAAAACAAGATCAAACTTGGAAATTGACCATCAATAAAGATTTATTACCTCAAAAATAAATAAAATGAATATACACACAAAATGAAAGAAAAGAAGACACACACATGTACTAACAAGCACTTAGGGAAAACAACAAGAATTTGAGCAAACTAGACTATATACAATTGAACCTAAAATAAATCTTATCTTATTAGATCAATCGATAAAATTTCACCATCCTTTGATCCATGAGATAAAGGAGTGCATGAATCAAGTTGTCTTTTGAGCTTTTGCTCTGATGTTTTTAATTCCTTCATCCTTGCCACTCTCTTTGGAATGATCTTGAATGCAACAACAACAACTACAAAGATATCACCTATGAAGGTTAACTCTTCTTACACTTCAACAACCATCTCATGGTATTATTTGGATGAAACTTAACTCAATGATGATTCATTAAATCATGTTTATTTGACCTTCATGGTGCTTTTAATGATATTAAACTTCTTATTAGCTAGAAGCTTTGTCAAGCTCTTAAAAGAGTTTTGCATACTCAACTCCATCTTCATCATTGTCTTCAATTTGAATAGAAAGAAGTGTAGGATTTTGAAACACCTTGAATTATCCACATATATAATTGAATCTTTACCATAATTCATCTTATTCCATGGAACTAGCAGCAACTATATCTTCTATTGTATTTTCAAATTCAACTTCTTGATCATTCTCATGAATATCAACCAAATTGGATGATGTGATGTCTTTCTTAATCACCTCCTCTCTTATGTCTTGATCAATATCCTTATGAACAGGTGAAAAATTATCTATATCTTCTCTTTATTAACTTAATAAGGTTGATTTATGCTTGTCTTCACCAAGGGTAGTACCTATAGTGAACTCTTCATTATAGACACTTGAGTCATCTTCTTGATCAACTGTAAATTTAGCTTGATATTCTTTGCTTGTCTCCGATACGATTATTTCTCCTTCAAGAAGGGATGAGTTAGGAGGGTGATGAACAAGTTGATAGATTGGATAGGTAGTATTAGTTGTGGTGGATATCTCATGAATGGGCATGGGGATGGAGGGAGTACTCTTACATTCGAAGATTTGGAAATGGGAGATTCTTGAAGGAAATCTTGAAGGGAAAGCATGTTAAATTGAGATATAGATATTTCATTATCTTTAACAAGCACCTTATCTTTCTCATATCATTATTGAGTCTATTCAACAACTACAAATTTATCTTCCACCTTCTCAACTATGGCCTCTTTTTTCATTGAAAATTGTTGTAGATAGACCTCCAAGATGGACAAGCTATAAGTTCTTGAGGGGAAGGCATCGGGGATTGAATAAACACAAGGTTTGATTTATTGGCATCAAATTATTGGTATTCACTCTCATCATCTTTCTTTCCCCAAGACTCCACTACTTACATCCAAGTTGGAACTTTGAAGCTATTAGGGTCTTTTGAAGATTAGATTGGCTTTTTTGGAGGCTGCTCCTTATGGCAGTGAATGGTTTCATTAGGATTAGGGGCACAAGAAAATAAATATTAAATATTATAGGGTTCTTTGAGAGGGGAGGTAGAGACTTGCATAGGTTCAAATTATTCCAAAAGAGTTTTCATGGTATAATTAAGAATCGTAGTCCAAGAAGGCCTCTAAGATGATGATATCCTACATTCTTGAGGAGGGATAAGTATAGCTTGAGGAAGAATACTTATAAGAATTTGCCTCTTAAGAGATTGGAATTATTATAATCACATATTATTATTATTATTAATAGAATTAATCATAATGTTATTCATAAGGTTTCTTAATAAAATCATGATTATATGAAGAAGGTATAGGCTGACCATAGGGTTGCCATGGCTCATAGGGTTGATAACAATCTTGATAGGGATATTGAGGAACATAGTATGGGTAATGATAAGGTTAATAAGGAGGTGTATATTAGGAAATATCATTATATACATCCATAACAACTTCATTATTTAAATGAAACACAAGATTTTTAGCATATTCTTTCATAATTAGTGCCTGGGATACTTATAATCAGCTAGTTACATTTAGAGTCACCATTGTTGTTTTATTGAATGCTTACCAAAAGCTGATAGGTATAAGATAGCACTAAAAATACTTCCAATATTCTGGACCTTAAGTCCCATTGAGAATTACAAAACTATTATAAACAAATTTTATAACTCATGAGAAGGTTGTTCAAACCTCTCTAAATTTTATTAAATATGGGATTACCCCTAAACTTGTGGGTTGTCTATAATAGGAGTAAACCTATATATTGAAGGGAAAGCTCCCTTTGATGAATCACTTAGGCTCACACACTAATTTATTTCTTTTAAAAGGGAATAAAGAATTAAAATAAACTTAACTATAATGGTGATGCACCAAACTTTGTTGACTACTACAACACATTGCATAATACACCAAGACCTATAAGACAACATGAACATACACACATCCTAGAATGAACCTATAGCATCAATTATTTGTATAAGGGTAAGGATTTATATGGATAAGAGGGAAGAATAATTATATTTCAAAACCCATAAGATACCCTTGTTGACACCAATTATAACTTGTAATAGATAAATAACTACATCGTGCAAGGTGAATAGGACACAAACAAGGTGATATACATCTACACTTGATAAGATCAAACATTTATAGATTTATCATTACATTTAGTCAAAGAATGATGTAAAATATCAACTCTTTTATTGATTAGATGCATAAGAAATGAGCAGGTTCTCACCATACCCAAGTGGAGAATAAATTTCAAATCTGAAGTGGCTCAATATATAACACAAGTGTAAGAGAAGAAAATAAGTGTGCAAAAGTGAGAAGTTATAAAATTGTCATGTAAGTTAAAATATGAAGAGGAGTTAAGGAACAACTTTAATAGGTCTAGGATGCCATATGTTTCTCTGCTTTAGATACTCCATCTCTCCAAGTGGTGTGGGGGTTGAAAAGCTTGTTTGACACCTTGAATAACTTCTTGAAACACTACTTATTTTCAACATGTTAAAATACAAGTGGAATTATTGGTGGTTAGATAAATTTCTATTTCATGTTTTCTCTTCAACTAACACCTCTCAACTGACCCCAATAGGTTCTATTTGACACATCACCTCCTTCTCTTGCAAGGTGTGTAGAAGGCTTGTCATCTCCTTTGGCCTATTTTGCACACATGTGTCAAAACTTATTTTATTATTACTTAGATCATACAAACCTTATGGATGTATATTAGACTCATATCATACCTAAAAAAATCCATTTTAATGTCTCAAACTATCCCCAACAAGTTGTTGTATACCAAATGCCTTAATTAGACCTCATTCCTTGTACCATGTTTTATGTATACTTCCTTATTTGTAATAAATTACAAAGGATATTGAGAATATAAGGGAATATTACAATACACTTTATCCTCCTACATGTCTAGGTTCAATTTCATTGGTTAAAGTCAAGTAGAAGTCTACTTTTTCTGCTTATCTCTTTTTCCAATTAGGCCTAATTAGGGCCCCCAACAAGAGAGTGCAACATGTATCTACAGTATCCACACATGTGAAAAACCTCCAAAAAGTGTATGATTTAGTTATATAACATCCACCTTGATCACCATGTCAAATTTGAAGTTCAAATTCACTGAATGGACCTATAAAATAGTAAAAATTAATCATTTTAACCCTATTATGCATAGTTTCATATAAACCAATTACATGGAAGGATGATAATTAGAGCATTAAACATGTTCTACATGGTTTTTAACTCCATCTCATCAATTTGGAGGCATAGAATTGCATTTCTCTCTCATTGGGTTGTTATGGCTGTCCATGGTAGCCTGAAAGTGCTTCAACTTCTTAAGGATGGTTCATAAAGATCAGGCCATGAAACCTACTACCAATTATACAAAATTAAATTAAATTAGATTAGTAAACTTTTTCTATAGTCTCAGTGTCTGATGCATCATGTCTATTTCGTACCAAGCAAAAAAAATCCATCTCATGTTGCAAATTGTCCTTTTGTGACGTCTAAGAGAGAATTGAGTTACTAATATATTTCCTGAGTTCTAATGACATTAATGAGGTCTATATGGTCCCCCTCTACCTGTTACAATAGTTTTAAAACAACCTTATTCTTCAAACTTCTTATAACATGCCATTGTTCTAGGCCTAGGGTTTTTGTGTCAAACCGCTTACCATACACTAATGATTATGTTCTTCCATTTGCTCTCTATAAATAGGTATTTAATCTAATTTAATGTTTTCAAATTCCTTTTAACATATTCTAAAGATTTCTAAATGTTCATTCAACCTCTACTTACTTCACTCCATCTCTTCAAGGCTGACTATAGGCCTATATAAGATTGATTACTCATTTAAGACTCTAGGTAGAGTGTGAAAAATGTTTTGTAGGTTGTGGTTTTAGTTTGAAATTTGGTGAAATAGTGATTGAAAACTTCCTTATCACATTCTAAAGTCTCATAAGTATTCAACTCATAACACTAAATGCTTCACCACTTGGTTGGTCTACCTTATCTAGTAGGCCTATGTATGCACATTCAGACTAAACAAGGTGAACAGGGTCTATGTTTGTATTATTTATTAACTTATATGAATTTTAAATCATTATTTAATCCTCATGAAACACTTTAGATCCCTCAATATCCATTATTTCATCCTATAGTCCCTTAGACTTCTCTCCCAAGAAACAAATATCCTCTAGGTGAACTGTGTGTATGTATCAAGTGACTATGTATATGTAGTTTCATTAACCATTATTTGATATCTATGACTGGGAAATACCTACTCTTTTATAACCTTAAAATACTCATACAATCCACTCTTAGGTTTTGGAAAGTTTTGAGTTATTCAAACAGTCCAATAGGTGATTGTGTATATGTCTGAGCTTATTCATTTGATATGGTCTGCAGATTTGGTGTCTTAGGAGTCTTATTTAACATTTAAATCTTAAAAATTATTGATCAATAAATTTATTATTTTATAATTCCTTAAAAATCATTATAACCAAATTTTGCATTACAAACTCTATCTAAAGACACCCTTCACTCTTGACTGATTGTAGGTGTTGGTTTGAGTATTTGACTTAGTTTTGAGAAGATCCATGAAATCAAATACAGTCTTACTCAATATCAAGTTATCTATCTATTTTCTCATGATGTGTTAAAAAATTCACATATCCTAATATCTTTACTCTATGAACATCAATGTCCAAGGCAACCTCACAACTGATAGCCTCTAGGTGACCATTTGGAATTTTTGAGTCTAGGACTCTGTATGAAATGGTCTTAAGAAGTCCTGTTCAAACCTACCCTACCATATTAAAATGTCCAAAAAATTTTAAATGTATTTTATAATTTAATTTCAAGATTATTTATCCCTTCAAGACATATTCAAATTCTTGTGGTCACTATTCATACAAATATAGTTCACTCACAAATTATAGTAACTGACTGTCGAAGAATTTGGAGTGTGTAGTCTTGAATTTTTGATTTTTTCACTTCACCATGAAACTCATAAAATTTATAATTTATTACTATGGATTATTTATTAATTAATTACCAAATTCAGTAGCATCCAAAAATACCTTTAAATCATGTGTTCATGTTTACATAGTTAGTTATGTAGGTCACTCTTTTTAGGTATTTTTAGTTCAATTTGTCAACTTATTGACTCATATGCATGGAGATAATTATTGTTACACTTAAATTTTAAATTTTAACCCACCATGTTTCAATTATTAGATACTTCAACTGGATGATGCTAGTAATGAACTTTATTGGAGTTGCAGACCTACAAACTTCACAGGGTGAGCATTGCCTAAAACCTTGGAAGTTTGAGAAGTGAAAAAGGGGAAAATATGAGTGTTATGACTAAATTTCATTACATTAATTACAAAAACACATTAAAAATGAATACATAACCTTAAAATATATTATAAATTCATATTCAAACACTCAACATAGCCTCTATGTAGAAACACACAAAATACAGTTCAAAGTGGTGAATGGAGATATCAATATCTCTTCAAACATGTACCTTCATATAATTTTTGAAAAATTATTCAATATTATTGAGAGGATTTTTTAATACCCATACAAACATTAAATTTCAAAAAATATTCCACCACTCTACCTAGAAAGCTAAAAAAAGATACATGTCATGGTTGACTAACAAATTTTAGACCCTTAACTTCCTATTAATTGTTCATAGAGATAAAGAGATTAATGTGAGAATAAATTCACAAATATTCAATCTAACCAAGACTAAAATCAATTCCCAAAGTTTTAGGATCCCACTGTCTCTCTCGTTGTTGTATAATTCAAACCATTTTCGCAAATGTGAGCTTGTGAAGGAGTCGATACAAGAGATATGACATTTTTGACTTAATTTAACCTTTTGACTACTATATAATCACTGTGTTAGACCTCAAAAAACTTGATCATGCTGACAACATGATTTATCTACATATTCTCTCTCCTCTCATGTTGTACTTGTTTGGGAAGTCCCTAAATCTAATTTTTCTTGATCGTAACTAGCTTTTTATGACTTAAAACTATTTGTTCCATACCATAACATATTTTAAGGCACATATTATCCTCATTTGACCTTTGAAATATTTTTTAAGGCACCAAAAATGACTCCTTTTACCCTTTTTGACTTACGAGACCCAAAATAAACCAAAACAATTAGAAGAGACTTACCTTAATTTTTAAAAATTTACTTTAATAAATTATAATAAAGTATTTTGGACTCAAATAGGAACTCATAAATCACCTAATGTTAAAAATTTTGACTATAGGGATCTCATTTTGACACATGGGTCAAAAATGGATAACAAGACCTATTCATTTTTGTTTTGCCGATTTGTATTATGTTTTGGCAAGAGATTATCTTGGGGGTGTCCAAGACCCAATTGGGTTAGGGCCAAAAAAACATAATATATAATAATGGTGATGGGAATCAAATTTTAATTAGGGAAAAAATATCATAGAGCAAAGGAATGTTGGCACCGTAAGTGCCCATGATATATTCAGGGCTTGGGCCCCAATTAACATTGAAATAACCATTGGGGTATTTGAGCCAAAATGTTCAAAGGTGTCGATAATATTGAGGGAATATCCAAAAATGGATATAGTAGTGGTGGAATATTCACCAACCAAATCAGGACTTGCCCCTTGATTTACATAGAAAATAGGCATTAAGATCCATATGACCTAATTATTGTTGAAAAGACCAATGAATATTGCCAACAAATAAGCATAAGGCTAAAAACCTTTTTTATTAATTTAAACCAATAAAATTGTACTCAACCCCCTCTTAACCTAGTCAGTAAAATATTCCCAAAATACACTAAAATCCCCTTCATTAAACTATGTTAGATGTACTCGAAGATTATTCTAACTAAAACTAAAAACATTGAAATGATTTCCCCTAAAACTTATTCTGATTTTAAAGTCAAATTAACACTAAGACTTACTAAACAAATAATTCTTATAGATAAACACTAAAATCATCTTGGTTATAAATAAGACTTAATGCAAATGACTTCACTACACTTATTCAGGCTTTGGAAGAACAACTAAGTCTATAGGAGGTAGAAATTTTGAATGAAGACCAAATATCCAATTAAAACTTAATTAGATAAGTTAAATAAAAATTAAGCTCAAATAGAACTAATCAGA
The DNA here is from genome assembly GCA_037957365.1 of Torreya grandis. Lineage (NCBI taxonomy): Eukaryota > Viridiplantae > Streptophyta > Pinopsida > Cupressales > Taxaceae > Torreya > Torreya grandis. The sequence continues at coordinate 479,775 of JARHVA010005883.1, read as the reverse complement.
GGTTGAAATCTTGATTATGTCTAGGAACTTAAAAAATTATTGATCATGCCCAACTAGACCTCATCGATATTTAGTACAACATTTTTATGAGATATTCAACTAAATAAAAGTTGGTAAAAAAATCATCAAATGACCAAGTGTAAAATATGAAAATGACTAACATGATTTGGGTCATCTTATAAGAATGGGTTTTATAATCCTAAAAAGCACAAAAATTGAGATGAACTCCTACATTAAGACAAGAGAGTTAAGGGATCTAAGAGCGCTAAGCTTCAAATGCAAATTGGGATGTCAAAACTCCACTTTTGTGTTAAGTGTAAAATAAAAAGTTGACTCACATGAATTTAATATTTATAATTGTGATAGTTTTTGGCCATGGTTTGATACACTAAGGAAGATAAAATACCAAAGAAAATTAAGAGTGATAAGATCAATGAACCCTGAATGTAAGTGGGAGTAGAGAAAAAAAGGAGGTTCCCTGATTCTTGTAAGAATTAGTGTGTATTGTGTAAGTTAAAAAAATGGAAACTCTATTAAAAAATACTCATGATTAATTTTTAATGATAGAAACATGTCTACAAACCCAAACTATTTGGCCAAAACAATGTATGGAATGTGAAAAGGTTTAAGAGAGGAGAATATAGGAGCGACCAAAGGGCCAAATTAGACATTCTCATTAACTAGGTGTTTGCATATAATTTAAATTACCACTTCATTGAACCTAAAATGAGTAGATAATATAGATCTAATTGGTGGGATAATGACTCCCAAATTGAGAATTTTTACTTTGGACATTGCTCCATTTCTAGACAGGTGTCCATAACCCCAATGGAATTATCTATGATCCCACTCATGCCCTTGCTCTAATGTTGGTTAGGCATTCATAGCCTCTATAGAGATTGTTTGAATCATGCATAATTGAGTTTTTCAAATACTTTTCTTTTCTTTTCTTTGTATTGATTTATATTATTCTCCTTATTTTGTTAGCATCTCAATTCTGGGTTGGTGACTAATGTGGGAAGCGAAAAGTAGAATCATGGAATTTTTACTCAAGATCTTCATTACAATAAGTTCATCAAGAAAACCCAAAAAAGATTAATATGTTAATTTTTGATCAAATGGTTTTACCTAGATTTAACCCAACACAAACAAATTTAGAATGCACATGATACATGGACCCTTGAAATCAATTCAAAAAAATCTAAAGCTACAAACTACTTAGAGTACCTATGCACTAGAATCTCATTTGAGATACCTATGCACACACCTCATGCTCTTCCTTATTTCACTAAGAGAGAAACCTAAAAGGAAAAATATACATTTTGGGCTAAAAAGAGATAAACAATAAGGCCAAAATGAGAAATAAAAGTGGTAAAAGTAAGAAAAACAAACTAAATTAACAACAAAGTATTAAAGTAAGAAAATTATAAGTAGTATTTATAGGGACTTATCTTAATAATTCAAGCTTAGATTTTTTGTTTTAGTAACTACCCATTGATATGAAATGGGTTGTCTTCACTAGTTAGACACCTTAGGTAGAACACATTCTTGCCTATAATTTTAGAATTTTTTTAGAGACCTGACCATAGGGCATCAAACTTGTCATTTTGTACCTTTTTTAAAAATCCTTGTCTAAAATAAGGACTAAATCTGACATCCTAAAGTATTTCAAATTTTCTCACTTTTTAGACCAACATTTGAGGAGATCTTAGTGTTTGCTAAAATAAAATGTGGTTGAATCGCACTTATCTTCTAGTTGAATTAGGTTAAAAAGGTGATATTCTATTGTATAATTCATTCCTAAGTAGTATTTTATGAAATGTAATGCGAGGACTCTGAGGTTGACTTGAAATATTAAGTATTAGAAATAAAAAAGGATAATACAATGACATTATTAAGGATGACTTAATTCTAGTCCTATCATAACAAAATGTAAATTTTAGAACATTATGCCAATTATTAGGGTTATTTGCCAAGACTTTCTTAATTACATCTAGCAAATTCTTATTAGTAATTTAAAATACCCCATTACCTAGTCGATAATAAATGGAAGAGAATGCTAGGATTATTTGGTTTTTGTATCCCCATTCAGTGAATTGAAGAGAGGACAAATCAAGGTTTTTATCACATACGAGAATAGTAAGCATCCTAAACATGGTAACAATATTTTCTTCTAGGAATTTGATTACCATATTAGTTGTGATATTATTGCATGCTTGAGCTTTGGTCAAATAGGTACAATAATCAGTTTATGTAAGGATGACTCTATGTCCTATGGTCCATGGATGAATTATTATTAATGGCACTAATGAAGTCCAATCCCCATATTATAAATAGGCAGACATCAATAACCAGTTGCAATTGCATGATAGAGGTACATTATCTATGTGTGACAACTTATTAGGTGTTATATATTTATACATGATCATGGGCATACTTAAAAACATGCAAATAGTAAAACCCTACCATAACTATCTGATGGAATGTAGCACTTTGTGAACCATGACTAGTTTCATATTTCTCATGAAAATCAATGAGTACTATAGTTAATTCTTATTTGCTCAGACATCTCAAATATATGCCTTCAATGTTCTTATTGTACATAATGCCTAATTTTATAATGAAGTTGTTACTTTTTAGATGTAAGGATGTTTTATTAGTGGAATTCAAGTGACTTGGAAACTAATTATTGAGAAAATATTACACTGCATCTTGGTACCAATCGTCATTTGTGATATCTTTCACTATCTATTTTTTGAAAACTACGTGTGGGTGTACTTCAACCATTGCCTTACTGAGTTCTTAACCTTTTACAATTTTCATTGGTTGGATCTCCAAGTCAAAATCTTAGAGAATGTTAATACACTTTCCCCTTCGCTCACCCAAATAATTATACATCAACATAGATTTCACTATTAGATTATGCACCACTATGAATATCTTGCTACAAATAATCTAGTGTTTAGAATTTTTGACTAATTTAATTAAGAAAAAATCCTATTTGTCTATAGTTGAATACCTTAGTTAAGAATTTAGGAGTGGAGAGATCATGAATGAGTCAAGCCTATCATCTCTATCTTCTTTATTTTTTTGTTATGATAGCATTAATCGAGTGTTCTAAACCAAAAAAATAGATGTAGAAGGGTTGTTTATAGTTAGGAATATTTAGCATTAGTGTATTTATAATTGAATTTTTGACATGAGCAAAAGATGATTGTGCTTTAGTCATCAATTCAACCTTAGCATCCTTATTTACAACATTATTTAGTGGTTGGATTATCTCTTCAAAATCCAATATGAAATTCCTTATGAATTTTATCATGCCAAAGAATGGCTTAAGCTCTTTTGTCCTACCAGGAAATAGAATTTTCAGAATTGCCTCCACTCTTTATAGGTCTATTGAAATGCCCCATTCTAAGATTATGAGGCCCAAAATATTACCCTCTATGACCCTAAATATGCACTTATTAATTTTTAGGTTGATTCCATGATCTCTACACCTATGCAATACTACTCTTAAGACTTTCACATGGTCTTCATGGTTCTTAGTAAAGATAGTTAATTCATCCATTTATATGATAATGCACTTACTAATGATATCGTCAAATGTAGTATCCATGGCCAGTTCAAAGTTGTCACCAACTTTATTTAGGTTGAATGACATCCTTTTTCATGATAATATATACCAACTAGTTATAAAAATTATCTTGATCTGGTCCTCATAATTTACCACTACCTAATTTTAACCTGAGTATCCATCTAATAATGACATCTTTTAGGAGTCATTCACTATCTGTAAGACTTCATATAGTGAAGGCAATTAGTAATTATATTTTGTTTTTAAGCTTTGTTAAACTTTTAAAATTCCATAAAATCCTAATCTCTCCATGTTTATTTCTAAAAAATAATAAATTAGCCACCCACTTGAAGTGCCTAGCAAGGAAGATTATCCTTTCTTGCATCAAGTTTTGTAGTTCCTTGAATATTAGTGGCTCTAGCAACAGATTAATAGGTCTTTGTGTCTGATGGAATGGTTTTGAATCCTAGCTTAATAAGAATGGTATTCATGAGAATATATGTGTTAAACACTTTCAAGTCCTTCTATCTCTATGCTATAACATCCTTGAAATATTTTAAGGCATTAAAAAAATCCTTTTATTCTTTAGTACACATTATGTCAAAAAGCACATTATTTGATTTGTTGGCATTAACTAGATTATAATGCTAGTGTAGATTACCATTGGCAAGGGATAAGTTTTCCTTTTCACCTCAATAAACCCTATAAAATAATCATTTTATTGAGACCATACCCTTAGCTATACTATTGGTTTTCAAATTTATAACCCCTTCCTCATCTAGTTCATTCTCTACTCTATTATATTCATTTATATTATGAGGTCTCTAATTTGGTGTAAGGAATAAGGTCAAAAATCTCAAGGTACTTGAAAACTCATAACTAGTGGTCAAATAAATTATAATACAATATGCATGTAATGATAAGCATTTATGAAGATACCATAGTTGGGTTTAGAACTTAATATAGTATTTTGATACAATCAATAATTAGGCATTACCTTATAGAAGAAACTATACATTAGATGTATGGCAATAGCTATAATTACTTACATCCCATAGTTGAATCGAAGGTGAGAAAGTTCTTAGTGGAGTTAGTCTATACTCCTTATATACCTGACAATATCAAGAACTTTTAGGGATTAAAATATGATCAATTAATCATCAACTTCATCCCTAACATGTGTGTGTGTGTTTGTGTGTGTGTGTGTGTGTGTGTGTGTGTGTGTGTGTGTGTGTGTGTGTGTGTGTGTGTGTGTGTGTGTGTGTGTGTGTGTGTGTGTGTGTGTGTTAGGGATGAAGTTGATGATTAATTGATCATATTTTAATCCCTAAAAGTTCTTGATATTATTAGGTATATAAGGAGTATAGACTAACTCCACTAAGAAATTTCTCACCTTCGATTCAACTATGGGATGTAAGTAATCGTAGCTATTGCCAATACATCTGATGTATAGTTTCTTCTATAAGGTAATACCTAATTATTGATTGTATCAAAATATTATATTATGTTCTAAACCCAACTATGGTATCTTCATAAATGCTTATCATTACATTCATATTGTATTATAATTTATTTGACCACTAGTTATGAGTTTTCAAGTACCTTGAGATTTTTGACCTTATTCCTTACACCAAATTAGAGACCCTAAACTAGTGAATCATATTAAGCTATGTTGTGTGCAAATAAATTACAAGAAAAATTAAATAAAGTATGATTTTACTTATGGGTTTTTTAACTCAACACGTCACAAAACATTCTCTTGGACTAACAGACATCAAATAGCAGTATCCAAAAATGGTTTTTAGCTATATATGTAAGATTATAATGAGTAGGTGTTACTAAAACATTAATTTCTTTGTTGGATTTCTCAACACCAAGTGGGCATACATTTTGTTTCTCATCTTATAGGGCCCTCTTGGTTAGGTAATCAGTGGAATAAGTATGAAAAGAGTTATTTAGAATGTTGATATTCTTACTATAAGGGTTTAAAAATTCCTTTTTTTATTTATATGGATTTATTTTAACTTGTTGATTTATGACTCAGCCATACCCAATGCCAATAATAACTATTGACAACCTTGTTCTGCATCTAAATTAGTTGGTTTCACATTGTTATATATTGTGTAAACACAAAGGAATGAAGTTATTTTAATACCTTATCTAAATGATCTAACTCCTCAACTTGATAATTTTCTTACATGCACATCATTTTAAAGGATAATCTCTTATAAGAATCTACCTCTTTCTCAAGTACATTAACCTCAAGATTAGACTCTTCATAAAATTTATTATTATTATTATTATTATTATTATTATTATTATTATTATTATTATTATTATTATTATTATTATTATTATTATTATTATTATTATTATACTCTATGATGATGTGAGTAATATTCATCTCATGTTCAATTATTATATGATTAGCTATGCATTACCATGGGTGCCACATATGAGATAAGTCAGTTTTGATGTAAATGTTCAATGTTCTTAACCAATCTAGACTCAAAAGCATGTTGTAAGCATCAGGTATATCCACTAATTAAATTTCAATAAATTATTATACCTTAGGGTCGGATGCTAGCTGCATATGGATGTGACTCAACTCACTAACAAAATTTACCTCTAACTTTTCCAACTAAACAAATTTTCAATTTGACTTTGTAGGAATCAAACCCAACTCTGGAAAATTGTATAAAGTATCACATTACCAGAAGCACTTGAATTCACCAAATAGTTATGCAAGTTTTTAAAAAATATATAGATTGTGAGGAGAAAAGGAGGAATTTTAGTCTTATCTTTGTAAATTTAAACATGAAAATCAACTATTATATTGACTTCCTTTCCTTTAGGAGTGGATAATTACTTTATCAACAAGTTCTTTTGGTTGGAAATACAAAACAAGTAAACATTGTTATGGTGCCCTTAGTTTTCTTTAGGTCATCCATAATGTTGTTTCCATGTTTGATTTATTCCACTATTTATCATTTCATGTGGGTGTAGGTTTTTTATTAGGTTGATAAGACATTGTGGGTCCTTTAGGTAGAAATGAGTCATTCTTGGATTTTTCATTTAATAGATATTGAGTTTTTTTTTGAATTGACTTAATTAACATGGTTCAAAACTTATTCCTCAAATGGTAGTTATTATCCCTCTAAAACTACTTAAATTCATGGACATTGTTTAAGTTGTCTTAGGCTTATTCATGCTCTCAAACATAAACTTCTAAGTCTCTAAAACTAGATATGTACCAGGGTTTTGTCTACCTTGGGTAGAGTTGTTATTTTTAATTTGATGAATTATTTATAGATTGTTGATCTCTTTATAAAAGATTTTTGAGGTTAAGGTGAATATGGAATAATTAATCTCTACATGATCAGTTGTGTTTTGCAGCATACACTAGGTGGGTAATGGTAAATCAACCAAGTTCACTACATTTGAGGCACTATTGTTGTTGTTCTGATTCTTATTGTCCAAAGGGCTAGGCACACCTATGTTATTTGGCCTCATATTCCACTTCCTATTGGTTCTTTGGAAATTAAAATTTATTTTGGGTTATTTATGTTTTGGTTGGTTATTTGGGGCACTTGTCTATGCAAATTGACTATATCATTTGTCAACCTCTGAACCATTTTCTAAAAAATTGCTACTTTTGGGTTGACACTAGCATTATATTGATTTCATATTTGTTATTGTGGGTTAGCCATAGGTGTGGAAGCATTTATAAATGAAATAACAAAAATATGTGCTTAGTTATGGAATTAATGATAGATATACCATTATTTAGAAATTATGGGATAATTGATTGATTACTACTAGAAGTAGCATAACCACTTTTGCTAGGCATGGTAGTACTATTTTTATATGTAATGTGAGAAAGTTGTTAGTTGTTTACCAATAGTAAAAATTGATTAGGAGGGATATAATGCTTACCACAAGGCATATAACTCATAGGCATTGGATTATAGATTAGATTTGTACTAGGATTAATGGCTCCTAGGATTAGATTCATCAATAGAGTGTTGTGTTGAAGAGCATGGTTAATCATAAAAATTTGGTTATAATCAAATAGTTATCATAATTAAGGTAAAATAACAATTTCATATCCTTGAGGCACCATATATTGCTCAATATTTATAGCTTTATTTTAGGCCAAACACAAGGATAATAAGGTCATTAGGGTTATTCTATGGAACATGGAGGTCATTGAGTCTAAATATCTCAGGTATGTTTGTATGAAATTTACTTACATTTGATTGTATAGGTCTTTCAACCTTTGATAAATATTGTATATGTATGCATTGAAAACACTCATTAGTTTTTTTGGCTCACTACAGGTAGTAGTAAATTGATAGTATGGGATGGCCAAACGATCACTTAAAGTGATTGATAAACATTATTTCTAAATCATTCCATGAAGTGATAAATATATTTTGAAACCCAAGATAACAAGCATAATCAAATTATCCCAAGGAGTATGGAAATTGGTGGTAGCCCACATCCTCATGTTTAATTTGTGTTTCGATCAAGGCATCTTTGAATTCTTGAATATGTTCTTTGACTGTTTGAATCCTATTGGGTGGGTACTCTAGACAAAATTTGTGAGGATTGTTTGGCTAGTCATGGATAGGTCAAGGGACATTGATAACATATCCACCTCCACCAAGACCATCAAGATTATAAAACACTGGTGGGTTCTGATTGGTAGAGAATATGTTAATGAAAGAAACTAAAATAGTAGGGGAAATACTAGATGGGTAGATTTTTAAAGTTCTTGGTTTTCCTTTTTTATCTAGGTTTTATGTGCTCAATGAGTTATAAAAACTCAAAATTATCATGTAAAAAATTTGATATCATGGGTATTTTTATACTTTATGGTTTAGCTTTAGGAACACTCGAGCTTAGGTAACACTCCTAGGTGTTCAAGTTTTAAAGTTTATGCTAAAATTTTATATTTATGTTTTTGTATAGGTGGACGACCTCTTCCTGATGCTAATCCATGTTTACATGTGTTCTATAATGTGAACATATTCTAGGTAGGTATTCTAACTTGCCTCTCTTGAAAGGAGATTTGTGAGAATATCCCCAAAGTTTAAATCTACGTAGTCTACGTGCATTGTTATTCACTCAATAGCTTGTTGTGACCATTGCATTTCAAGGGGCATGTTGGTATACACTATGGCATATTTTAGGAACCCATATACAAAACCCTTTACATTTATTTAGGTGAATCTACTTTTTATCCTTGGAGAATGGATGCGTTTTAATGTTTTTTTTTTTTCATTTTTAAGGTTTTACATGTAATAGTTCAGCTACAACAGATTGATTTACCAAATAACTCTACAAAAAGGCTATTATAAATAGCTCTACCAATGGATATGTCAAATGACTGTGCTGAAAATTTTTGCCAAAAGTTGTGCTGAATGACTCTACCGATGGCTATACCGAACAGTTGTATCAAACAGCTCTACCGAGTGATTTTCATAGATGTCTATGGCCATGTTGAAGTATTATCAATGCATCTGGTCTACTACCTGATTACCTTGTCACCTCCCTAGTCTGATAAATATTCCCTTATCCCTCATTTCATGCATTTGATTCCTCATCACCCTTGGCCCCACCCATAGTAATTCACCATTGACCATAGTAATAAAATTTATTTTTGAAGAACTTGCAATAATGATAATCTTGTGTAGTTTGAAGACTATAAAATAACCATTACCAGATGTGTATACAGTACCATGATTGGACTTCTAAATGTAGTTTTGTGTCTTGACACCCTACTATATATTTATCTAGCTATATCCTTCAGAAATAAAAAGTTCACATTATTCAATGAGAGATTTATAAATATGAAGAGAAATCAAATTTACAAGGGGTTCATATGTAGAATTCACATTCCATTTGTCAGGAGTTAGCAAAAATGATGATGCCACCTCTGCAAGTATTACCATTATTTAGACAAGCTAATACGAAAAAGATCAAATCAAGAACTATTTAAGCTACCTCTGGAAACTGATGTCGTGAAAGTATTGGATAGCTTCAAAATCCATCCAAAATCATATGGAATAGTTTTAAAAATGTTTGATAGTTTCTATTGTGAATATGTGAGGCATGATTTAGATGACAAGGATAATGAACAACAAGAGATGGCAATTTAAAAATGATCAATCAATTAAAGAAATGAAGCTCTTGGTGACATAAAGATTGAGCCATTTCATGCAATTCAGAATTAGGATCAGTCTATATGGTGTTTTCTAATCATAAATTCATTGCAATGGTTCAATATTTATGTCACCACTAGTTTCCTCTTTTTTATTGTTTGATTATTGTTCAATTGCCATCTCTTTTTGTTTGTTATCCCAGTCATCTAAATCATGCCCTGTATCTTCATAATATACATTCTCCACCATTTTTTTAGCTAACTCATATGAATCTAGATGCATTCTAAAGCTATCCAATGGATCCATGGCATAGTTACTAGATGCAGCTTCACCAATTCCTAAGTTAATCCTTCTCATATTCACTTGTTTTTAAAATAAAGTCAATACTTGTAGAATTCACACCATCATTTTTCATTACTCTTGATATATGGAATCTAAACTCCCCTTATAAACCCATTGTAAATTTGATTTCTCTTCATATTAAAAAAGCTCTCCTTTAAGAAAATGTGAAATTCTTGTTTCTAGAGGATATCTAGGCAAATGTAAAGGTGCACATGTAGTGTTATACATTCCATTCAAAGTCACTTTGATATCCTTGAGCAAGTGAGGTACATTTAATGGTTTTGTCTTTCAAGGTTACAAATTTTGGTTTCCTTATTATTTTCCACCTAGTCGTGGTAGGATTTGGGAATAAAGTACTTGATATTTTTTATTTTCATTTATTATTCCCATACCCTTAAGCTTTAACTCTAGTGAATGTTCTTGAAGTTCCATTAGTCACTATCGTTTGGTATGTCATTTAACAATGTCATTCGGTAGTGTCATTTGGCATTACCATTTGGCACTTTTATTTAGCAATATGGGGATTCAAAGGTGTTTTCATTCATAATTGTCATTTGGTTCTTCTACTTGGCACTATTGGCATTCAATAATTGGTGTCATTGTTTGGTTCTTTGGTTTGGGTTTTGCTAGTTGCCTTGTTTGATATCGAGGGTGCAGGGTAAATTATATGTTTGTGCATGTGTGTGTGGTGAATTAAGGTATATTCTAAGATAATTTTGTAAATGGTTGGTAAGATGACCCCAAAACTAATTTATATCCCTAAAATTTTGGTGATCTGGTCCCAACTGCTGACACCAAAAAAATGCTAAAACCAAAATCAAAAAATTAGAATATTTCATGAATTAATGAATATTCATCTCTAAAATTTACCTTGGTATGCACCTCAAATGTAATTTCAAAAGGTTTTGTTTACCTGAACAATCTAAAACTTAGTGCAAGTTTAATGACTTGTTTGTTTGGGTTTTGTGTTGTTGTTAAAAATTGAAAAAACAAGCATTCATTTTAGTGTTGCCCAATTAAAAATCAACATTTTTAAGGTTTTATTTTAATGTGAGTTTATGGCTGATTTTAGAGTTCATTCCATCAATTTTGAACATTTGTTAAAGAAACAATATTCAATGGATCTAATATAGAAATCATGATAAATGTTCAAATGGATTGGTTTCACACAAACTCTAGACTAATAACATGATTGAAAAAAGTAAAAGAGAAGGGAAATTGAAATAAAATAAAATCATGTGTTATACAAAGGGAATTGTAAGCCACTTAATGGGTACAACATCCATAACTCAATCCCTCACATGACTAAATAATCCACAATCACCATAGGAAGGATGCAAGCATCTCAGGGGATCAAAGGAAGGGAGGAAGAGTAATGACCACCTTACACATATACATATCACAAATAAACCTCCATAATCTTCTATAAATCAATATTTTTGTGTCGGTAACAATGTTTGAGTTGACTACAATTAGTTACATCCAAAATTCGCCATCATAACGACATGAAAACAAGCTATGGAAGGAGATTAACCTAAGAAAGCAAATTGTATAAAAAATTAAAATGGGTTGGCTCCAAATCTCCTATGGAAAAAGAAAATCCAAACCTTTGTGTGTAAAAATTAATCAATATATATCTAAGAGGTCTTTCATGGAGAGGATTTTCCCTCCAAAATGCCCAAAAACTACCATTAATTCCTTAATTGCCTCCATCTCTTCATTCTCCTTCTAAACTCGCTACTTTCAATAATCATTCCCTGAAAAAATACCAAAAAGTAAGTTAAAACAAGTAATTAAAAGAAATGAATAGTAACAAGCATGCTAAAATGCAAATAATTTTTAAACATTCAATAACCAAAGAAACCTAATATTATTCTTGCGATTGGAATAGAGTCACTTTTTTAACTAATCAAGAGGTTAAACTTTTTTGACATTCGAACGAGAAGTTATCACACAAAAAAACAACCAAGAGGTCAAAAATAGGCCCATTAGACCTAATTGGGTTTTGGCCAAGCCTATGATATTTTTCAAAGTTTATTTTTAAATTTTATCCTCTAGTACTAATCGGGCTTTAAAATCCTGAATAACACTAGGGTCACTTATTAGTATGCTTATAGACTTATTCGTGTTTATTTTCTCGATTTGTATTTTATTTTGGTTGGATATTAACCTAAGGGGTCCAAGACCCAAGTCGGTTATGGATCCCTGAAATAAACTATAGAACAATGGCGAGGGGACTCACATTTGATTTGGGATAAAAATACCAAATATGAAAGGAAGGTTGGGGCCCCATGTCCCGATGATCTACTCAGGGCTTGGGCAATGATTAACGTTGTAAGAACCATCGAGCGATTTGAGATGAAATCTCTGAAGGCATCAAGAATATTAAGGGAGGATCCCCGAAGGGATATACACGGGGAATAGTTGTTAACCAAATCGGGACTTTCCCCATAATTTACATAAATACTGGGCCATGAGACCTTGACGACCTTGTCAGTGTTTGGGATCCCTACGAATAATGTCAGTAAATCAACACAAGTACCAAAAACCTATGAATGACTTAAAACCCACAAAAACATTCTCGGCCCCCTCCTAGCGTAGTTGAGAAAATCTTCCCTAAATACACTATAATCCCCTTGGCTAAACTATGTTATACCAACTCAAAGAAATAACTTTGACTAGCACTAAAAACATTGAAATAATTTCCCCTTACACTAATTTGGACTTTGTAGTTTGATCAACATTGAGCCTTGTCAAAAACAATGCCTAGGTATAATCATTAAAATAATCTTGGTTCAAACTAAGACTTGGCACAAAACACTTCCCTAAAACTATTAGAGATTTAGAATTCTGAATAGGTCTAAGTGAGATAGAAATTTTGAATGGAGACCAAATTGCCAATTAAAACTCTAATTAAGGAAAAGGAACATTAGGCTCAAATAGACCTAATTGAGGGTTGAAATATTTATTAGGTTTAGGCACTTAAATTTTTTTTGATCATGTTCAACTAAAGTTATTTAGAGTTTAGGACAACTTTTTCTTGAGATATTTAATTGGATACACTTCGATAAAAAATTGATCAAACAATCAAGTGTAAAATATGAAAATGATTTGCATAATCTTGGTCATCTCAATAGAATGGGGTTTTAGATCTCAAATGGCATGAAAATTAAGATGACTTTCTGAAGCAGGTTAAGAGAGATAACAGAGTTAAGAGAACCGTAATTCAAATGCAAATTGAGAGGTCAAAACTCCACATTCAATTATGTGTACAATATAAAATTGACTTGCACAGATGTGATATTTCTAATAGTGATGGTTTTGTGCGCATGTTTAGCATGACAACAAAGATGAACTACCATGGAAAGTTAAGAGTGTTGATACTAATGAGTTGTGAGTACAAGTGTGAGCAGAAAAAAATGAAAAAAAAATGAGGTTCCTTGATTCTTAGAATAATTAAGGTGCATTGTATAAGAAAAAATAAATCTAAGAGGGAAAAGTACATCAACATGAGGCCCTTTTCGGCTATATAGGAAACATTTAGATATTGGAGTCTTGTCTGAGGATAGATCACCCATTCCCCTTGCATGATTCCACCTTCACATTTGATTTTTATTGTCTTTATTATGAAGGACTAGGGTTTTTATTTTTAATGTCTTTTGCATGGAAAATCGAGACACACAATTAATCAGTAAACCCTTACAAACAAGTACACACACCCAGATATAAAACTCAGTCACACAAGCAACTAGTAGATGACTTCAGTAAACATGCAAGGTCATAATACAACCCTTCTCTCATAGTATGCTTTTGTTCAAACAAATTTTAAATTCCTTCTTTTAGTTACAACACAATTCACATGTGTTTTTAGCCAATTTCAATCTACAATCAATATAAAATTAGTTTAAGTTATTTTTTCATATCTAGTTGTAAATTTAGTATTAATAGCTCACTTTTTAATTCTGTAAATTTTGTATTTGACATTAAAATATGTGTATGTAAATCTAAATATGTTTTCAATTATTTATATGTTCGTATTTTTTCATATTTAAATTAAAAAAAAATTAAACATTTTCATGATACAATAATAAATTAATTGAGTATAATAATAACATAAAATAATAATAATTAAAATGATAACCATACAAAGTTATGATTGCCCTGAGACAACATCAGGGTTATCATGCAAAACTACAATATTGCAACTCTCAATATTTCCTCTGAGTCACACACTCTGCAAGTGTCCTAGTTTCAACAAGCCCATTGCCTAAAGTTTGTTGGGGCCCAAAATCAACCCCTAAAGAAGAGAACTCTGGTAATCAAGATCATCTCATTCATAGTTGTAACTAATAAAAGAATATAAAAATTAGATAATTTAGCATGTATCACCAAAGGCATGTGGGATTAGTCACCCTTTTACTCTGTTGAAGTTGATATTGTTGGCTTGTTCATCATGGAAGGATGATATTAGTGACATGAGAGGTCTTGCAAAGAATAAAAATTTACAAAAAATAATATAATATTTTTTTAAAGATAAGAAAATTTATTTTGAAATATACATTTAAAAAAAATAAAGAAAAATTGACCCACAAAACAAAAGTTATATCCCAAGAATTTTCTACACTTGTTGTAGGTTAAGTTTAAATTTGTTAGCAAATCCAATTTTACCCTTAATATAGTTAACTGATTCATCTTAACATCTAAAAATTCTAGTAAAAAAATAAAAAATTGAAAGAACTAAAAAGACCTATATTCTCTATTGTTTTTTTTTTTTTTTTTAATAACATCAAGTTAAAAATAATTATAACATTATTTTTTTTGAAAATTGAGATTTTTTTGGATTTTTAATTAATATTTTAATTTGGCATTGTTACACAATTACGTAATTTGTCATATTTTAAGTATTATATATATACTAACTTTTACTATTTTTTTAATAATTCTAGAATCAAATGATATATAATTTATCCCTTAATTTTCTATTATTTTCCATTTTTTCTACATTTCTTTATAATTTTTTTAAGTTCCTTATATCAAGATTTTAATAAATAAATTAAATTTCTTACAATTTATAAAAAAATTATTTAAATTTTCATGAAAAAAATAACTCAAATCATTAGTGAAATAACTAGCAACGAAAGATTCAAATTAAATAACTTAAGGGCAAAGTATACACAAATAAAAAATCAGTGCCAACGACATTGAATAATAAATAAGAATGAAGAGAGAGGAGGAGATTGAGAAGAAACTGAAAGAATGATCTTCACGCGATTACAACTAAACGTTAGTGATGAGGAAGATGCTGCATGAGAATCATAAGGTGGCTACCTCCTATAAGTCTCGAAGGTAAATGAGAATGGAGCAAACTACTACTTCGTGATTTAAGTATAATATATTTAAATATAATATATTTCAAAATAATTTTTAATAACGAATAAGGTTAAAAGTATAAGAAGTTTAAAATAGTGAATTATATTTATTATTTCGTTTTTATTATAAATGTATTTATGTTTTAAAGTGTATCATTTTGTTTTTTAATTATCACAAAATAATATACCCAAAAAAAAATTATTTAGAGAATTAAAACATGGATGATTATAAATTTCATAAAAATTAATATTTAATGAAAATTTTTCATAGAAGTCCTAAACTTAGTATAAAATATATGATCGAGTTGTAAGAGGTTAATTCAATATTAATAACTATTGTAAAACAAGGATGATTTATTGAGCACTGGACACTCAAAAATATTTTTCAATAAAAAAAGAAGATAATGAAAAGTTAAACATATTAAATTATATTCATCATTCTATTCTCTAATAATTTTTTTTATGGTACGTTATACATTTTATCACAAATATATTAAAAAGAACAATCAATTTAACAATAATCATTTATGAAAATCAATTTAATAAAAAATATAAATTTTAGTATAAATACACGGAAAAAAAAATTATAACAATTTGATAATAATAAGTCATAAAAATCTATTTAATAAAAAGGCGTGAAACATTTTTTTAATTTATAATTTAAACAAAAGCATTGGATACATAAGCATCCTAAAATCATGCAATTTACTTTTTGATGCCTCACAAAGCATTGTCGTCCGCGTGAAGGGATAGTAAACGGATTAAATAAATTTAAATAAGTCCCATCGAAACGATAAATTCGACGCATAGGATCCAATACTGGACGCTCCTAACACGTTAAATTGGACAAATAGAACGTTATAATTTTCTGTGATATGAGTACTCCTAAGTGGCTATGCCTACCCTACTCTGTCCACCATCCTACTCTCGTGGGAGTGAGACTGAAGACGTTACTACCTACTCTCACTTGATATTTGATATTTGATGGGCATCATTCCTTATCAATACAAAGTTTATTGAGGATTAAAATTTAATTGGCAGTCATCTGACAACGTTTTTAGCATTCAACAGTTATATATATATTTTAAGAAAGTTAATTGGTTAATTTAGGGTGGTGATTGAGTGTTATTATATAAAAAGTTAATAAATGATGTGTTTTAAATTTAATATTCAGTTAATCGTTTTATGAGAGTTTTTTTATTATTTCAAAAAGATAATTGAAAAATTGTAAGTTATTAGTTTATTGATGAAGTTATTTGTGTTACAAAGAACTAACTAAAAGATATTTTAATTCTATTATATCATTTGGAGTTTTTTTTTTTTCTTTTTCAAATAAATATATTCAACACATACAAAAGCTTTTGAAAATTAATAAATGTTATAGATGAACACAAAAGCTTATATGACACCCATCACATATGTTCAAATCTAATAAAACCTTCAACGTGGAGTAAATGTGTGTAAATATAAAAAGGCCTTACAATTGATGGTCTACTTGTTTGTCATGACTATTTTGGATAATAATTTTGTATTTAATAGAGGTCTTCAAAAAGTATTATAATTCATTAAGCATCTTATTCACATTATGATTGCATCTTCTAAAGAACAACTATAAGTACAACAAATAAAAAAACTAGAACAATAATGGTTAAAGTAAGAAGTGCTTCACAAAGAAAAAAATAGAACAAGAAAAATTACAAAAGAAATAAGATGAACAAGTAAGATTAGAAAAAGATCAAGTATAAAAGAAATATTTAAAAAATAAAATATTAGAAAGGGAAGAATTAGAAATAGAAAAGATATTAAAATAAAAATTCGAGAAAGAGGGATTTCAAAAAATAGAACTAAACATAAAGTTGCAAAAACAACAATTATTAAATGATAAGTTATGAAAACAAGATCATGTTAAGAAAGAAAATATAATTAAAAAAGTGTTCCTATAAAAAAGTTTGACAAACAAGATATACTTTCAAACCCTAATCTTGTAAGTGGGGTTCTAAAGGAGAAAACAAAAAGCTCTTCCTCATATCCAGAACCTTTCATTATCACTGCTCACATAGATGGAAAGAAATGTACTAATGTCGAGGTTATAGACTAATAAGAAATAAATTTTCCTACTACATCTACAACATGAATGTGATCAGTCAAATTACCACTAATGTTTGATTCAAAATAGTGTCATATTACATTCAACATGATTTACAAATTAGCTTCATATAATGTTACATTTTTGGAATCATTGTTAAATGAATATGGCCATTGATAAATAAAAACAATGTTGCATTACATTTTATTGTGAAGGCAATGTAATTTCCATTAAAAAATATGGGACATCTTTAGAGAAATAATAGAAAAATGGAAACACCTTTTCCCTAATATTAAATCAAAGACATATAATAATATAAAAATAGAGGAACATGATACGACATATACAACAAAGAAAATGAATTTAGAATGTTCTATGCAAAAATGCAAAAGATGATGAAAGTGGTATATCATAATTTGTATAAAAACCTAAGAAAAGAGTTCTCTTCTATGATGATGATTACATTGATTATTATGATTATGATTATTTAGAATATTGGTATGGTCTATAAGACACAACCTATATAGTGGCATCACATATATGACACTATTCTAAAGTATTTTGAAAATTGTAAATATTTTAAAATTTTGAAAACATTAAAATATTTCAAAATTAAAAAATCTAGTTGTACACAGCGTCTTAATTGTTTCATTTTATTATTCTTATACTTATCTCACATGTGATCGATTTGATCAATTTTGTCTAAGACCTTGGCTCTTGATGATATTATATCCTATTTTCTCTTCTTTTTCACCTTTCTAGATTTGACAATCCAAAAAAATAATTAATTCTACCATTTATTGTGTAGTTTGCACACTATAAAATGTTAAAATTACATTTTTGATAAGTAAATTATCATCTAAAATAGGATAGGACCATATGTCAATACTATCATAATTTAGTCGATCATGTCTTATACTATTTTCATAATAAATTCAAAATCTGATCACAAGTAGCATTAATACTCCTTATTTCTTAAAGGTTTTGCATGGTTCCAAAGAACACAACCTCAAAAGCCACAAATATAAACATTTTTTCAACTAATATAGAATGTGCAAACACTAATAATAATTATTTTCAAATTTTAAGGTGTACTTGGAGATCTCTAGCCTTGTTGATTTGTGGTTGAAAAATAACATTTCCACCATGTATGAGGTGGCAAACAACATATAGGAGCAAGTTATTTTCCTTTGATCATGCCTAGTCAAGAGATGAATTACCCATTACGGCCTCAAGACAGTCCTTCCCAATCCATGAAAAATGTTGTTCTGAAGGCCAACTTGAGACATGTTTATAATAAAAATTACTAAAACTATTATTTTTTTGTAACAAGCTCACACCTTGCTTCCTATATTTTAATTGATATGTCAAATGTTTGTATTTTATAGAATTAACTAATTCTTGTCCATTTCCAATTGTAATCTCCTCATGGATACGATTTTTCAATTTTAAAAATCTACCTCAAAGGTTTCAAGTTCCATCCAAACATGCTTTATTATGAGAAATTTGTCCATATGGTTTTTTTACCAAAAAATGTTTGAAATAAATTCCCTTTATTATTTTGGAGGAACTTCCATGCCACACTCCTAAAAAATATTATTACATGCATGACTAAAAAAATCAAAATGCATTAAAGATTCAACATGATTCCAAAAAATAAGCGGTGTGTGTGTGATTTAGATTGACATATAAGGGTTTGGCCATGTCAAAATATATTTGATAATATAGATTTGTGGATATTGATATAAAAACATGAGTACATTTCTATTTTTGGTCATATCCAATAAATTTTTTAGATGTTGTTTATAGTTACAAGAGACAACTCTTCTATTCACTACATGTCCTATATTAGGTGGAACTCTTGTGTTTTATTCCCATAATTGTGTAAATAAATATTTTTAGATCATCAACTATATCCTTGTCTTTTCATGAAAGTCTACCAGAGAACACCCGTAATTCACTGTTATTAACAATATCAAGTCTTTTATGTATCCCAAGTATGTGTATTAGTGTTTTTATACCTATGTTCAATGTTTTACTTATTTTTTAATAAAATTATTTCTCCCTATCTATCTTCTTACTATAAAAGTTGCAATTATGTGTCGAGGAGTGTTACTATTTTTGGTGCATCTTTTCACACCTATAGTATGGTAGTCATGTTAGATATTTTCAACAATTATATATTTACACCATCAATATTACATTAATATTCTTAGGTTGCATAATGTAGGCCTCATCTTTACCTATTTCATTAGTGAAAAAAAAAATTGACATCTTCGCCTATCGTTTATTTTTGGAAAGTATTTATCCATAATTACCTTAGTTTTTCTTCTTGAATGGTGGTTAGACATTTCCTTAGGCATTAGTTTCAAAATATTTTCATCAACTTCAATTAAGTGCATGGGTCTTTTACATAAAATCCTAGGATGTGTTATTAATTGTAAAATTTACTAATTTCATCTTTCTATATTGTTATCTTCACTACCAGTTTCTTCATTTTGTGTTCTCCTATCGTTTACTTAATTTCTACTTTGAGTATTTAGTGTTTCCATGGATTTTTCCTCATATTTATTGTCACCATTCTTTGTTTTCATGTAATATTATTAATTTTTATGGAGTAAATCATCATGCATATCATCATCAAAATAATTTAAAAAATCATAATTAGAATACTGACTTAAAATAAAATTTGTACTTTTAGGTAAACATTCATCATCATCATCATTATTCATTTCATCATTATCCAAAACATTTGGCTGATTGGAAATTGTATATGTACCTTATCTTGAATGAAATGTTTGCATTCCTACTCCTTTTTTTTCACTCAAAACTTTTAATTACTCTAACATTTTACACTTTTAATTTTTTCACTTTAGAAAGAAATCCATCACCCATGAATAAACAATGTTGATAGATTTTGATGTTGGGGAAAGAAAACTTGACATATTTATTCTTATATTATGCAACGCCCAGAATGATGTAGATAATAATAGCGTGGAAAAGAATCTTGAAAGAGTTAAAATATTAACATTGGAAAATTCATTATATATTTAATGCAATAAACGTGTATGTGTTATAATTGATAAATGTTATAATGCACAAACATTTTATAAACATGTTGTTTATAAATTTTATTGAAGGGTTATTTATACCTTATGTTTAAAGGTTTATTTATGCACTTTATTTATTTATAATCAATTCAATTTTTGATAAAATTATGGTTGATTAACCTTACATTATATCCTATACAATTTATTTAGACTTAATTCTACCCAAATCTTCTCACTGATTGTAATAATCAGGTAATTGTATCAATCTATATTAGAAATATAGCTCACTGATCCCTCAATCAAATCCTATATTCACAATTATGTTTAAGAGACACAAGTTGGCCCCAATTTCCCCTTTGATTGAGGCAATAGACCATTTAGTTCATTATGTGATGTAGTTGGGGTTGATTGTTTCCAGATCAATTCATATATAATTGAGGCACTCAATTTGGTATAAATCACATCATGTAGTCATAGTTAGATTCAAGGGGTTCAAATTGGTCCAAATTTCCCCCATAATTACATTTATGATAAAACTACAATTGAATGAGCTACAAATTGAATCCTATATAACCTATTGATCCATAAATTATTTTATGGGGCTCAGTTTCACCCAAATAAAATATACAACTGCACTGATTGACTAATTTGATCAATTTATGATTAAATGTGAGTGACTTAGCACCAAATCATGTCTTGCTCTTGGAGTTAAGCTCAATGGGATAAAGATGGCCCCATATGCATTTTCGATTGATCCAATCAATTATTAGCTTCATCCAATGATAAATTTGGTGATAATCATGTTGAAGGGAATCAAACTACCCCCAATTACCTCAGCGATGGAGGCAATCAACTATTTAATTTTTTAAGTTATGCAATTAGGGTTGATTGATGCCCAAATCACATCTTACAAAATTGAAATTAGGTTCACATTGATAATTTTCACCAAAATCATAACCTATGGCCATAAATAGGTTGAATGGGATCACATGAGCCTAAATTAGACATTTGATTCCATTTACGATTTAATTTAGGTTGATTAAGCCACAAATCATATCCTATATAATTGATTCAACTATAAATTAGGTTCATGTGGATTAATTTTGTAATTAGGTATAAGAAATTCAAAACTTCCCTAATTAAATTTGTGAATTAACCAATTTATCTTTGGGTTAAAATTAGGTTTGAAAGGGGATCAATTGATAGGCACCAAACTCACTTTACAAATAAAGATTCGTTGAGGTATTCGTCTATACAAAGTAATCAAATGTCTTGAATGAGATAATACATGTTTATACCCCTTTTACTCTTCAAGGAAGTGTTACACTGTATCTTAAGCCTGTGTTTAGTCTTTGATAATCCATACATGCAATATTATACTCTTTCTATCTCTGCAACCAAATCTTCTTTCTTGATCTTCCTTATGATGCTTGAAACCCTTACTAGCTTCTCAAGCCTTAATGGAGCTTTAGGTATTCAATCTATAGTATGCATCTATCTGAAGCTTCCAATAAGTTTAAACATATTTGATTAAATTTATCTAACATGTTTCAATCCTCATATAATATATAAGACTCTAAGATATTGAATTTTGTCTCTAAACTCCTTACCTTGTTCAAAAGCTTGTACGTCTTATTCGGCCTAATTGTGCCTCCAATAGGTCAAAATCATTATTATCCCCTTCTTCAATCTGAAAAAAAATTTATTAAGGTATTTAAAACATAATAAATATGATCCAAGCCTTATACCAAGTTATAGCACTCAAAAGTAAGGAAAACTCAACTTTGACTTTTTGACAATTTTCGAAAAATGAGCACCTACAGGCAGATAAAAACACAGTCATATATATCTGAAAATGTATAGCTCATTTTGACATTAAAAATATTTTATTACATCAAAAATAATTTTATCTAACTTTTCCAAAAATAATCAAGTCATTTGGATTAGTATTTTAGGAGTTATGGCCTTTTTAGTGACCAAAATCTGAATTTTGGTTTACATAGAAAATAGGGAGGCCGAGAGCTTTTAATTGATTTTTAATAGAGATATTTGACTTTTTTTTATATTAGACCACCTGGAATATGATATAAAATCACTCATATAACATATCCAATATCTAATTTTCTTCCATACAACTTTTTACATGTGCAAAAACACCACTGTATATGACTGTACATACAAAAATCAAAAATTTCAAGGGTTTCAAGAACTCAGTCTATGTCTTAAGCTTGATATCAATTAAAGAACACTTGGATCACGTCTAAGAAGATGAAATGAATTTAAATACAAAAAATTTAAACACAAAACGCCTTTATTCACAATAAAGAAATTCTAAAAACATACACAGACTTCTGCCAAAGTATTGGCAGACTGGATATTTTTTTTTACAATGGAAAAAATGTTGGCTTTTAGGCTTGTGGATGGTCTTGTACGCCTCCATCTTCCTAGGATAGATTAAAATAAATTTTTTGAAGTCTTATCCAAGTTTATAATGCCCCAATTTTTCTCAAGATTCTCTCCAACCACTTAGACACAAGATAGCAAATTTTGACCCTATTCTCATGGACTACTTGTTACATTTACTCTTTCTAGATTTCAAGATGACCATGACCTCCAATAAGTTATATAATACCATTTGATATGTTGAAAACTCCTATGGACCTATCACAACTCATATAATTCTCAAATGATTACAATTTTTTTTAATTTAATTACATAAGGAACATTTGAAAATTCAAATCTAGTTTTGGAGGGAAACTCTCCAAAGGCCTTGAATGACTTAAAAAAAACTTATAATGCCTCAAGAATGGCTTATTATGAATTAATATACCTCATATGCTCTTGAAAAAATAAATTTTACATGCATATGGTGATGCTCCTGCATCATACTTCCAAGGGTGAAAGATTTCCATAAACTCCTGCTTATGAGCCCTTATTTTCAGAGTTACAAGTGAGTTTTCCTTATCTCTTCTTCTTAAACTAGTCTCTCATATAGATGTACATGTTCAAGAGCACCACATTTTGTTCTTTTCTTGGATTTCTTGTTCATTCCTGCACATGATGCAAAGTCATTTTCAAAATAATTGGTTTTCTCAAACCAATCTTTCTTCTTTCTTTTGTTTCTCTTTTTCTTCTTGTATTTCCTTCTTCTCATCTCTTTCTCAGCTAAAATCTTCCATGTCCATGTTTCATTTTCATATGTTTCTCCAAAGTTTTCTTTGCCTTCTTGGTTCATCAGTGCATCCATTGAGTTATGGTTATCATTTACTTCAAAAACTTCCATACCTGCATTCAAAACATCAAAAGCAACCTTAGTAGAAAAAACTTGAGGCCATGAGGCCCCTTGATTGTCTTCATGCTGTTTTTCTTTGTCCAAATCTTCCCTCACCATCTTTCTTTGTTCTTTCCTCAATTCATTTTCCATCTGATCAATGGTGCCACCATGTTAATATGTGCTTCTACACAACTCTCTTGGAGGATTCAACAACTCTTCTATCCTCTTCAACTCTTCACTCAACACAAACTCATCCAAATATTCATGTCCTATATCAAACTTAGGACCAAATTGTCTTTCATCCTCTATAAATGCATTCATCCACTCTATGGTTTCTTCATACAAGTCAACTTCTTCATCAACATCAATATACTTATCAAAAACAATAGGAACACTATTACCTTGTCTCTCCTTATTCTTTTCAAACATGTGAACTGATTTCACATCTCCACTTTCATCATCCATCCTCTTGGAACTCTCTCCTTGCTGCACATTAGTTTTCATAGACATTTTCCATTCCTCATTTTCCATAAAAATATCATTAAATGATTAAAAAAAAATCATTATTCCATTCATTGCAAGCAATTGACTTACCTTTCATCTTTGTATCCTCATGCTCTACCTCATTATTCTTTGAGAAGTTTTCTTTCTCACCTTTATCCATCCATAGCTTCTTCATAGCTTTAGAATGACACTTGTTCAATTTACCAACCAATTTCTACTCTTTGACATCTTCATGTTGTCTTGTTTGATAGCTGGCCTTGCTCACTTTGTATTTTACCTCTTCCTTCATGCTTTGTATTTGCTTCTTGCTTGAGTCATCATCTTGATTGAGCTTTGTGTCTTTCGTTACATTTTCTGATCCCTTGATCCATTTTGGTACCACATAGCCATGGTATATTGCTGGATTTGAAGGCTTTTTATTGATCTTCTTCATCTCCATCTGTACATCAGTAGTCTTACTCTTATATGCATGTGCAAAATCAGAATTTGAACTTATTTTTACCTTTTCAATGGCTTGATGTTTAGCCATACTTTTCCTCATAGTTTCCTTTCTTGCATTCACTTTCTTTAGGTGTGTTTCCTTCCTTTGTTCTATTGGAATGTTTTTTAAGTCATCATAGTATTCTATACCCTCTTCTTCATTGGCATGATGAAGGACTTCCACTACTTCCTTGTGGAATTTTGCAACCTATTCAACACCTGTTCCATAATTAAGTGGATGAGAAAAATCAATACTATAATTCACGTTTACCTCCTTGATGGGCTGCTTCATGGTTATCTTCATTTGCATGGCTTCCTTGATTTCACTATCCTCTTTTGTGCATTGTTTTTCACTTGCTTCTTCAAGGTCTCCATGGCATCATGGAATGAAATCACCTCCTCCATCTCAACATTTTATTGCACAAGGTCTCCAACATCTTTCTCATGCATTTGACAATGCATTCCTTCTTCTTGGTATATAACAACAATCTCCTCTCTCATGTTTGCACATTCTTTTATGTGCTTGGTTGCTTTTATTGCCCCAATCTCTTCACTTTTCGAGGCCTTTCTCTTGACCTTCTTAACAAGGCTGCTCATACCTACATTTACCCACTCAAAGACAATATTAGAAATAAAAACAAGAGACCATAATGTCTCCATGAGTTTCCTCTTAATGGACATTCTCATCTTTTCGAGTGCTCTTCTTGGGATTTCACTTTCTCTTTGTTCTTTTTCCTTGTTCTCCACAATGAAAACCCTCTTCACAACTTCTTTCTCATCTTGTTGCTCACTTGGAAACATGCTTATATTCTTGCTTCTGTGGGCTTCTATCCTTATGGCAATCTTCTTTTGCCCTCTTCTCCTCTTCACTAGGAGATCAATTGGCGATTTCAACCTTTTATTTATTGGCCATACCCACACTTTCTCATTTGATTGAATCCCAAACTCAAACATGCTTTTAATCTTAGTTGAATCTTTCCACAAACTAGAAATCTCTTTATCAAAGTCAACATTAGTCATACCTTTCTGCTTTGGGGTGCTTGTTTTCTCCTTAGTACTCTCATGTACCTTGCTGCTCTGCTCTTTTCTTAGCAATATTCCCTTTTATGAGATCTTCACCCAAGTCTTTTCCACCTTGGTCTCTTGATCCCTTTAGGTCCTCACCTAGGTCTTCTGAACCCTAGTCTTTTGGTCCACTTGTCTCACCCAAGCCTTTCTCCTTAACTGGTCTTTTGACAATCTCCTTGATCTCACCTAGGCATTTTGCATCCTAGTCTTTTGATCCCCCTTAATGGCTTTATTTAGCTTCACACTGAGTCAATGGTCTGTAATATGACACTACTTTCACCAAATATCAATAATTTCTCAAATCCAAGCTTACCTTGCTTTGGATCTTCCTCTTGAGCATTCGCTTGCTCCCTTACTTTTGAGATTTTCCAAGCTTCTCTTCTCTCTTGTCAAGACTCAATGGCCTTAACACTTTCTTTTCACTTGTTTTCTTCTCAAACAAAATAAACTCAAATCAAATATCAAAGGTTACTCATACCTTTCCTCAACAGGGTCTTCTGGTGCTTTGTCCTATTGATCTTTTTTCCAAATCCTGTAACAACTCTTTATTGATGAAACATCATTAAAATATAACCATCCCAAAGATCAACCTTGTTATAATACCAAAATGATAGGTACCAAGCTCACTTTACAAAAAAATATTCATTGAGGCATTCGTCTATACAAGGTAATCAAATGTCTTAAATGAGATAATACATGTTTATACCCCTTTTACTCTTCAAGGAAGTGTTACACTATATCTTAATCCTGTATTTAGTCTTTGATAATCCATACATGCAATATTATACTCTTTCTATCTCTGCAACCAAATCCTCTTTCCTGATCTTCCTTATGATGCTTGAAACCCTTACTAGCTTCTCAAGCCTTAATGGAGCTTTAGGTATTCAATCTATAGTATGCATCTATCTGAAGCTTCCAATAAGTTTAAACACATGTGATTCAATTTTTTTAACATGTTTCAATCCTCATATAATATATACGACTCTAAGATATTGAATTTTGTCTCTAAACTCCTTACCTTGTTCAAAAGCTTGTAGGTCTTATTAGGCCTAATTGTGCCTCCAATAGGTCAAAATCATTATTATCCCATTATTCAATATGAAACCAAATTTATTAAGGTATTTAAAACAGAATAAATATGGTCCAAGCCTTATACCAAGTTATAGCACTCAAAAGTAAGGAAAACTCAGCTTTGACTTTTTGACAAATTTCGAAAAGTGAGCACCTACAGGCAGATAAAAACACAGTCATCTATATCTGAAAATATATAGCTCATTTTGGCATGAAAAAACTTTTATTACATCAAAAATACTTTTATCTAACTTTTCAAAAAATAATCAAGTCATTTTTATTAGTATTTTAGGCGCTATGGCCTTTTTAGTGACCGAAATCTGAGTTTTGGTTTACACAGAAAATAGGGAGGCCGAGAGCTTTTAATTGATTTTTCATAGAGCTCGTTGAATTTTTTTTATATTATAACACATGGAATAGGATCTCAACTCAATCCTATAACATCTATATAATAGACTCATGGGCTGTATTGTTAAGTGGAGAATTTGGAGAAGAGCTATGTGAAGCTTGGAGAGTTCTTCCCATGGTGGAATCAAGTAGGATTCCCCATGTATGTATAAGTAAGATCAGGTTTGATATGCAGGGATGTGTGTATGCGAGGGTCAGAAAGGAGATCGGCGGGGAAGCTAGATCCAAGGTGACAGCAATACATCACAGGATCATGGAGAGATCTACTTGGAGTACGATTGTGTACTTGATTGTACAGATGTACAATGAGGTGAACAACAGCTTGTGTTAGCTGTGTTTTGTGACCTATGAGAGAAGATTACTCAGGTGGGAAGATTACTTGGAGCCCTTGAGGAGGAAGCCTCACAGAGGTGGAAGAAGAGTGTGATCTCTTTATTGTAATTTCCTTTGTAATGAGTTGAATACAATTGTGTGTTGCCTCTCATATTCTGTGTGTTTTCTCATTGATAGTTATTTGTGTTTCTGGTTATTTCTGAATATTTAATTGCTTATATTTGGTAATCATACTGTGCTCTTTCTGAGGAGCAAGATCCTAACAGGAGGTATCAGAACAGGTGTGTTTGTTCTTGGATTTCCCTCCTCCTCCCTACAATTGTAGGGAGGAGGAGGGAAATCCAAGAACAAACATACCTGTTCTGATTCCTCCTGTTAGGATCTTGCTCCTTAGAAAGAGCACAATATGATTACCAAATATAAGAAATTAAATATGCGAAAATAGCCAGAAATACAAGTAACTAGAATTCACCAATAGCACAGAATATGAGAGACAATACACTATCTTGTATTAACACTTTATAGAAAAGAATACTACAAAGAGCTGCCACACTCTTCCACCTTACAGAGGTTTCCCACGCCTCAAGTGTACAGTAATTCTTCTACACAACACTCTCCTACACAAAAAAATGGTCCCAACAACCAACTCACACTAAGAATTGGTGTTTACCTCTCCAACCAGTCAGTAATAACCCTGCCGGTACACCAAGCACTCTATAGCACTTCAAGTTGATCTCCCATGAACCTGCAACCTGCAATTCAACAGACCAAACTTACATGTAGATCTCCTATGAGCTTGCAACAACTTGCAACTCAATGATCTTACAACTAGAAGGAACTTCCTTGCCTTCCTTTCTATTTCATACATTTACAATACATGCCAATGGGTCTATAAATAGATCCCTAACTTAAACAATAACTTAGACTCTTAATTTAGACAATTATCCTCACAGCTCAAGACTCTAACTGGTCTTAACATGCAAACTCTTCGTTCACTTAACTAACTGTCCGTGAAACGAGCAGTTCTGGAACACACAGGCGACCGATGTCGGTCCTGCTACCGACGCCAGTGCTCCTGGATCTCGGCAACCTTCTGTTCCTCTTGTTTGCAAAGAGTTGAAGCTTTTAGCTCCACAACCTAACACACTATATCTTATTTCTTCCCCCTTGGTACCTATTGCTTCCAGTCTAATTCTTCATATTATTCCACTTCATCATCATATCCATGAAATGCATGTAAATTAAAAACATCAAATACAAGATAAATATCAATTTGAAGGGTAAACTCACCTCATAAGCATTGTCACTGATTTTATTCATAATTATTTACAGACTAATATTCTTATATTCTAACTTATTTTACATTCATTATAGATAAATTTATTTACCAAAATATACCATCATCAAATCTCCTCAAAAAAAAATTTGACTTCTTGTTAAATATGATGTGTGTTATACTTGTCATTGCTTTCTTGTAGATTATTTATTTTTTCTTCTTGTAATTATAATAGGTGTTATGTAAATATTTCACCATTATTAATAACTCAATATGAAATATGTAGTTTCCCCCAATCTAAAATACCATTAACATTTTTTCCATATTCAATAAAACATAATGATTTCCCGACTAATCTATCACAAAAATGCTATGTGTAAGCTAAAATTTTGGTAAAGTCAAGTCCCATTTCTTGTGTTCCTTTCCAAGAACATATCTCATAAAGTTTCTCAAGATCATGTTTACTATTTCTATTTGTCTAGTTTTCTAGGGTCAATAGTACATTATATTTTAATTCTGATTTTATTCCATAGTATCCTCCAAAAATGGCAGAGAAATTTTGTATCCCTATTTTATGTAATTATTTTTTAAAGATCATGCAATATTACAACATATTAAAAAAATAGATATGTTACTCTAGTGGCATTATTGGACTTATTACATGAAATAAAGTGAAGCAACTTCAAAAACCTATTTATAAATATAAAAATTGAATCATTACTTATCTATAAATTTGTCAATCCTAATACAAAGTACGTACTTAAATATATCCATCATCTACTATTTACCAATAATGCCATATATAGCTTTGTGTTTTGTTCAGGGTCTTTAACCACTTGGAATATCATGTATCTCAAAACATATCATGTCACATCTCTCTTAATATTTAACTAAAAATGATTCTTCTCCACCAAAATTATTTTCTTATTCTAACCAAAATGTCCACCCAAACTCCCACTATGTAATTATCATATAATATTCTCTCTCATAGGCCCAAAAAGAATACATAACTATTTTCCCTTAAAGAGATAAGTATTCTTAATCAAATATTTATCATTAATAATACATGTCTCACCCGCTAATTTATTGTTACAATGTTCAACTTTATTTAAAAAATATGGACCATTATCATATAATTCCTTAACAACTTCAAATCTCACTACTTCAATCACCACAGTAGTTAACAATGCCACTCACCTACTCAAAGCATCAACTACCTAATTCTACATTCATGATTTATGTTTCAAAATAAAAGTATATTACCACAAGAAGGAAACCCACTTCACATGTTTACTATTTAACTAATCTTGAGTGTTTACATACATCAAGGCCTCATGGTATATAAATAGGATAAACTATGTAGACGCAAAAAAATGTCTCTAATGATTTTACAATGACATAAAATTCAACAAAATACATGTAAAATAATTTTTTATTTCCTCATTTAAATTATCATTGGAATGTGTTATGGGCCTTGCTTATTGACTAAACATAATAGAAATACTCGCATGCGAAGCATCACAATCTAGTTTGAACACTTTGTTAAAATCTATTAATTTTAATACATGTTTTTCTCTCACATTCTTTTTAAAAAATTGTGTGTTTTTTGATGTTGCCCTTATCCACAAAAATTATTTTTCCCTAATACATTTTATTATTTTTGTAACAATATTACTAAATTATTAATGAAATTTATGTAAAGAGTTGTTAAACCATAGAAACTTCTTACTTCCAAAGTGCTTCCTCGAATAGGCCACTCGGTAAGTGCATTACTTTTTCTTCTTCAATTCTTACATCATCTCTACAAATTCCAAATATACCAAATTTTTATTAATAGGTTTACACTTTTTTAGATTTACATAGAGTTTTTCCTTTCTTAAAAATTTTAATGCCATTCTCAAATTAATTAAGTGTTATTTTTAAGTTTTACTGAATATCAAAATATCATCAAAATAAACCCCTACACAGTTACCAATTTGTAATCCTATAGAATTGTCTTCATTATTCTCCTAAATGTGTTGGGTGCATTAGACAATATGAATGGCATCACCATCTACTCATATAAGCCATCCATAGTCTTGAATATTTTTTTCCATTCATCTCGTTCAAGAATACGATTATCATAGTAACCCCTCCTTAGATCAATATTAGTAAAACATGTAGCTCGCACAAAAAAACCATCATATCATCTACATGAGGTATATCAAATATGTCTTTGATCATCCTCCATATTCTATATTTATTTGAAGTTAGCAATGGTGGAGTTTCACATGAACTCATACTCTCCTTCACTATACCTTTTTTCAGCAATTTAGTTACTTGTATATTCAATTCTACATTCTATGTTGGAATCATCATATAAATTAATTGATTAGATAGAGTTAAATTTAAAATAAAATCAATATGATGTTGAATATCCCTCTTTAACAGTAAACTATTTAAAAATTCATCGGACATAACATTTACATATTCTTTCAATACTTTCATTGTTTCTATTGATATTTGCATAACTTTTATGTCTTTTATCTTTCATATTAATGCATAACAATGCGTCATTTTCATGTCTTTAAGAATTTCTACGTACCCTTCTTCTTTGAAAAGTTTTTAAATTATATTTGTGTAATTTTTAAAAAAAGTATATGTCGTCCTTGTTTTCTCATAAATTATTTCCCTATCATATTGTGATGGTCTTCGCAAGAATGCATAACAAGATTCCCAATGAAAACGGAAATGGGTGAAAGAAAGAGGGGTAACTCGAGG
Organism: Torreya grandis; assembly: GCA_037957365.1. Taxonomy (NCBI): domain Eukaryota; kingdom Viridiplantae; phylum Streptophyta; class Pinopsida; order Cupressales; family Taxaceae; genus Torreya; species Torreya grandis. Next base: position 448,010 of record JARHVA010005883.1, on the reverse strand, counting down.
GGATGAGGGAATACATATGGACCACTAAGTACTGTGTGCAGGGGGGGCGAGCAGCTGGGGGACGAGGGAGAGATACACACACATATTAACATCATACCATTTAACATCTAATAAACGTAGAGGCAATTTTCAGGTGTTTCCACGACGCAAAACTTCCTATATACCATTGCCGTCCTGCGAAATGTAGATTTAATTTTATAAATTCTTGCATTAAGTAAAAGTGCACGCCAGCTTTAACTAATAGATTGTAGTAAATGCATTGGGTAAGCATATATAATGCCGACGCCAACTAACACGTTAAATTTGGACAAATAGAATGTCATGTTTTTCTATGTAAAATGAGTGCAGTGCCTATGCTACCGTCGAAGGAGTGAGACCGAAGACGTTACAAATACAAAATTTGGTGAGGGCTAAAATTTGATGGACATCTTTCTTTATCAGTAGAAAATTTGATGAGGGTTGAATTTGATTGGTAATCATTTTAATAATTAGTTTTTAAAAGTTATAAATATATTTATTATTATTAAATTAATTGTGTGGAGTGTAATAGTATGAAAAGTTAATAAATAATTTATTTTAAAATTGATGTTTATTTGATTATTTTATAAAAACTTTTGATTTATTAGTATTATTGTTTGGCTCACAAAAAATTAATTATAAAATATTTTAATTATATTATATAATTTAAAATGTTTTTTATTTAAAAATATATATTTTTTAAAAATAAATATATTTAAAATATATGTATCATTCTTAAATTGCTTTAAAATTAATATCTCTAATCATTTGTCATATCTATATTTATATTTAATTAATAATAACATTTAAAATAATCTATTTATAATTATAAAAATATTATAAATTATAAACAAAATTAGGGATTTTTTAAATTATAAAAAATTACATATAAACATTAAATATTCAAAATTAATAAAATTTTCAATGGAGAAAGACTATACAATACTTATAAAATATATTCAAAAAAAAAAAAAAAAAAAATCAATAAGTAAAATTGTATAAATAAAAAATTTACAAATGTAAATTATATATATTAAAATAATATTTAATTAATTAAAAGAAAGAAGCCAATATTCATAATGCAAAAAGTTTATAAAAATATGAATTTAAAAATAAAGTGAGTATTAATTATTTAATTTCTATTAATAATACATAACAATGAATTAATTCAACTTTTATTTATATATTTTAAAATTAATTTATTTTATAAGAAATCAAATTAATATTTTTTTATCTTCTAATTAAATATATAAAACAAAAATATTATATTAATAATATAATGTGATTGATTTATCTTTCCTATATACATTATTTAAACGTCATATAATTCATCTAATAAACACTAAACATGATTTAATACATCAGAGACTCTATCGCCAATTTTATAGAGTTTTAAATTGCAATTTTCACAAATGAGTTTCAAGGAAACCCATGTTTGGAATAAACAGATCTGGAGTAGAAAAGCTAACTGACCATAAACTATGCGTGATCATTGTGATTTTTTATCATAAAATATTCTATCGTTGTCTAAAGATGTCTTTGAACGGTGACCTTATCTCGGAAATCTTAAGCCGTGTGAATGGCATTACATTCGCAAATGCAGAATGTGAGGAGAGTATGTGGGTTGTCGATGTGGTGTACAAGAATAAGCCCATCTATTCCAAAATTATTTGCGGTATTGCTTCTGCAGATGATTTTCCAATTATGTTCATTTCAAGATACAGCTGTATAGCTTATAAGCATCACAATGGGGCATCATATCTTCTTGGCTTAGCTGGAGCTACAGCTGTAGCCTTAAAATTGAGCAAAAAAATGACACATGTATAACATATCAAGAGCAGACATGCAACATTCAAGTCTCTCTTTGCTTGTTCTTGGTTTTCTCTCAATTTCTTTCCAGTATCTCGTCATAGTTAATATTTTTGAGTGATTTCAATGTTAACATGCACATTAAAAATGTGTAAGATAGACCTCGCATAAAATAGGTTTTCGTATGTGTCTAGTGTAAGGTAAACAGTTGTAAATGCACCTTCTATGATTTTGAGCGTAAGGTGTTTCTATATTTAATATGACACAAATATATGCATGTCACTAGTGCGATGGAGCGGTGTATGGTTAGGCTGAGTATAAGTTGTCGATATGTTAAAGAATAAAACAACACGTTTTTTTTAATTATCCATATATAAATGTAAAAATATACAACAGTATTAAATATAGTCTTAAACCATTGATGTCGTATTCCGCTTTTCCTATTTTAAATTTTGAAGGCACTTATTTGTAATTAGTATTATAGAAGAACATGATCGGTAATGAAAATATTAATCTATTTTTATATATTACATTTTGCCTTGTGTATTATGGAACGATTAATCATCGTTTCCTTGTTTTGTATATTCGTGTGATTGAATTAAGAGGATTAATTATTATTTATATGTAAACTAATGTTTTGCAATTATATGAAATAATTGACAATGTATAGCATGGATCTACTATCTCATATTTGCAGATTTGTTAACATGAAAAGGATAACCATTATGTGTTTATTGGTTGCAATGCAAGTGCATTGCCCCCTCTGTGTAAGGGAGAGTATCGTTATAAACAAGGAACTAGTTATGAGTAATAGGAAAGTAGATAGGGAGTCCTGTAGAATTGGGTATAATCATTTTAGTTATATAAAAAATGTGGACATAAGACTTCTCTATCTTAGCATGAGTAGTGATATTATTTTAGATGATTTTTTTGTGTTGTTATTAATACTTTGTTTTTTGTCGTATATTAATATTTTGTTTTTTTCAGTATATTAATGAATTAAGTTATTATCAAGACCAAAAATTATAATAGGCTAAGATTTGAAACAATAATTCATAATTAATTTGTATTGATTAAATTAAAATAATTAAAAACTATGCATAAATAAGCCTCAACTCATAATTAGAGTTGACATGCAAAAATTTGAAAAAAAAAATCTAAAAAAATATATTTTAAGCAACTGTTATTTTTAACAAGCCTCGCATGCAAGTGCGTGAAGCTCTAAAAATATCCCAAAATACTCTAAACATTAAATTATCCTATAGGATGAATTTCAATTGAAGTTCACATTTGGTCATAAAAATATGTAATTTCTAAAAATAAAAAAGTCTTGAAAAAATTATTAAACCATAATTTCAAACCCTTAGATAGCCTCGTTTAGCCTTCAATTTTTTTTGAAAATGCCTCTAATGGCAAAGAGTGGCTTAGGGAAGAAACTAAATTTTTGAGATGGTTTTTTTGGCATGTGGAAGAGATCAAATAAAGCTATGAATCAAAAGTGATGGCCTCCAAAAGATTGGCCTATTTTTACTGCATCATTCTCCTCTTATTGAAAATAACTCAACTCCTACGAGTTGCCCTGATTATATTGCTACCATTTTTCTTTGTCAATATTCTTTAGCTCCTATTTTGTAATCCAAATATTGTCTTCTTACTACAATCCTTCTTATTGGACCAAATACCTATTATAATTCCTTGCCTAGTGCTCATCGTCTTCATATCAAAAACCTATACTATCTTTTCTTTGTTTGGAACATGTTGTTACCAATTTAATTTTTCATCTTTGTCATCTTTACCATCTTCTCCATATAATTCATATAAATATGAAACATTAAATACTAAATAGATATCAAAATTTTGTAGTAAACTCATCTCATAAACATTATCATTGATTTTCTTCACAATTCTACATAGAAAATTTTTCTTATACTTTAACTTGTTGAATGTGCATTTTGGAAATCTTTCTTTTCTCAAGTAAACTATTACCAAATTTGTTTCTTCAAATACCTTGGATCTTCTTCTAACATCTACTGATGCTTTATATTTCTCATTACTTTCCTGCAACTTTCTTCTTACTTCTTTTTGTAATTACTGCATATGCTTTACAGATGCTTCTACATCATCACTAATTCGATCTGTAATTAGAAATGATATGAAATATAAAATACTTATAGGATTTATTTCATAAATAATTTAAAATAATGATTTTCCTATTGATCTATTCACTGAACTGTTATATTCAAACATAGCCTATGGTAAATCCAAGTCCTACTACTTGAGCTTCTCTTCCACCATGCATCTCAAAAAATTTACCAAGCTCTGATTCACAACTTTTGTCTATCCATCTATTTGTAGGTGATATGCACTACTGAATTATAGCTTAGTACCCATCTTCTTCCATAAAATCTTCTAAAAAAAACTTATAAATTTCATGTTCTTATCTAAAATAATAGTTTTTGGAACACCATGCAATCTTACAATATCCCAAAAAATAATTCTGCAACTTTAGCAGCATTATTGGTTTTCTTACATACAATGAAATGAACCATTTTGTTTTAAAATTCTACAATAACAAAAATTGAACAATGATCTCTTTATGTGTTTGGTAATCCGAACACAAAATTCAGACTCAAATATGTCTATGATCCTCTTGGAATTGGTAATGGCATGTATAGTCTACTATTTTATGCATGTCCTTTAGCCACCTGACATATCCTTCACCTAGAAACATACCTTGTCACATCTCTCTTCATCTATGGCTAAAAATAGTTTTTCTCCGCCAAATCTATTGTCTTTGTCTTACCAAAATGTTTAGAGAAACCTCCACTATGTAATTATATGATTATATTGTCTCATAGAGACTCAATTGGAATGCATAATTGTTTCCCTTTGAAGAGATAAATCATCATGAATTGTATCTTTCCTACCTATTAATATATTCCTGCATTCCTCAACTACTTTACCAAAATATAGATTATACCATATAATTCTTTGATAGCTTCAAATCTGACTATTTTTCTTGCCAAAGTATTTAATTAAGCTACTCTCCTTCTCAATGCATCGGCTTCCTAATTCTATTTTCTTGAATTATGTTTTAACACAAAATTATATCCCTACAATAAAGATACCCACTTTGCATACCTACTATTCAACTTATTTTGTGTATTCACATACTTCAAAGCCTCATGATCTATAAATAAGATAAAATATTTAGGCACTAGGTAATGCCTTCAATATCTTAATGCTTGTACAATTGCATAAAGTTCAACATCATAGATAGAATACTTTGCTCTTACCTCATTTAATTTATCACTGAAATATGATATTGTCTTTCCTTATTGACTTAACACATCACCAATTCCCATAAATGAAGCATGATAGTCAACCTCAAACACTTTCTTAAAATATGGTAATGATAAACTTGATCTTTTTTTAATATTCTTTAAAAATTCAAATATTTTTGTGGATGCTCTAGTCCATGAAAACTCCTTCACTTCATATAATATGTTATTGGTGCCACAATACTACTAAACTTTTTTATCAATTTTATGTATAAAGTTGATAAACCATTGAAACTTCTAACCTCTATAATATTTTGTGGAATTAGCCACTCAACAATTGCATATTTTTTTCATCCATTCTCACACCATCTATTTAAACTACAAATCTTAAAAATACCAAACTATTTTGCATAAACCTACATTGTTTCAAATTTGCATACAAATTCTCCTTAACAAATCCAGTACCATTCTCAAATGTTGTAAGTGTTAATCTTTACTCTTACTAAATATCAAAATATCATCAAAATAAACAACCAAAAACATACCATTATATTCTTGTAACACTGTATTTATCATCCTCATAAATGTGTTAGGTGTATTAGATAATCTGAATGGCATCACCATCCACTCATATAAATCATCTCTAGTTTTGAATATAGTTTTCCGCTCATCTCCTTCACAATTCGAATTTGATAATAATCACTCAGATCAATCTTGGTAAAATATTTTAATTCTACAAGAAATTCCATTATATAATCTAAACAAGGTATATTAAACCTATACTTGATTGTAAATTTATTAATTATTCTTCTATCCACACACATTCTCCATCCTCCATATTTATTTGGAGTTAGTAATGTTAGTATTACACATGGACTCATACTCTCTCTTACTAGCATTTTTATTACCAATTTAGTAACCTATTTATTTAATTCTATATGTTTTATTGGACTCATCCTATAAGCTTCTAGATTGGGTAGAACAAATACTAAAATCAAATCAATGTGATGATGAATATCTCTCTTTGATAGTAAACCATCTAGTAACTCATTAAGCATAACATCTACATATTCTTTCAACAACCTTGTTCCTTCTATTGGTATTTTCACTATTTACCTATTTTCATTCTTTGATACTAATACATAACAATAACCTACCATCTTCATACCTTGGATAAATTATTTAGTAGAGACCATGTTTTCTAATTTCTCTTCCTCTTTAAGAGGTAACAAAACTACCCCTATATCACCTTCCCAAAAAGTGTATGTGTTCTTTTCTTCATCACGAATTACTTTCTTGTCAAATTTCCATGGTCTCCCAAATAACACATGGCATGCATCCATAAAAAAAACATCACATCATATTTTATCATTATAAGTTTTCTATATAAAAAACTTGATAAAGCACCTTTATCTGTTGTAACCTCATTCCCTTTATTAAACCATGAAATCTGATAAGTATTAGGATACTTTTCACATTGAAAATTTATTTTCTCTATCATTTTTTTAGAAATCATATTTTCACAACCACCACTATATATTAAGTACTTTGCATACCTTTCCACCTGAAGCACATCTTATTTGAAAAGTGTTTGATCACAGCAATGCATCACCACCTTCTTTATTTTTTTCTTGTTCCTTCCATGGAGTGATCATTATCCTTCTCATCATGATATTCTCTCCAAGATTTTTTGGTGAAATTTTAGTATTTTGCTCTTCTTATCTCAGCCTTAACTATATTCACTATTCGGCAATCAGCTTGCCTCCTCTCTTTATCTTCATAATGAGCACATTCAAATGCCATGTGCCCTTCTTCTCCACACCTATAATAAACATAAGATATATGTTGATTTGGAAACCATCCTATAACACCACCATAACCTCACTCTCTTTGAAACCCTTGCCTATTCTCATCTTGCCTTTTTACACCATGTGATGATTCACCTTTATTAGTATTAAACCCACATTTGGTGATACTAAACCCAAGTCATCTCCTTATTAGATGGGGGGTCCACCTTATTTTTCACAAGGAGAAATTCTTCTAAAATTCTATCTATTTTGTTTTTCTTCTATTTTTAAAGTTAATTGATAAGCCTCTTAAAGGTAAAGTATTTTATGCATGTTTAATTCATCTTGAATAGTAAATTTTAAACCATTTATATACCTTGCAGCCATTTTTTCTTATATTTCATCATATTCCACTCATATGTAAAGATTATAAAACTCATTGGTATAATATTGTATATTACGATCATTTTTTCTTAAATTCCCAAATCTTCTCTATAGAGTTTATGTATAATCTGCATGAATAAATTTCTTCCTTAGCTTCTTCTCCATCTTTTTTCATGACTTAATATTCTCTTTATCTTTTATCTGTCTCTATTTCTATAGATGATCCCACCAAATCATTTCATGACCTTTCAATTTGATGCATGCAAACTTTACCTTCTTGTCTTATCTCATAGTCATCCACTCAAAGAAGATTTCTATGAAATTCATCCAATCTATCAACTCCTATAGTTTTAAACTACCTCCATAATATAGAACATCAACTTTGATTACTTCATTTATTCATCCTAAATCTCAAACCATCCTCTCTTTCATCAATGGTGGTTGATCTTGTTATTGTTATTCTTATTGAATTTTTTCATCATGATCTATGTCTTCCTCAACTTCATCACCACCTTATCTTCTTCTCTGATGGCTGATAATCTCAGTTAATTGTTTCACTTGACTATGTAACTCTTGTATAATATGGTTCATCCATGAAATACCTCCTTATGCTCTTGACATTTCTTACTCCTCTAGGATTTAACCTTTCTCTGATACCAGATAGTGAATTAAATTACTATCAAGACCAAAAATTACAATAGGCCAATATCTGAATAAATAAATCAAGATTGATTCATATTGAGTGAATTGAAAAAATAAAAAACCATTCATAAATAAACCTCAACTCAAAATTAGACTTTGAATGCAAAAATTTTAAAAAAATTTAAATCTAAAAAAGATCTATTTTTAGAAGATGTTGCTTTTAGCAAGTTTTGCATACAAGCGCGTGTAGCTCTAAAAATATCCTGAAATATTGTAAACACTAAAATTAGCCTTTAGGATGAATTTTAACTGAAATTCATATTTGGGCATAAAAATATGCAATTTTTATAATTAAAAAAATCCCTATAAAATCATTAAACTATAATTTTGAACCCTCAGATGGTCTTGTTTAGCTTTTGGAAATTTATAGAAAAATAGCTCTAAGTAGAAACAATGGATTATGGAATATATAAAATTTTGAGACAATCATTTTGATGCATGTAAGATCTCAAATAGAGCTATGGATCAAAATTTATAGCCGCCAGAAGTTTGGCCTATTTTTCCTATATAATATATGTTAGTAGAGTATGCACTAAATCTAGGAATTTAAAATAGTCACAAGAAATCATTGGAAACATGTATGTATCTATTGTATTAAAATATGAATTAATAACTAGTTATGTTTCATTATACACAAGAATCATTATACCTCTTTATGTCCTTTCTAATGGGATTATTTGTAATAGGTTATTAGGTCAGAGATATAATGGGCCTATACTAATTATCCAATGGTTATTGAACATTATCATTTTATATTTTGACATGTTTGGTTGATGACATGATATCAATACACATAAGTTTTATATATGGTTAGCACTTTCATATGAGATAATTCATCTCTTTGAAGCATTTTCATAAGGAAAATGCACCTTTTAAATGCCTAATTCACCAGTCCATTTTTTGACTTTGTGATTCTAGATTACTCACATAATCTGGTTAAGTTATCTCTTACATGTTATATTTAATTGTGACCCATAAAATCAATAATTATAACTTTTACATTAAAATTTAGAAGATAACAATTATAAAAATAACTCTATGTAAATGATAATATTGTCTTGGAATATGTAGTAATTCATTGAGTAGTAATTATGTCACTTCAAGTGAAGTTGTTGATTACTATCTTCATAGTGCTTTAGATAACGTATAGGGAACCACCTTTTCCCATTGGTAAATATTAGATGGAATCAACATAGTTATTTCTCCAAAGTAAAAAATATAACACAAGAGTTATGTTGGCTCTTATATCAATGTGTATATGGCTAACAAGCCACTCATGCTTCCAAAGATTTATGGTAGATATTATAACCGAAACATGTTAGATTTTTCTAAATTTAAATTTTTGTACTTGATAATAATGGAATGAAAACTTAGTCATGAATTGAATGTATTTATATATTTGAATGAAATAATATTACAGATTATTGTTACTAACCTAATCATAACGTAAGTGACTCAAGAATGCATAAATCCTCTGCATCACATGGTACAAATTTGCACCCTCTTGTATGCATGCAGAAGTTACAAGTAACCAATATGCACAAGTTTCTAAATTATTTATTTTAATTTAATGAAGAACATGTATAAGTGTATAATTACATAAATATATTTTCTCATATTTATACATGCTCTTTTTTCTTAGGATTTCTCTCTATGTTCATGGATAAATTTTCATTTATTTAATTATCAATATATCAATTAAAAAATCATAATGAAGTCTAATGGAATTCTATACTTTTAATTATCTTGTATTTTTTGTTCCCACAAATAATTATTCTTAGAATCCAAACCCCAAGAATTTTGTTAAGATAAACTCCCTCTGTTCCACACAAAACTATCGCTAAAATCTACTTCTCATTGAATATATAATTATGCTCTAAAATCAATACATACACAAAAATGTATAGATTATATGGGAAATTAATAAATTATTTTATAAATTTATGTTGAAATTGAGAAAATCTAACACCCAATCAATGTTTGTATAATCATGTTTGTTAAAGATTTCATCAATGTATTATTGGATATTCATTGGCACCAATATGTTTTCTAGTTTATAAACATGGAATAAATATTGCATCATCATGGGTTATGCACCACCCAAGGGAGATTGTGTATGATATTTTTCAACTATCCCTCTATGCATAATCTTGTGAGATTATCATTTATGGTAGATGGTTTGGCATTTGTATTGTGTTATTATGTTTTTAAGCCATTGGAAATGTGAATTGCTATCCATTATAATTTTAACATGTCTTTATCCTCAAAAGTGTTTTTTATTCATTCTTTAACCATTAAATATTGTATCTTTTTGCAGGAAAGATTGATTGGATAAATATCATAAAGTTCTCAATGTAAGGTGGCAATGACAAGTAATAGACTTGTACTAAGTGTGGTCATGTCATTATAAAATAATTTTGAATTTCATTTAATATTACAATTATTTTAGACTTATTTGGAATGGAAAAATGAATTTAAACAATTGGTTTCAAGTAATTACTACCTCATAGTTAATCATGAGAGGAACCCATTGGTAAATGACAACCTTTTTACACCCTAGTAGTTACTATCTTAAGGCTATAAGAAATATCTCATAAATTATTTTAGGTTTTACTTATCATAATATAAAAATAGTATTTCTCAACATTATATAAGCCCCATAGTATTATTTTTGTGTATATTTCATTTTTTCATGCATTTAATCAGTACACTATAACTTCATTTATTATTCTAAGGTTTTATTCATATCCAAAAGGGTTTTGTATGTTTTTGGTTTAAGGGTGGGAATGGAGTGGTTTTCATGTCCTACTGGTAACATAGGAATAACTATCAAGGGATACAATTAAATTAGCCTTAGTAGTTATCGTACAAATATTACTTTGGTAAATGGTGGAAATTATGGAATTGAACATTAGAATACCTTTAATGGAGTACTTGTCAATGATACTTATAATTTCAAATAAATACACTTTAAACTTGATATCAATTCTTAATAATCGGTACTATTACAAGCTAAATAACAAGTCCTTTTGTTTAATGTGCTTTACTATAACCTTGTATTATCTTGTGGGATAGAAAGTATGGTTTTATCTAAGGAAAAAATTGATGAATTATTATAATATAACCCTGTATTTCCTAAGGAATTTTAATCATGTACAAACCTAGCTAGTTACATATTATATGTTTTTTATTATTGATTTAATCTTTACATTATAATATTGCTTCTTGATGTTTGACTAATCTCTACCCAATTACCTTGAGATAACACTTTCTATAAGTGGTATGGGGTTCAGCGTTGTTTTATTTATCTATAATTATCAGATATATGGTGATATGATATCTTGACTTGAAGTGGAAAACCAAAGTATGACACCACTTAAGATACATGTTTATATCCTAAACATCAATCATAAAACAAATTTTGGAATTCAACATCTAATACAAACATGTATTTGAGGATAAGTATTTGAAGGTAAAACCTTTATGGATAGTTAATCACATGATTTTATATTAATGTTAACATGGGAGAATGAAAAACTATAAAATGAAATTTAGACATATGATAAATAGTTGAATACATTTTTTAATTTAATACTTAATTATAGATGTTAAAATCTCTTATAGCATCCCAATACTTTTGGGTACTAAAATGCATTAGGAAGTTGAAAAAATAATGATAAATTATGGCCTTCACTTTTAAATTATATTCTTGGGTTACTGCTCTCATTGGTTATACGTTTCATGTGTTCATGTAGAAGCTTATTTTGGAATTATCATTGCGAGATAATTGAACTCGTAAGATCCTAAGGAAATATCAATTGAGTAATGGAGATATAAGAAGTTTATGAGATGATTTTACAATGTAAGAATATTATAATTTGAATTATAAACTCTTTACAGAAGAGTTAAAATTCATTTAGGAGCTTTTGATCATATGCATATACCTCAATAAACTTTATAAATATTATACCATTCTATACTACATTACTATGGGGGATTGAAGGCTAATTTCTTTTATTTAAATGGATTATTCTTTACTTTGTCAATTATCCACATGTAGTACATTTGTGGAAGGGTGGGACCACACTTAGTGGATGAGATATGTACAATGGATCACAAAGGAATTTTGGTTAAACTAAAATCCCTCCAATTATGATCTCCCTATTCAATTATATATATATTTTATCCATCATAATGATGATTTAAAATGCTATGATAGATTTTTCAAAAAAAACTTATTCACATGTTATTGTTTTTGAAATTGACTATATCTATTAAATATTATATTGTTATTTGAAATTAAAAACAATGGATTAGTAATTTAATTTTAAATATTATAATTTTTATTTAATTATGATTGTGAGATTGATTACATTATATACTACTTTAAAATTTAGCTTTTCCTTATGAAAAGAGTAAAGTTGATTTTCTTTACATAAAACTTACTTTGAGATAGTTTCATATGTACTTTGAAATTGAAAAACAATGTGGACTCTACTTTTATAATTTTCCCATTATTTTAAAATTTTCTCAAACCTCCAAAAAAGAATATAAATATGAATTGTGAATTAATCATTGATAGTGTACACTTGTACATATTTTCAAAGAAGTAATATTGTTCAAATATTAATTAATGTATAATGTCATATACAAATATTTATCTTAAATCATATTGGCATAGACTCAAGATGAATGGCTGATTTGAAAATTAACTTTAATAAACATATTATATAATTAATGATTTAATATATACAATTACTATGAAAACATTTATGTGGATAGTGTTATGAAGAAACATTGAAAAGACTATATCTTAATTTATTTCATGTATGATAATAAAATAGTAATCTATTTTGAGTAATTAGTTATCATCATTGAAGGGCATAATGAAAGAACTAATAGGAAACCTTTTGAGATGATAATTTTAGTAAATAAATAAATGAAATCCATTATATTTTTTTGATGTCAGACGAAAAGAATATTTGAGTTGACTGCTTCAAAATATATAAAACTTGATCTCATATGTATGGTTACTTTTCATGGATGTTGACTGGAGACATATTACATATATTTTTGGCACTTCTTAACATTTAAGGCCTCTACCATTCATACCGTCTTTCATGAAATAATTAGTATCCCACATAATTAATGTTCCTTGCAAATAAAAAATATTTATAATGCTATTTTATTGTTCCTCCATATTCATAAAGAGCACCTATGGCACGACATAATTTATGTTTATTCAAGGGATGTTATTATGTGGGAAGTTTAGAATATGTTGATCAATGCCTTTAATATGAGTAGTTAAACACCAAACATCAATATATAACTAGCTCGTTTTACCTTTATGGCATCCCCACATGGAAATGGTATTTTTTGTTAATATATTTCATTGATGGGTTATCACTTACATAGTAAAGGCACACTTCCATCTTGGGTAATCTACATAAGCTAGCTTGGGTTACACATTTCCTTTTAACATAAGGACACCTATGAGGTAGAGGACATTCTCATTTTTATGTTAATAATATTTTTGGTTACATCTTGTTTTTCTTAAATATTATTTCATACTAGTCTCCTTATTTGAATTTCAATTTTGTACCACTTTTTACGCAGCCTTAGATGTAAAGTTGAGTCTCAGTTAAGAAAACATACTAAGACAAATAAGGAGATGAATAAGGACAATAAATTATTTAAGTAAATCATCCAAATGTATGCCATGGACAAATAGATTTGGATTAAAAATTAACTACCATTGGTATAATTTTGATATAATAAAAGATACTATAGTTCCATTGACAAGGCCCAATATGCAAATTTTTATGGATGACCTTACATATAGCTCTTTTGTGTGAGAATAAATGTAAGGATTATGTATTGATTGGTATATATGGTGAGAACATATGAACTTATTCATTTTATTATAATTTATGGTGAAATTTTATTTTGAAATTATATATGTTACAACATAAAAATCTCTTTCTATGTATGTATGTATATACATGTGTGTATATAAGTATATGTATGTGTGTGTGTGTGTGTGTGTGTGTGTGTGTGTGTGTGTATACACACACACACACACACACACAGACATATACATACATACATACATACATACATACATGATGTGTGTGTGTGTGTACATATATATAAACATGTATATGTACATACACAGATGCATACAAAGATACATCTTTGTGTGTGTATTGGGGGTGGTAGCGGTGGGGGTTGGGGGGGGGGGGTGGCGGGGTGCGTGTGTGGATAGATAGATAGATACATATCTATATGTGTTTAGAAAAGTATGTGAATACATATATTTTTAAAAGTGGTTGTGATATCATATTTATATGTGTAACTCTTAAAAATTTATAAGATCCTAAATTTATCATTAATATAATGATGATGTGGTATTTGTATTATATTTAAAATTATTATTCTATTATGGATTATAGTTTTATTTATTAATTTCATTTATTATTGAGATTATGGATTCACCTTTGTCATATCATTTAAGTACCATGATGTATCTATATTTTGTGTAAATAAAAAGGATGATAAAAACATTTTATCAAATTTTGAGTTAAGCTAGAATAAGATATAATTATTGTATATTGGTGTGTTATTTGATTTGACAATATGCATCGTGAGATCTAATAATGTACAACCACAAATATACTAAACCCTAATAGTAGGATTTGAGATTATATTAACCTTTCGAATAGTTGGGTTGCATGGAACTTTGAATATGGGGAAACATTAAAATTTATGGGTGCGAGGAAAAAATAGAAATTAACGTATTATTATATGTGATGAAGATTGAATGTTGTCAAGATAATAATAACATTCTTTGAGTCATTCTTGTATTCGATTCATTTTATTTTTTATTTTTTAAATCAAATAATCTTATAATTTTATCCTTGCTGATTAAATTGAATGTAATAGAGTATAAAACATATTATTTTTTTCTCAGGAAACATGTCAAACTATAGCCTATAATAATCATAATGTGGCATATTATCTACTCAGCTTTGATGGTGCTACTACTTTGTTATTAAGTTAAAGAAAACGCATGAGTAACCATATAAAGAACACACATGCAACATTCAAATGCCTCTTTTATTCTTATTGTTTCTAATTTTCTTTTCTTGTTCATGATGTCAATGTTTTTTATTTGGGTGAGATAAAATTCATTAATTATCTTGTCCTAGTTAATATTTTAGAGTTATTTCATTGCAAACATGTGCATAAAATAAAATAAGTATTTTTATATTTCTAGTGCAAGGTAAAAATGTTAAAATGCACCTTCTACCATTATCAACATAAGATGGGAGTGTATTTTATATGACATTAAGCTATGCATGTCACTAGTGGTTCATATAATATTGAGCTCCAAACCACTAGTGTCATGATGTATGGTTAGTTTGAGCCAAAGATGTCAATATTCATAATAATAAAATAACATATTATTGTTAACTTCTCGTACGTACATTAACATAAATGGATACAAAATTAAAAAATATGGAAGTATGAGCACATAATTTAATTTTCACAGTTATGTCGAATGCATGTCTAAAGGAGGATGATTACTTCTCTATTTTTCACCCTTTAATCTTTAATTCTTGAGACATGCATACCATCTATCATGAAAGGATTTGAATGACACATCATTAATGTTCCTTACATATAAAAAGTAATTATAATGTGATGTCATTGGAGCTCCTTATTTATTAAGAGTACATATTTCATGATGTAAGTTTTGTTTCATCCATGTCACACCATATTAGGTCACATCTTGAGATCATTAACATGTAATACTTTTAATGTCATGTTTGTAATATGTAACGATAATGTCGAAAAGAATAATAAAAAGTTTTAATATTTTAAATTTAAAAATTTCATTTAATACAAAATATTGAAAGGCTTATCAATGTTTGGATGTTGTAATGAATGACTCTTGATAATCTCCTTTTCCAATATTTTATCTATTTGAACATAAAACTTCGAATTATATATTAAATTGTTTCAAACATTATTTATTCCTTTGCCTAATTGAGATTACACTACAATGCTTTGAATAAAAAAAGTCACCTTTAATTCACCGAATAAGATATTTTCAAAGGCTAAACTTAATCTCTAAATATAGATTTTAAGTCAAAGTTACAACTTACGACCATCTATATTGTTGATTTTATACGACATATATAATTTTTCCCTCATAATGGGTTAAAATTATCACCAACTTCAACATAATGTTTCCCTATTGTCACTTGTAGGCGAAGTTAGGGATACATTATGTTTGACATTAGGTAAATATTATTTAATGACATTATATCCATCTTTAGTTCACTAATAGGTCCATATTTAAGTGTGTCTTTCGATTAGACTCTATGTACCATAATATGCCCAATGATAATGTGTTACTATGCTTAAATTTTGTCTCATCATTAAAATTAATACATTAAACACGATTTCATCCTTCAAATTTTATAGTTGGTATGACTATAATAAGATCTTAAGTTATACATTAGGTGCACTTATAATTTGAAGTTAAGTGTGACACTAAGTTTGACTGTAAGTGTGAAACTAGATTCAACTTTAAGATGACTTTAAAAAAGTCATTGAGAATGCTTTTAAATTTGACATTGAATTTTAATTTAAGTTTTATTAAATTTTAAATTTAATTTTACTAATAATAAAAGTAAAAATATGGTATTTCTTTGTTAATTAAAATTATTTTATAAAATATCAGTCATGTATCATATAATTATAATTATTATATGTATAATTACTACATGTATAATTATATAATTAAAATGTTAATATTATTTGTAACTTATATATAAAATTAAAAATATCATAATTATGAATTTTAAGTTAAGTTGATTGTAAAATTAATAAACATGAGTCTAGATAAAAAAACATTAATCATTAAGTGCTTCACAATGTGTAAGTTTGACTTCCTTACCTTTCTTTGCCTATTTTATTTTATGTTAAAATAAAATTATATAAGAGCATTAAATATTACACAAAATATATTTCATAAACTCAAAACATCATTAAGACATCCCTAATCTACTTGTACACTCGTTTCAACTAGATCCGAGTAGTCTTTGTCCTTATATGATATGACTGCACTTGGTCACAAATGGTTGCACTAGATGAAAGAGGGACACAATAGGTTTCATATGATAAAATTGTGTTGGAAATGGTTGAATTATGTCTCTATCCTTAATATGTCCCTTATATATGACCTTTGAGCCTTTTGTGTGACATTATATGTAAACTATGTGACATTATGCGTCATTACTTGTATATTCATTATTTATTTATATTGAACCATGATTCATTTCATGCATTAAATATATTTTATAATCTTAATTTTTTAGACATTATTCTTAACATTCACATGTTATTTATGTGATTCAATGTTATATCTCTCTAACACATGTTTCACATACATTTTAAATGCTACATTCAATACTATGACGAAATTTAATTCAATATATACAACATGATTACATATTTCACATATTTTACAATTTTACTATTTTATTAGTTACTTTAAGTATATGCCCTCCATCTCAAATAAGGGAAACACAATGGTATTGTATTGAAAATTCAAGTCTTCATGGATAAGAAAACTCAAATTTATGGCATTACTCAAATTTTGAACTTATAGCATAATTTAGAATTTTAGATTAAAGGGTAATGTGATATACATGTTCATTCATTCCTAAAATATATATTTACATATAAATCATGCATATCCATGGGCATGTGAAAAAAAATCACTAAAAATTTATAGGTTTCATATAGTTTTAGATCGTAAACCTACAAATATAAGTTTAATTGGAATTGAACATAAATATAGTATAGTACATGGGGATTGATATTCATTATTTCTCATTTTATAAATCATGAGAAATTCAAAATTCAAAATTTACCAAGTGAAAAAGTTTCAAACGTAGAAAGTTTCAATAATAATTTATATTTATCTGCAATAGTTTGATTCATCTCATTTTATAAGTATGCCATGTTAGAGACTAGTGACACTCAATATTTAATGTTTATAACATTAAAAATTATAATTTAACATTTGGTGGTTCAACCATTTTAATTATTTATACATATTAATATAAAAATTAAAATGAAATTTGGAGCACATAATCTTTCCAACTAAAAGGATTTCACTAGTTCAAAATTTAGACTTGGTCAATCTCAATTCACCAACGATTAAACATTTATCCAAATTCCTAAGAACCAAGGAAAAAAATTCCTCAAATTTCAATTCATATAATAATTAGATTGCATAATATTTTAATAATGTACTTTCCTTGCTCTCTTTTCAAATTTCAAATTTTGAGCTTTAAATATTAAAATTTTAAATATAGAGTGTAACTATTAGCAAGTTTCAAATTAAGGTTCACATCTAATTTGATATATTAATTTCACTCTATTTAATGATTAGAATAAAGTGGGGGAAAAAAGAGACACTTAAATTTAATCATTAAGTTTAGGACATTGCTTAAACATAACATCCTTAGCCTTCTTGGCCTATTCATCATTCTGATCACTTGGAATCTATATGAGACCATATACCATTCCAAAAACTATATTTAAACTGCTAGTAAAATCATAAAAACATACATATTCTAATTATGGAATCATTTTATAAGATCCTGTCAATCTCTATCCTTTTGGGATATGATCACTCTAGATTGGATAGGCCCATAAGAAGGTCTTATCCACTAGTATGGCCTTGTTCCCTACAATCCAATAATAATATTTTAAATTGTAGACCCTTTATTTTAAACCTATCATAATTTTAGAAAAATTGTTTAAATTAAATATTAAAAAAACCATTTATATAATCACATCAAAGCCTCATTAAACATGTCTATGAATTATTTGGCAATTCTATTGGACATTGAGAAAAAGATCATTATTATTTCCAATTTCATTATGATTTATTTTATGATTCATAGGCCAAATATGAATTCATATAATTAGACTTCAATGGAACTTATTTTAAATCATTCAAATAAATATATCTAGTTGCATTAATATATTAAAATTCAATATTCACACACACCCTTTAGGAAGGAGAATTGCATTGGTTTGATGCCCTTTTTGGTTAAGCAGGCATCACTTAAATTATGTTGGATTTTTTCATGATATCTCAAATACTCAAATTGCCTAATTAACCCTTTAACATTTATCTATATTGCATTTATTATGTATCATCCAGGGTTTATATTATTTGATTTTTTCATGCATCAAATTAGGACATAATAAATCATTAAAGCCTTAAAAACTCATGGTCACACTTAGATAAAAAATTCAATCACACAATCAACTAAAACACAAACTAGATTAATAGACAAGACCATAGTGTGGTAATATACTCCTATTGATTCCTTGTCATAACACCTTTTTAAAACATGCTTTCATTTATGATATAATTCACAAATTATTTAAGCTAGTTTCCACTTGTATTTAGACTACAAATTCATTGTGAAATCAATTTGAGATAGGTTTACATATTTATTTCCATATTTACTATTTATATCTCATTTCAAATTCTGTAGATTTTATATTTCACATTCATACATATAAATTTAATTATATTTAAATCAATTTTAAATAGTTTATTTATTCTTAACATTTCATTGTTAGAGAAAAATAACATTAAGAATTTTACTGAACCCATTAATTATAAAACATTGCTTGTTGGTTGTTTGGTTTTTATATTATGATTTCACTAAATTATTTTTCAATTCCTAACATTGAAATAAAACAATCTTTAACATTGGATATGAATCTAAACCTACAATCCAATATTCCTCCACCTTAGATTTAATCTAATAGTGAATAAATTGCATTGTCACTTTAGATAATATCTAACACTCGAGATCTTGATTTTGACATCAAGTTGAATTTTTTTGATGTCTATACAGAAAAATATTTTGGTTTGATTTATTCTATATTTTACATTTTCTTGGTATATTTAAAAATATATATTCTATCATTTTTAAACTACTTATTTATTGTTATTATGTGCCTATAGGTTGCCTATTTACCAACATTCTAGTGTGATGAGTATTCTCCCAATACTCAAGCCATTGTATGGAACTAAACATAGATTTTATTTTATATGTACCTTATGGTATATTGGAAATTCCTTGGTCCATTGTTTAAACCATATGTAACCTATTTTATGTGTTTTATTAGTTTTGAACCTAAGAGTAAGATATAACCTAAAGAAGTTACTCTCACTGTAGTCTCAGAGATGTGATAATTGGATATAAACATGTATTTTCATCTGTAGTTATTTATATAAACTTTTAGGTAAAATTTAATCTACAAATGATAAAAATATATTTTAGAGTAAACACAAACATTCAAACTCTTATTAGATCACCTGTATACTTTATTTTTTATATGTATTATATTTATATTCTTAACATTTTTAGATTCATAGTGTACTATATGCCTGTGATTCATAGTGATAGATAAAATGTTATTAATTTTTCATAAATGTAGCTTCCTTTGGTCTTTTATGCAATGCAAACTCTTGATGTTTTTTTCTCAAAATAGCAATGTTATTATTAAAATTCCTTACACTAATGAATTTAAAATTCACATTAATTCTAATATTGAAAATAATGAAGAGAGATTCATTGTACATAATGAGCATCAAATTCAAATTAATGCACAAGAGCATAATGAAGTAGATCATAATAAAGTGAAAGAGTTTTCTGAATTTGTTTAAGGTCTTCAAGAGAATCCCAATAGTTAAATAAGATCATTATTCTATTTATAGCATCAACAATTGAGATTCAAGCTATATTGACCACCTCTCCTAAAAACTATTTTCCTTTTTGGGTTTTCAATTCCCCTACCTCTAATATTGTCTCTTCCACTATTGAATGCATTACTATTTCTACACCTCTAGTTACTTCCATAACATCATCCCTTTGTTTTCAAACATCACATAGTTTCCAATAGGTATCCATACTTATGCCTACTCATCCTAATTATACTTCCTCACTTATCTTTATAAATACTAATATTTAGCATACAATTTTTATTGTGTATGTCTAATTATTTTAAATTGAGCAAAAAAATTGTCATTCATGGACTCATGTTTTTTTTTACATAACCACTAGAAACCTAATATTACATATTTTCCATTATTAGTTGGCTTTATGGCTCTTAATATTCCTATATATCAAGGAAAGATGATCCTAAACAACATTTATGTGCATTCCATGTAGCTTATCTATAATATTTAGATAATGAAAAATTGTTGACAAAGATTTTTCCAAGAAGTACAAAATAATATTATCTTAGATGGTTTTAGGATCTTCCTATTCAATCAGTGAATAATTTCAATCCTTTGTAAAATGATGCCTCAAAAAAATTCTCAATTAATAGTGGTGAAAAAATATTATATGCTCAAATAATCAATCTCAAATAAGGGTATAATGAAATAATAAATGAATATGTTATAAGATACAAGGCTATGCTTAAATAAATGATTGATAATGAGCACTAATATATCTTCCATCAAATTTTTATCTCCAATTCAAGATTTAATTATGATTGATAAGTTCTAAGCTTTTTATAAATTATGCAATATGTTTAAAAAGCATGAAGTCAAATTGATTACATTAAATAATCTCAAGTATACTTAAAATATCCATTTTACTTCAAATGCCAAATTTTAAATCAAGCTCAATTTTCAGAGAAAACCAAATTAAGTAAATAATAAAGCTATGATGACATTAAATTATATATCATAAAAATATTAAAACTTCATTTAAAACCATCACCATGCAATAAATTCTCAAGGTTACCATCACTTGCTCATCTATTGTTACAAAAACTACTTGAATGTAATATGATATCTCTTCCTCAACTAATGGAAGTGGAAATTTCGAAACGATATTCTAAAAATAGTGATTTAAATGAATATTTTGGTTGCTATTTATGTATTCGACATTCTACAAACATATCTTTCAATATTAAGCATAATACCTAAGATATTATTTATGAGAGCATTATTGATATTGAAACAAATATTATAGAGGCCAATCTATAATAAAATGATAATTTAAAGCTTAAAATGTATAAATATCCATTTAAAAACATGAATTAACAAATAAAAAAGATAATTTTTTAAACCTCATCATTATTCATATGTGCAACCACCTCATAAAATAATTGGTATAGTTAGAAACATAATGTCTTATATTACATTTGATGATATTGAAGTTGTAGATAATTTAGATAGACATGTACTCTTTATTTGAGTAGATGATAACAAGAAATCCATACATAGCATTATGATACATAATGTATCAAGTGAAAATGCATGTATCATAACACTCATCTACTATCTGGGTTATGCAAAACAAGACTTATAGGATACGACTAGAGTTGTCAATGGAATTTATGGTCATACACTAGATATAATGACCTTAAATACTATTAAGTTAATAAAAATCTACTAGGCCAATATTATAAACAACAACTAATATTGATTCATATTGAATGATTTTAATAATTACAAACCATGCATAAATAATCCTTGACATGAAATTGGAGTTGGCATGCAAAATTCAAAACTCTAAAAATAAATAAAACTTGACCTCCTACTTTTAGTAGCTATTATTTTTACTAACTTTTACATGAAAGCATGCATAGATTTAAAATATATAAAAATAAACTAAACATTAAAATTAAACTATGAGATGAATTTAAATTTATGTTTATGTTTGGTTACAAAAATAGATAATTTTTAAATTCAGAAAAACCTAAAAATAAAATAAAATTGTAAATTTAGACCCTCATATGCTCACGTTTGGCTTATATAAAATATTAAAAAAATGACATAAATATAATGGAGGATTATGGATGCATTTAAATTTTTGATCTAGTCATTTTGACACAAATATAGGCTCAAATAGAGCTATAGATCAAATGTTATGGCCTCATGAAATTTTGCCTCTTTTTCTACATCAGGATACTCTTGGACATATAATTATACCTTTAAATTTTTGAATTATTATAGTTACCAATAAATTATTAGTTATACCAAGCATAAGGGTCTTCTATATGCTATTAGGATACCCTTAGATAAATAAATATTAGAGTTGTGCCTTCTATAGTGCATAAATGTCTGAATAATATTCATGACAATAAAGTGGCCAAAATTTTATTAATCTAATATGAGTATCCTTTTAAACTAATGATATTTAGTCATCCTATAAAAAAATTATAAGGCACATGGTAATGAGAAACATGGTATTCAATATCATTATCTAGATATTCAAAAGCATGTTACATAACTAGTTTCTTCATCTAGTTATGAGTATCATCTAGTCACACATTACCAATTTATGAGGATGATAAAGTTAGACATGGGTATAATAATTTAGTTTAAAATAAAATATTAATTTTATTAATAATATAGTGGCACCTAAAAATAATTTTTGATCTCCTAAGGAAACACAAGTTATTCAATGAGCTTCATGACAACTACATTCAGCTACATTTTAAACTACTACACATGAGAATACAAGTTTACATGTGAATATGATAAATAATTCAAAGGTTAATATTAAAACATATGATTCTTATTAATATTTATATGTGTCTATAGTTATCACTTCCAATTCACATGAATTCATTCCATCATTTGACATTGTGGGTTATGCATACAGACCTCCCATTGCTAATATAATTTTCTAGATACTTGCATTTCAATTTGTACATAGCTATTTTTATTTTACTACATTAATACTAATTTTATCACCATTATATGAATGACTCTATCTATTTCTTATATTTTTATTCTAGATAACTTCCCTATTTATTTCCAATCTGATTCAAACAATTTAAAAAATCCATCTTACAATGTTTTCAATGCACATTCCTTATGGCTTGTCACTTGATTATTATTGCATACCTATCATGATATGGCTTTCATTGCACTTACATGATCTATCTACATTCTCCATGAGAACACATAACTTATTTCCCATTGAGAGCATGATCATCCTTATGTACATTGATATAATTCTATTACATATACATTGGGAGCATATTATTTGCCTTCCATGTTATGATATTATATTTCTGCACCTTGTTTTAGATTTTTTGAATCCCTCCCTTTTCCTATATTTTCTAATATTTTATTATTATCACTTCGAAATATATATATATTTAAAAAATAAAAAATAAAAAAATAAGACATACAAACATTTTCAAATGATGCTAGCTTACTTATTTACATATATTATTTATTTCATTCCATGTAGACAGAATGTTTTTGTTTTTCATACACAATGTTTTTACATAAGGTATTTAAGTGTGGTACATGACATACTTTCACATGGATTCTCTATTTTGGGCATCACTTATCACCCAAAAACCTTCCTAAGTTGGGAGCATGTCTTCATTTTCCACACTTCAACATGTTGTATCTATCCACAACCTTTCTATGATATTTTGATATTATCGTATAAATGTTCACTACTCAGTCATACTTATCATTATGTTACATAGATATGATATTTGCTAAAAATGTAATTGATTAATATGGTTGAGGTATACTAGTATCATTTACTCTATGCTTATTTCTTACTTTAATACATGATAGGATAAGACATGCCTGATTATTACGTGTGGCCCCTAGATTTGTGTGTTCAACTTATACATGTTATTTATTGTATTTATTTATCATACCATTTTAGTGTGTCCCTTATCCTTGTATGTTTCTTCAACATTCAAATGTCCCTTTTATGTGGTTTTTTGGTCGTATGTGTGACATTATATGAAAATTGTGTGACATTTATTTTATGTTCATTACTTATTACTATGATTCTATGATTCAAATCATGCATTACTCAAGTTCTCTACTTTTAATTTGGTTCTATGAAACATATCTTCAATGTGTTCCTTATATGCTTCAATGTTATTTATTTCTAACATGTTTCATATAGAGTTTAAATACTACATCTACTACTATGATGAAATATAATTCAAATGTTCATATGACACTATATGATCACATATTTTACAATTATCATTGGATATTAATGACTTGTACTCAAGTATTCATGAGAAATAATTTTTGGATTTATAATACTATAAAGTTATAATAATTAAAACATGATTCCAAATTTGTCGAATATGGCGGCATGCGAAATACATGTGCAAACATTCTTATAATACATATTCACAAATATATGATGCATATGAATGGACATGTGCAAAATGGTTACAATTAAAGTTACATGTTTCAAATAGTTTTTTTAATTACAAATATAATTTCAATTGGAATTACATATCAATACAATACAATACATGGTGGATGATATTCATTCATGTTCATATTACTACATGGATTTATAGAAAAAATTAAATTATCAAGTTTCAAAGTTTCAAAGATATAAAGTTTAAATTGAAATATAAATCCATATACAATAATGTCATTCATCTCATTTTATAAGTGTAACATATTAGATTCTAGTGACACAAAGCATATGTGGTTGTATTTTTAAATTTTAAATTCAGTGAGCCACATTTATTTGTTCCATCCATTCAATTATTTTTATAAAGTAGTCTACACATTGAAATTAGAGTTAAATAACATAATTTTTCTAACTAAAGGATTTTAGTTGCTCAAAATTGAGACTTCATGACTCTCAATTCACCACATGTTTAGCATTTCTTCAAATACCAGAGTAAGTGGGCACACACTTCCTCCACTTTCAAGTTATACGGAAATTAGATTGCATACTATTTTAGGTATATAATTTTTTTGCTCTCCTTTCAAATTTTAGTTTTTAAGTTTCATATTTTAAATTTTTAAATGTGGACTATAAGTACTTTTTCTATAATTATAGAAGATTTGTATTAAGTCATCTTGCATGGTCAAGATTCATATCAAAATAAAACATGTACTTAAACACATATGTGTTCATCTCCTCTAGTTTAGTAATTTCAATTCATTTAATGAATAAAATAAAGTGAGTGGGAATGTATATACTCAAAGTTAATCACCAAGTGCTTGACAATGATTAAACTTGACATTCTTACCCTAGTTGACCTATTCACCATTCTGTTAACTTTAAATATATAAGTGATAATTCACCATTCCATAAGATGTTTGAAACCAATTTTAACATCATTAAACAATTCATATACTTCTAAAAAACTGTTATAATCCATATTTCCATAGTATTTATCCATCTAAGACATGATCACACAATGGATGTATCCATTAGTATGGAATTGTACCCACACTCCAATAGAAAGGTTTTAAATTTGAGACATTGAATTTTACCTCTCTCATGATTTCAGCAAGGTAAATTCACAAAAATATTCAATATATTCTTCTGTATGAACACATCAAGGCCTCTACAAACACATGTAACAATATCTAGGAAATTTTAATACACATTGAGCAAAATAATAATATTATTTTCTATTTCAATTTTTATTTATCCTAACTATAATAACACAAGTCTAAAATAATTTTATTTCAAGTCATGGTTACTGATTTTTGAGCATTGGAATCTATATATCTATTTGAACTAATATAGTAATATTCATGATTCATAAACTTGTTCTAGGTGGGAGAACTACAGATATGTGACCCATATTTGGGTTATGTAGCAACATTCAGATTACATAGATTTTTCTAAGGATAGATCACTCATTCCCCTTACCTAATTCCCCTCTTTGTATTTGATCTATATTGTGTTTATTGTGTAGGAGATAGGATTTTTATTTTTTATGTATTATGCATGGCAAATCAAGACACAAAATAAATCAATACACACTCACAAACGATTGCACGCACCCATACCCAAAAATTAGTCACATAGTCAATTAGTATGTGGCTAATATAAGTAAACAAGATCAAAGTGTAACCCTTACCTCATATTTTGGCCTTGTCCCAACACAATTTAAAATAAATCTTTTGGTTATAACAAAATTCATAGGTATTTGTAGTCAGTTTCAACCCAAAATAATTACAAAATCAATTAAAGCTAGTTTTTCATTTCTAGTTATCAATTTAATAGATATAGCTCATTTTTTCTTATATATATTTTGTATCTGACATTCAAGTCTATATATTTATGTATATCTAAACAAATTTTAAATAATTTATATGTTCTTAGAATTTTACTATTAAATTAAAAAAAAAAAACATAAACAATGTTGTGAGATAATAATAAATTAGTTAAATATAATAAGAACATAAAATAACAAAAATAAACACAAAAAGTCATGGTTAAGTTTAGACAAGATCATGGTTACCATGATAATTTTTTTTAGTAAAAGCAGTAATATTCACTCTAAGTCGCACACTCCTCAATCAACTTAGTTTCAACACCCCAACCACATAAAGTTTGTTGATGCCCAGAAACAAATTCCAAACAAGGAGAATTATAATGATTAATATCATCCCATTCATTGTTGGAACTATGATAAGAATATGATTCTTGGATGATTTGGCTCTTATCCTTAATAATAAACAATGAAATGGATATTAGAAATTTCATTAAAAAAGATCATTAAAAAAAAATACATTTGTGTGTGTGTGTGTGTGTGTGTACACACACACACACACACACACACACACACACACACACACACACACACACACACACACACACACACACACACACACACACACACACACACACACACACACACACACACACACACACACACACACACACACACACACACAATTAGTCACCATTTTCTTCTTTTGAAGTTGATATGATTGGCTTGGTAGGTTAATATTATCCTAATGCTCGATAAACCTTCTATAACGATGATATTTGTGATGAGAAGTACTATAAAGAACAATATTTTTTTTTTAATTTTTAAAATTAGTTTTAAAAAATTATTAAATAAATATTTTTTAATTACACATTTAATCAAAACAAGGATGAAATGCCCTACAAAACAAAATTTATATTTATTAATAAATCCAGGTTTACATTTAAAATAGTTAACCAATTCATCTAACATTTCACAAATTCCAAAAAAAATTAACTAATTAATTAAAGGAACTAAAAATAGATGTACATTTTTTACATTTGTTTAAACAAATTGCATAAATGTAAAAATTATATATATATATATATATATATATATATATATATATATATATATATATATATATAATTTTTACATTTATACAATTTTTTTAAACAAATGTAAAAGATGTACATCTGTTTTATATAATTTTGCATTTTTTTTAATAGATTTTTCCATAATATTTATGATTTGGTATTTTAATAAAAGTATATAATTTGTCCAATTTTTATAATTTTAAAAGTTTTCTTTAAAATTTCAATTTTTTTCTCAGAAATTTACATATTATCAGCTTAATTTTTTAAAATTCTCATTTTTTTATGTTTTCTTTAAAAATTTAAAGTTTATCCAATTTTAAATTGAATATTCCATAATTTAAAAAAAATAAAATAAATTTCCTAGTTTTCTTAAAACTATACTAAATTTCAAAAAAAAACCAAAAAAAACACTCAAATCATTAGTGAAATAATGTATGAAAGGATATTTGGAAGGAATAACTTAATGGCAAATTATACACAATAAAATATCAGACTCAATGGATTTTAATAATAAAGGAGAATGACGAGAGAAAGTAAGAGGTTGAGAAGAAGTGGAAAGAGGTATCCAAGATATTCAGAGGATTACAACTAAACCTTAGTGATGAGGAAGATGTTGCATGAAAATTATAATTTTTTAAGATAACTGAGAGTGGAAAAAAATTTACCAAGGACCTCACAATGTAAGTATTACATATTCTAAGAGATTTTCTAATGGGGAATGAGTCCAGAGGGTGAGAAGCTCAAAGTAGTGAATTGAATTCACTATTATTCTCCCAACCAATAAATATTTTTGATAAGTATATATTAAAATGGGTCCATTTTAATTATAATTATCAATTACAAAAAAAAAAAAAAAGATTTTTATTTGAAAAATGAATACTCATCGAAGTCATTTAATGAAATATTAAAATGCATACTAGTATAAAGGATTAAAAAACATACATGTATATATCCCATAAAAATTAATATCTATTGAAAAATCTTCATGGAAACCTTCTGTACTAGACCATAGATGAAATAAAAATCTGCATTGATATGCTGCAAGAATTAGGGAAAACAGTACATGGAGTCACATAAAGTATAATAAAAACTACATTTTAATGTAGGTTGTCATGTCTTGTAGAAGGAAAAATGTCATTCAGATAACGATTATTTATTTAGGTTATTTAGATCAAATTAAAATCTAACAATATAAAATTTTATAAATATTAAATTTTAATCAATTATTTTTTAAAAGCGTTTAATTTAATATAAAATATAAGATAATGATTATAATATGTTAATATAAAATTTTAACAAAATTAAATTTTAATGTTCTTTTTTTAAAGTATTTAATTTAATATAAAGTATATGATTGAATTGTGAGTAGGTTAATTTTATATTACTAATCATTGTGAGATGAGGGTGATGTGTTATGTATTCTAAAATATTTTGTTATGGAGAAAGATGAGAAATATGATAATTATTGAGAATATTTAAATGGCACATTACATTCATCATTCCACTTAATAATAATTTATATTATCTTTTTTTGTTAAATTAAATAATTTTATCTTATAATTATTACAAAAAATATATTTGAATAATACCTATTTGTTTAATGACTAAAACATTAAAACTATATTGACTTTGAATAAAAATTACTCATGAAAACCTTCATAATAATGTAAAATTAAGAATTTACTCTATGAAATTCTAATAAAAAAATGTACAAGTTAAAGATAAAATTCAATTTTTAAGTTTTATTTTTCAAGACAACATCTTCAACTAAGGCCCACATTTTTGTAGGTGCAAATTGATAGCGCTTAATTCAAAAATAATGAACCAGCTGGTAAATGTGGAAAAGTGTTGACCCCAAATGTTAGCTAAGTATAATAGCACACAAAAATGAATAAATGAAAGGAAATGATGATTTATAAATCCTTAATTTTGATTAAGTTGAGTCATTCAAGAGTAAAATGAAGAAAGATAATAAGGCATGAAGTAAATGGATTTATGTTCAATGAAGCAAGAAAATATACACATAGAATAAGATTTAGTGTATAAGTGTCGTGTATGAATTATGTGCAAAAGATAGTTGTTATAAGGGAAAGATTATACTAGTGGTTCACTCTAGCTTTGGAGAGTAACTTAAGGTGTCGTAACATCACACTAGACTTCAAAAAATTGCTCATTTTAATATGTCATCTTCACTACCTACAACTAAGGTTTAATGGTCTAACTCATTATACATATTATAATATAGCAAATATTATCATGATAAGTCATAAAATACATATTTTAAACCTATGACCAAAAAATAGTCTTTGGAGTACCAATAGTTATGCATTAATATTATCAATACTTGAGTATTACTTGTCAATATGTGATTGGTTACTTTTAAATTTATAGAGTAAATGTTGAACAAACATTAGATACTGCATGCACCACTACTAGTGCACTTCAATATTTATACACACTAATATTTTCCATAAATGGATCCCACTTAAACAAAAACCATGTTTAGCTATTGGTTGGTGTACCACTAATGAGACCTTTCCCCTATGATAGTTAAAACTTGTAGATCTTGGTGAGAATCATAGAGAAGGCATCACAGTTGTAAATCATAGATCATGGAATAATCTTAAATGTTATGCTTTTATTAACCCCACATTTGATAATTGTTGTGGATACCATCCCTAAACACATTAGGAGGTCTAGGTGTCTAGGCAAATAACCAATACCCCATTTGACTAGTGGGCCAATTAGCTGATATTGATTGGACTGGAAGCTAGACTGGTTATGAGCCCAAGTCATAAGGAACCTTCAAGGTCCCTGTGGGAATAATGATTTGATTTTAGCTAGATCAAGAACTATCCTAGACACAAAAGGTTATCCAAATATCCATAATTGATTTTGAGTGGACTAGGAACCAATAGAGGAAGAGCCTATACCACATTTGTCTGGTATGGAAACTGACCACTTTTAGTTTGATCAAAATCCATCCTAAGATAAAATGAAGCCCAAGTCTCAAAAAACCATCAAGGTCCCTAGAGGACCAGTAAAACAATTTTCATTGGATTGAGAACCAACCGGACATAAAAAGAGGTCTAGTCTCTAGAATCCTTTGATTTTGACTAGATTGGGAACCAATAATGGAAGAGATAATTTTGCATCTGACGGTGTAGCAACTAATCAATTTTAAGTGGACCAAAATCCATTTTGATAAAAAAAGAGTTCAACATATTTACACTACCAAATGCCATAATAAACTAGTATGGGGTCTATCTTAGATAATGAAAGCAGAGGCCCATGACTAATAAAGTACCATATTTGATTGATGTAGTAAATAACTAATTTTAACTAGATCAAGAACCATCATGGGTAGAAAGTGGTAGATTCCCAAGTCTCATAAATAACTCATAGATATCCTTGAACCAATGGGTTGATTTTAGCTTTATAAAGAACCAGCCTAGACACAAATGGAGGTTCATGTCTCTGGACATTTACCAAAAATCAAAAAAAATGAGAATAGTATCAAGTTAGTTTTAGCCAGATCAAGAACTAGCTTGGGTAAAAGAAGTTTGAGGTCCATGTCTCAATAAGAACCTTTAGGTTTCCCCATTCAAGGTCACTAAGAAGCAAACTAGAAAAACTCTAAATAACCATAAATATCCCATGGGTAACCAGTATGGTAGCTAGTATGGGTAGAAAAAGTGGAGGCCTAATAATCAAAATTTTCTACTAATAAGTGTGGTAACCAATTGATTTTGATTAGATCAAAAACCAATGTGGACAAAAGTAACCAAAGCCCTAGGTCTCAAAATTAATCTTCAGAATCCTTCATGGACCAATAAAAACAAGTTTGACTAGCTCGAAAGCTAGCCTAGACACAAATGGAGGTTGAGGTCTCCAACATACCATCCAAGTCCATATTGAACCTAAACTCCAATTAAGACATGAAAATATAAAAATCAACAAATACATAGTAATTCCATATGAAAAATTGGAGATGACTACCATAGTGACTCCCAAAGTCCCTAAATGAGTCTACCAACTTGAGATGGATCCCTCATAAGATCCATGAGTTAGGACAAAATAGGGCATCTTCCCCTAGAATAGAGGATTAATAAAAACCACAAATCAAGTTTCCATCTAAAAGAAACATAGCAATCACAACTTCATTAGGAATTGACACCCCCAAATCCATTTTTAGACAATTTTTCACAGTATCCGCACAACTCCATTCTAATAGACCAAACAAAGAGAAACAAAATGAAGTCTAGGGAACATCGTAGATGAAGATAGGGTCATAAAAGAGGTTGGGAAACCCAAAAAATCTAGATAATTCCAAAAAATAATGCAAACTTAGAATGGAAAAAACTTGCTAAATTGGTTCTAGTTCTCCCTTTTGTTTAAGGTCAAATGTTGTAATATCCATTTTAGAGCCATCGTAGATCCATCCCTCAATGTTGTTTGATTTATATATTAAACATCACAAAGGATAATGAACCCAACATTTATTCATAATGGGAAAATCCCATTTCTATTTTTATCACAATAAGATCTTGAAAGCCCATCCTTGTCTAGGGAAGGAATCTCATTCTAACATAATTAAAGACAAGATACTTCCTCAATAATTGATTCAAAATTGTATCACCTACATTCTCCACCATATCTATGGGATAATAGGCCACTAAATCATCATAGCCTTTAGATGCCCCAAAAAATAGGGCCCTAAAAGAGAGGCCAAATTCTTCTATCATTTTAATA
Source organism: Torreya grandis (assembly GCA_037957365.1). Lineage (NCBI taxonomy): Eukaryota > Viridiplantae > Streptophyta > Pinopsida > Cupressales > Taxaceae > Torreya > Torreya grandis. Next base: position 415,115 of record JARHVA010005883.1, on the reverse strand, counting down.
TATTTCCATTCCAAAGTGCCATGGTGACCAGCTCAACCCAAAATCATGGCATTTGGCTCAAAGACAAGAGAATCACTATAATTGATTAGTAGAAAAATAAAAACACATACATAAT
>JARHVA010005883.1:400000-410000 GCA_037957365.1 Torreya grandis | reverse complement strand
ACTCTCTCTACATAGTTCCAGGTCATGTTAGGTCCTTTTCATTATTATATTTTACTTAGACGACCTTGGATACATGTTATGGGGATAGTTCCTTCTACTCTTCATGGATGTGTTAAATTTTTCCATGAAGGATACTTATAGACATGTTACATCAGATAACCAAACATTTAGATACTACCAAACTACATAGTCATCTTTGACTATTTTTATAAATGGGACAATTCATCTCATAGTTCAGTCACTAGCTCATTACAATTCTCTTGATCAAATCCATACATATGAGGTTGGAGAGACTATCACTTCTCACACTCCTCCACTTACAGTTGTGTCCTAAACTCTAGATATTTATCCCATCACAAAAACTTTATCCATTCCAACTACTCCATCAATCATGATCCCTACACCTATTATAAGTATATATTCACTAGCAACAATCCTAGTAGTATTAGTTTATTCTACATATATAGTTACTTCAACAATTATAAATACTATCAACACACAATTGTCTTCTAATACTATAGTTCAGGAGACTCCTATATCATAGTAACCCTTTTATGGTAAATTCTAATTAACCATATAAACATGATGTTAATACAAATTTTCAAACTTTTTCAGATGATGATATGACACACACACTCACTGATGACTATTTATGTGGAATGAAATTTACACCAGTTGGCCCAAGAGAGTATTGGATGACTCCATAGCTGTCATTAGAATCCTAAAACACTCTTATTATCTCAAACTACACTCTTAAGATATACCCCTTATTTGTAGTCATAGATAGTTCACATGGTTACCTTTATGGATATAGAGCTAGTCATTTACATTTAGGCAAGTAGCACACAACATCAACCATAGATTATATTATAGATGTTACTTGATCATGGATTAATCACACTACCCATATTATGACATACATCTATTATTAGATTATCAAAATAGGATGGTCTACCATTTTTTATTTTTCTTAGGATCATAGGTCATGATACAAACTCATGTACAACTTTAAAATAGAGATTGCATAAACTACAAGTTTAGGGTATTATTCATATTACAACACCATGAGCACTAGCTTCACTACTTCCACCATAGTAATTTACTACCTAAGTTGAATGTCCTATATGAAAATCAACATCTCCACTACTAGAGCAACCTTCAATTCTCCTTTTGTAGGATGACACCATGTAGATAGAATTTACATCATATGATGATAATCTTGGGGCATTTGATGATGATGATGATGATGATGATGATGATGATGATGATGATGATGATGATGATGATGATGATGATGATCCATTCTTGCAACTCCCTTCCTAGCAAGATCCATCTTTTGACCTTTTTTTCCCTCCATCCTAGCCTTTGGTATAATTGTGTACATATTACTTTATTCATATGATTATATATACCTTCATTTTAAATACCTATATTTAGTTTCTTATCTTTGTACATAGTTCAAATATTTCAAAAATAAAACAAAATTAACATTTCAATACACAATAAACATTCAAATATGTCAAAAAAAAAACATTTTATTGTATGCATTATCAATGTTTCACATTTCTTATATCATGCTAGACTTGTACTTGTTGTTCTATGCTTATTATTTTTCTATTTATCTACATTACCATGCTTCATGTGATATTATTTGAGTGTCTGTAGTAACATCTATCTCTGTGATCACTTTGCTCTACCCATTTAGGGGGCATTCTACTTGCACATTTGAGACATACATCGATATACATACCCACTGGGGGCATCTTCTGTTAGGATAAATAAAAACTAGATTTATCCCCAAATCACATACAAGAGAAACTCTAAAATATATTAATCAAGCATAGATAAAATAAACATAAACATGCACAAAATAGGAGACACCATATTTAATGCAGTTCACCCAAGATGGGCTACATCCACCAAATTTATCCATTATATTATTTCCAACAATACAAGGGAAAAACAAAATCATATAACAAACCCTGTTACACCTCTTTACCTTTTTCACTTCCTCTCTATATACAATGCATTACATTATTCATCTCAGCTATGTATCAATACATTTTAGGGTAAAAAATGCCTAAACATAATCTCTACCATCACATTTGGAAATCTATAATTAGTTACCTTAATTGACTATGAAATTACAATTTAATCAGGCAATTTAAATAAAAAAAAATTCTTCGGGGGCACTGTTCTGAACCCCCATCAGGGTGCATGGCCCCCAAACCCCACAATGGGATTCCCCACCTTACAACCCCCTATGACATTAGGGACACTCAAAAACCTGGCTAAAATAATATGAGAATTTTAACCTCTGATCCTATTAGACAATCATGCTCCACACCTAACAATTTCCCACTTGGAGACTAATTACAAAAACTCCACTACTATTGCATTCACTATACTATCTAGACTTAGACAAGTTCCTTAATTCAATTATCATCCATGAAAACTAATTGAAGCTAAACAAATCTTTAACTTCTCTATTGTAAGTACCTTGGTCATCATATCCATTAGATTTTTATTTGTATGTATCTTCTCCAATTTTAGATTCTCTTCCTCTATGACTGAATGAATAAAATGATACTACAACTGAATGTGTTTTGTCCTGGAGTGAAAAGATAATTTTTTTTACTAGATGGACTGCACTCTGACTATCACTATATAGTGTACATCATTCTTGACTATGCCCAAAATCTTTAGTCAACCTCTATAACCATAATATTTCTTTGCTTGCTTTTATAAAAACAACATACTCAACCTATGTGGTTGAAAGTGCCACAACCTTATGTAACCATGATACCCAACTAACTATTGTAACACCTATTATAAATACATACCCTATAGTGCTTCTTATACCATCCAATTCACCTACCATATCTAAGTTAACATATCCCTGTAATGTCACATCTAATCCATCATAGCTTAACACTATATCTATGGTCCCTCTTAAGTGACGAAGGTGCATTTTATTAACTTCCAATGTTCCTTTCTTGGATCACTCATGAAACTAGTCACCACTCCCACTGCATGTGCAATGTCCAACCTCGTACACACCATTGTAAACATTAAACTTCCAACTATTGATGAGTATGGAATTTTAGACATTAGATTCTTTTCTTCTTCTATTTTAGGACATTATTCTTTTCTTAATTTAAAGTGTGTATCCAAAGGTGTCCCAATTTATTTTTCACCCTACATATTAAATATTTCCAATAATTTTTTAATTTACTCTCCCTTTGATAATTCTAGCTTCCTATTCTTTCTATCTCTAGTTATCCTCATACCAAGGATTTGTTTAGCTACACCTAGATCCTTCATATAAAGGCAATCACTTAAATATTTCTTGAGTAGATTAATATTGTGCCTATTAGAGGCAACTACAATCATATCATCCACATATAAAACTCAAATAATATATCTACCATTTTCAAATCTTTTAAAATATACACAATGGTCTAAATGACATCTAAAATAAACTTATTTCATCATAAAGCTATCAAACTTAATGTACCATTGTCTTAGATCTTGTTTCAGGCCATACAAGATCTTCTTTAATTAACACACCCAATTATCCATGCCATTAACTTCATAACCTTATGGATTATACATGTATATTTCTTCCTTCAAAGCCCTATCAAGGAAAGCAATCTTTACATCTAACTATTTTAAGTGTAAATCTTCAATAGCTACTAAGATCAAAATAGTTCTAATTGAAGTCATTTTAACAACTAGAGAAAATATTTCATTAAAATATATACCGTTACTTTGTGAAAAATCTTTAACCACCGTTCTAGCCTTGAAATGTGTTTACCTTCATTCTTGTCCTTTATCCTGTATACCCACTTATTCTATGATTCCTTTTTTACTTTAGGAAGCTCCACCAAATCCCATGTTTTTTTCCATTAGAGAATCATACTCCTCATCCATAGCTTTCTCCCTCTTATCCTTGACATCAATCGGCATTGCTTCTTCATAGATTTTTGGCTCACCACCATTAGTAAGTAATAAATAATATAAAGAAGTAAAAAAATGATTAAGTGGTCCACTTACTCTTGCAGATCTTCTAATAAGGGTTTGAGGTACCTGTTCCTCTTGCACATTTTGATCAGGAAGATTTGGGACATGTTTTTTTGTAATGTCTTATAATAATATTTATTCCTTTTTGGAATCTTCTTGCTTATTTTCTCCAACTGGTCCCTGTACATGACTTTTTCATGGAATACAACATCTCTACTCTTGATTATTTTCTTATGTTCCAGATTCCACAAATGGAATCAAAAGTCATCAGTTACATAACCAATAAATGTGCATTTTTGAGACTCACCTTCTAAGTTATTCCTATGATCTTTGTCAATATAAGGAAATGACTCACAACCAAAAAGTCTTAGAAAAGAACAATCTATCTTCTTTCCATTCTATGCCTCCTCTATTACTCCACCATTCAAAGCACTCAAAGGTCCTCTATTTATTAGATACACTACTATAGTTACAACATCTGGCCAAAATTATAAAGGCAAAATTGCATGAAATATCATGCATTTAACACGATCCATAATAGTCATGTTCATTCTTTCTAACACACCATTCTATTTTGATGTTCCTGGAACTATTTTCTATCTATGAATTCCATTTTCTTAACAGTAATTGTTAAAAGCATTACTACAATACTCACCTCCATTATCTAATCTGAGACATTTTAGTTTTAAACTTGTTTCATTTTCAACTAAATATTTGCATAATTTAATGTATCAAATACATCAAACATCCTTTTTATATAGTTTTCCCAAACCTTCCTAGTTGCATCATCAATAAAAGTAACATATTAATTTAAACCATGAAGTGAATATACCTAAGATGGTTCCCATATATCTCTATGCACAAACTCTAACTTCTACTCTTTCTTGGCTAGTCCAACCCTGAGAAACCTCACATATTTTTTTCACATATACACAGTGCTCACAAAAGTCCAGATCTAATTCTTCTAGACTTGGTAGTTTATCATTTTCATGTAAGGTCTTCATTCCCTTTTCACTCATGTGGCCAAGTCTCTAAATATTTACCTATAGTATACACAACACATGATGAATTAACATTATTTTTAGATAAATATAAAGTTTGTAGTTTATTAACTTTTACAACCACCAAATAACCATTTGTAACCTTCCATGATTTAGCTATAAATGTGACCATATAACCCTCACTACCCAACTACCCTATAGAGATCAGATTTCTCCTCAAGCTGAGAACATATTTGACATCCTTCAACACTCAAGTGTTTCCATTTTGTAATTTAACCTTAACATTTCCTTTTCCAACAATGCTACAAGGTTCATCATCATGAAGGTAAACATTTTCATTATTACCTTGAATATAATCTATAAAATAATTTCTATGAGGGTTACCATGAAAAGAAGAACCTGAATCTAAAACTCAAGATTCAATAATATTATCCAAAGAAAGTATAAGATCATCTTGTAATAAATCACCTGCTATATTTGATTCTTTATTACCTTCATGTTCATCCTTAAAAATTTATCATTTCGAAATCAATAGTCTTTCTTCGTGTGTCTTGGCTTGCCACATATCCAACATTCCATCTTGCCTCTTGATTTAGATCTTTCACCCCCTTTTGATTTTCCATGGTTTCTTCTTCCTCTATTGTTATACCTTCCTCTATTATCCATTGTTAATGCATTTCCACATATGGATTTTTCTCCTGTGCTTTTTGTTCACATTTCCTCACTTAGGATAACACCCACCATATCTTCAAACTTTAGTTTGGAATTATTAGACATAGAGTTGCTTACTGCCATTACCAAGCTATTCTAGCTTTCAAGAAAGTAACAAAGAATAATAATATCCCTAAATTCCTCATTAAAGTCAATATTTATGGAATGTAAATGACTAGTAACTATGTTAAAGTCATTTAAATGATCTCATACTAAGCAATTTTTAGACATTTTCATATTAAACAATTTTTTCATCAAAAATATTTTATTTGACAAAGAGGGATTTTCATATAACTTTCCTAATAAAATTATAATACCTTATATTATCTTCTATTGTGATATGTCTAATGCTACCAAATATGTAAGGCATAATTATATGGTTTCAAAGGCTTTATGATCAAATAATTCCTAAGCTTCATCGAATATTATCGATGGATTCTTGGCTTGCCCTCCTAATGGTAAATAAAGGTCATTTTGGTAAAGGTAATCCTCCATCTACATATTTCACAATCCAAATTTATATCCATCAAATTTCTCCACCTTAGACTTATTTTCATTCGCCATAACTCCCACTCAAGGTCAAACCTTTTTCTTCCTGCAATTTAAAATTATGAATTTTTTTTTTTGCTCTAATACCACTTGTTAGGATGAATAAAACCTAGATTTATCCCCATATTTAATACAAGATAAATTATGAAATGAATAATCAAACATAAAAATAAATAAACATAAACATGCATAAAATAAGAGACACCACATTTAACAAGGTTCACCCAAGATGGGCTACATCCACCAAACTTGTCTGGAATATTATTTTCAGAAATACAAAGGAGAAACAAAATCTTGTAATAAACCCTATTACACCTCTCTACCTTTTTGGCCTCCTCTTCATGTAAAATACATTACATTATTTATCTTATCCATGTATCAATACATTTTAGGGTAAAAAATGTCTAAACATAACCTCTACCATTAGATTTAGAAACCTATAGTCAGTGGCCCAAATTGACTACAAAATTACAATTTAATGGGGTAACTTAAATAAAATTTTCACTTCAACAAGGAATGTTTCCACCTTTGTAACCCCCCATACCATCAAGGATACAAATAATGCGATCCAAAACCTAGGTAAAATAACATCATAATTCTAACCTCTGATCCTAAAATATAATGAGGCTCCACACCTAACATCTTTTATATGTCTATACCATGCATGTTATGTCATTCCGACACCAAAAACTATAGTTATCATGATTAGTGTACATTATTTACTAACATACATAAATAACTCTATATACACTCACTAATATATATCACTTATGGATTTATTAGCATATACCTAGTCTTCTACTGACATGTCTTGCATACACTCACTTCTTTGTTTGATTAGTTAGATGTGTTTGTAATTATAATTTCCTGATTTTTTTTCTTGTTTAGCATTAGATTGATGTGATTTCATTTTATCAATTCATTTTTTTCTCTTGTATGTGCCTTAGGACATTTGCCAATATTTTTTTCTTCTATTCATGTGTGTGCCTTAGGACATTTGCCAATATCCTTTGCTTGTACTCATCTATGTGATTGTTGCATTTGGACATGCGTTGTATGCTTTCTTTTTGGTTTGAGTGACATGTGACCCTTGTCCCTTATTTTTTTGGCCCCTTGGCCACTCTTGTGTGCTTCTTAATTGTTTCTTTATGTGCTTATTGCTTGATTGCTTTTGATTGTTTTCAATGCCATGATGGACATCATGTTATATCCCTCTAACTAATAACTAACTAGACTTTAAATTCTAGTTCAGTACATTATACATGTTATTACATTATTAAATTTATGTATGCATACCCTTGTTGATCCAAAAATCTCTCAATACAAATCATGTTATATCTTGATATATCTTGCCAATTATCATTATTATATCACATATCTTTGTAGTATAACACACTTGTAGGGCTTTCTTTTCTAAGGGAAGTCATTATAGAGTATCCATTTCTACCCTTAGAAGAGGAGGAAATAAAAAGAGGATTTTTTACAGAGATCAGAGTTCCTAACAGTCAAATAATAACTTTCAGAACACCTAAAACAATAACCTAACAACAAACTAGTCAAAATAAAAACTAGATAACAAACCAGTCAGAATAGACCAGGTAGATAGTCAAGAATCCAAAATAGTCATAAAATTTGTCATAGGATAATATCACTAATACTATACTAAAACACCAATGGTGTTACTATCCATTTCAAGTGCTCTTGAATAATCAACAAAAAAACTATTTTTTCTAGAACAGATAGAAAGTTAAGTTTAGTTACAGTTTTATTAGCTACCATTAGACCAAAATCAGTAGTTTTAGTATAGTTTTCTTAGAGAATATAGATATAGGGGGTATCATACACAAAATGATGGCTATCATTTATAATTTTAGATAGGGTAGTTGATACAACTTATAGATCAAAATCCATGTTTTGAACACTAGTGATTGGGGGCAATGTGGACAACACATTTGTTTTCTTTCTTTCCAAGTTCATCATTACCCAAGCATTCATAGTAGTTGCATGCCTTACTCCATATACAAGTGGTTCGCATAATTTTGGTTTGGATTCCATACAATCCTAACATCTGAATTCTTGAGTTCTCAAGTGGCTTCTACGTAAGCTAGATTCTTAGTTTCAAAGTGGCTTTCGAATAAGCCTAATCTCCATCTTTCAGAGTGGCCAAGAGTGGCCTAGTCTATATCATACATTTGGCTATCCAAACCAACATTATTGCATCATAGTACATTCATGGGCTTTAGGAGCTATCTCATATGACACACATTCCATATCGATATCAGTTTATAACTTCACTTCACAGGGCAACATTGGATCCAAAGGACTAGCTAGCCTTTGTGTTCTTGAGCCACCTATTTATAGGGATTGGATACATAGTCAAAACATTGATCAACATATGTATTACCACCTATCTTCAATTATTTGGTGATGATGGAGCTAAAGGGATAACCTTTGCATTCTTGATCCACTTTTGACGAATTGAGCACTCAGCTTCATTCATGATATTACTCTTAGTAAAACACACATCTAATATCACTCAACATCACAAGTTTTGGATTGGTTCAAATGCCTGGTGAGTTGTATTCTTTCCTCTCTCTCTCTCTCTCTCTCTCTCTCTCTCTCTCTCTCTCTCTCTCTCTCTCTCTCTCTCTCTCACCTAGCTTTGTACATTCTTATTTTAGATATAATGAATCTAGGAAGAACTTATCCACTCTTTGTTTTCACTTACACATTTACACCTCCCACTATGCTCTCTCTATACACACTCAACATCACACAACTTTATGGGATTCATCCTTGATGGTAAGTTCAAGTATGCTTTCTATTTTTCCTTTACCCTAGTATTTTAATTTGTTGCATCACTAGAATAAAAGGGGGAAATTTTGTCATATAAAATGAAAAAATTGGTAATTTGAGCATGAATAATGACACCCAACCCATAGGTCTATTTTGATTTCCCTCGTGACCCTCATTAGTTTATTTTCACTGATTATCAATGATTCATATCCTTCCAAACTTGATCCTAGCTGAGTTAGGGCCATCTTTTCATGTCAAATCCATCTCCCTTGGTCTCGTCTACCCAAACCAATAGCACTAATGCCACTCCTATCTACTTTTGGCACTATTGTCCATTCTCATTTTTAGCCCCAATAGTCAATTTCTTTTTATTGCCCATGCTTCTCCTTATCGACCTAACATGAGAAAATTCAATCCATAACCAAAAAATCCCAATAAAATCCCATTAAAAATATAATTTGGAGAGGGGTTGGAAATTATTATTAGTAAATCAAGAATAAAATTGAAACCAATTAAAAAATCTTCTCTATTCTTTGCATACAACCATCCATTATAGTCCTAAGCACATTTAATTCTTTGCATTAGTCCCTAGCCATCCTCCATCATGTCTAATCTATAAATTCTTGAATTCTCATATAAAAATTGCACCAAGCAATTTCGAAGGGAGAAATACATATGGCTTGATCCCCATTTAGAGTATTGGTATGTAGGTAGCATACCCATACATGGGGTGTGAAGCACATCCAATGCATCTTACACACACTAATCCTCCTCTTTCTCAAAATTGGTCAAATTATAATGGAAGATAGGGTTTGAAGAAAGAATCTACTCTATAGGGAGCTCTATAGACTTCTAACTATTGAAACATCATAGATCAGGTCAAATAGACCTATTGAACAAAACCCAAAAAGTTTAGATCC
>JARHVA010005883.1:375000-395000 GCA_037957365.1 Torreya grandis | reverse complement strand
TGATGGATGACCATTATCGATCAATGGTAACTACTGTTGCTCACTGTAGGCTTTGATAGGGTATTAGTTCTGGGTAGAATGGAATATGAGTAGGTTGAGAAGGGGTTTTTAAGGTTTTTTTGGGTTAGTTAATGGTCATGGAGGTAGGATAGCGTCCTGGAGATATCAAACACAAGTTTTGATACTCAAAATGGTTGATAATGTTTAATAGGTGCTTTGTGGAGAGTGAGAGTATTTGGAGTGGGATAACTATGACATGAAGAGTGTGTGGATAGAGAATATAAATGGGTTAAGGATTTAAAACACCAAAACTAAATAATTAAACTTGTGTAAAATACAAGATACTTAGCTTAGTTATTGTTGTCTTAAAGAAGTATAGAGTTGAGTGATGATGCACTTGGATCCTGGAGCAATGTGGATAGAGTAAGAGTCCTATAATACTTAATGTTAAGATGTTGGAGTGTCCTTTTAGTCTCTATTTGGTTTTTTTTTGGTAATATTTGTTATTTATGCTCTTAGTGATTGCACCTTCATCCTTCATAATTTAACCTCTTTGTGTTTCTTTTTTGGCATGGGTCTTGTGCTAGCAATATGTAACCATTGTTGGTCCTAGTCAATCAACACTAGTGGAGGGTAGACCATCGATGGTCAAGGGATAGGTAGTAAAAATGGATAAAATTATCCATTTACACTTATGTTTGGTAGTTTATACATTAGGAATTGGTTCAAGGTTAATAAAAGCATGTATTGGGATGCATATGGAAGAAATCTACAGAGTCAAGACATTAAATGCTAGTTTATAAATAGTCCTTAGGCTAGGTGTCAATAGGTTAATCATTTTTTTGGGTAGGTGAGGTAGAAATAGGCCTATTTAAAATAATTAAATAATTAATTTTGCCAAAAATGGCTAGAATGGGTGTTTTAAAGATTGTTATAGTTAATCCTAACATAAGGGGGCCAATGAGGTCAAGGGGACTAATACGACACTTAGAGTCATAGTGCATGGTTATATAGTGTCTAAATTTTACCCTTTCTATTTCTTATTTTGTATCACCAATTTATAAAACAAAATCAAAATGTTGGTGGAAGGTTGGATGCCCCAAGAATGGAAGGAGGTGTTCCCCCTTGAACTAAGAATCAATGAGGTAAAAATGGAGTTAGGTGTGAACTTGAAAAGTGGATATGAGTGGTAATGTGGGTAGGATGGTATGAAGTGTATAATAAGGCTATAATGAGGAGGACAAGTGACAAGTGAACTAAGCCACTACAAAAAGCATAGCAGATATGGGTGCACTTATAAATGCAAGTCTCTAGGTGAAGGTAACTATATTCTTAGGGACCACAAATAAGGTGATATTGATAAATAAAATGAGTGGAATGTATTAAGATATGAAATAATTGAACTAGGACACAACATCAGGCATAGCTGATATGGGTGTACTTATAAATGTAAGTCTCCATGCCAAGGTATTCATGTCTACAGGGGGCCAAACATTGGGTGATCCTGAGAAAATAGAATATGGTATAGGTGTTCGAATTAAAAGTGGGCATATTATAAGGAATATAAAATTTCTATGAATAAGAGGTGAGAATGGGTAGATAAAATGTGATTAATGGTGATATCTTAGATTGTGCATAGACTAGGTTCCCATAGTTGAGGTAGGTTGTAAAATAAGGTTGGTGTTGGAAGGACAAGTGATAAGATAATTGGTTATAGAAAGAGTGTGTGAATGTTAGGTTAGTGCCTATAAAATCAAGTGTCCTATACAAGGATGATGTGTTTGTAAGGATCCTAAAATAGGATATGATCTTGAGAAGATAAAAAGGTCACAGGTGTTAGGACCATAAAGGTTTGTGCTTTGATGCACTTTAAAGGTTGAGCACAAAAGTAGCATGAGATCATCATGTTTGGTGAGATATGTATGAAATCAAAATGACTAAGGCAAGGTTTGGTCACAAAAATTGTCAATGGTAGGCCAAAATGACTAATGGTTGAGGTTATTTGGTTAGTTAGCTGGTGATATGAATGGTTATAGTAACGCGGTTGCTTTGAAAAAGTTTGGTTGGTGGTGGTTAGATTATTTGTCCAATTTGGTGTACCACTTGGTTGAGTACGAGGGGAACCATTTTATAGTGAAAGGGTGAAAATTTAATAGTTGGGATTAAAGTAAAATATGAATAAGGGTACAATGACTTAAAAAAATGTAAGTCATACACATGGTCAACAAGTGGTCATGAAAGTAAAAAAAAAGGAGATTAAACGCTCTTATTAGGAAAGATCATAAAAGAAAGATGGGTGGGCTTATGAACACAAGACCCTTTCATACTTTGACTTATTGTTAGTTAGTTTTTTAAAATAAGTGACTTGATCATGTCATGAAAGGTAATCTCAAAATACCTTGATTTGTGGAGGGACAAAAGGGAGATGGATGGTAATGAAAGGTAAATGGATGATAGAAAACCTTTTTTTTGGGATAGCTTGGCACTTCTATAGGTGACCTATAAATCATTATATAAAAATTCCATGCCTCTAATTTAGTGTAGACTGATTGATGTGGGAATTCTACTTTTTGACTTTTTGTAAAAGATAATTACCACTGTATAATTTTTTGATTTTTGAATTTCGACTATGGGTATTTTTGATGCTTTTATTTTGATTGGTTTGGGAAGCTGTTCAATGAAGTAAGATTCCAAGTGTGTGCTTGCTTTAACAAATATTTGACATAGCCATCCTTTAAGGGAGTGGTGTAGGCTTTGGATTTGTTAGGCTTGGATAGTTTTCCTTTAAGGGAGCAATCTACCTTATTTTTAAGAAATTTTGATGGTTTTGGAAAGTTATCCTTCAAGGGAATACTCTATAATGATAGAGATTTTTGACCCAACTGATATTTTGGTATCCAAAATTGATTTATGTAGGTGCTAGACACAGACAAATTAATATAGACTTGAATATTTTCCTTTATTGAGGCAACACGATAGCACCAAAAGGTTAATGGTAGATAAAAGAGGTGTTTTAAGTGAAAATGACCATGGTTATTCATGTTAGTAGGGATGAAAAGGATTCATAAAAATCATTCCATGAGTACAGTCATGGTGCCCATGCTTAGAATTAGGCTAAGGCTATGACAGATAATCACATGATCCTTTACTTAATTGGTTGTCCTTAAAAATAAGGAGATGAAGGTGTTTGAAAATAAGGGATGAGTTTATTTTAGACATAATATGGTTAATAACTTTGTTTAATAAAATAATGAATGCAAATACATACCATTGAGGGGTTCGAGCTCTGAAATGCCCCATATATAGACTAATGAAATAATTGTTTAAGCCAATTAGGAGTGAAGATGTCCCCCAACTAATTTTATGGCACTTGAATAGATGTAGAAAAGGTTATAGATTGAAAACACTTAAGGAGGAGGAATGAAACAAAATGATGCCATTTGGCTCCTCATGGCTAGGTAGGTGATGATTTTTAGGCTTTGGTTGGATTCTAAGCTTAATGATGGTTGGTTTAGGTTTTTTGGGTGATAAGGCAAGGTTTCAAGTTAGATTATGGCTATGAAAGTCACTGACATTGGTCATGGGTCAACCAATGTTGACCTACTGAAGATCGACATCGATCGAGGGTTAAAAAAAGTTAAATCAATTATGGTCGAATAGAAACCAGTATTGATTAGGTTTTTAAGGCAAAAAGAGATCAAAAGGCATGGTTTATGTTTGACATTTCCTAGGTTTTTATAAAAGGTTTCTCAAGAAAATTATTTTTTTAAGGTTGGTTTTGTATTAGACTAGGTGTAGGCATAAGTACCAATGGTTGCTTTGGTTATTGGTCAATGTTTTTAGGCATACCTTTTGGTTTAGGAAATGGTGTAGGCTGGTAGGAAAGAGGTTAATGTTTAAGTTATGGGTTATTGTCTTGTAATATTGTTTAAGGTGAGATTTTAGGTCAATTAATGGTTGAAGCCTTTGGAGGGAGAGTTCCCCAAGATGCTCTTCACATTAATGGTTGACACAGAAAGAGGCTCTTAGGTGAAGATGTTGGTTAGTAATGAGGGTTTAGGAGGGATGGAGATGAATTCAATAACCTCCAAAGGATTTTTAGTCTGGTAGTTGTTATTTGGCATGGAGATTTCATGTTATAGGTGATGGTTCAAGCGAGATTTCCTCTATGATACTAGGATGATGAAAATGCTACTAGATTGGACTTTGGTGGTTTTGGGAACCAGAAATGATGTTGGTAACATCATCCTTGAATAAATGTTAGTTGAATAAGAATGTTTGATTCTCCCAATGAGTGAGCTTCAGTATGGTGCCAAGGAAGGGTTTAAGAAGCTTAGGAGTCATAATTGGGTTTGACTATATGGTATGGGTAGTTTGGCTAAAGAAGTGACCAAGACTATTATTTAATAAATCTCAAATGAAGGTTTGATAATGGTGTGGGTTGGTCGGTGAGTTGGTTGTATTAGAATTGAAAATTAGGTTGATTGTGATTAGTTTATTTGGTTTAGAGGATAGTTTGATTGGTTGAGGAAGGTAAGATAAGTGGTTGATTTGGTTTGTTTGATTTATAGGTTGAGGTAAGATGATAAGGCTAAGTGGAAAATCCAAATCTATTTCCTTAATTTTAGTTTCACCAAGTCTATTTCCTTAATTTTAGTTTCGAAGGAAAGTTGAAAGGGTTCCACATGGTCAATAAGTGAATTGGTTAAGGTTGACTCATACTTAGTGATGAGTTTGAAAGGTTGCACGTGGTCAACAAGTGTATTTGTAAAGGTTAAGGTGTCAATTATAGTTTACTTAATCATAGGTTTATTAAGGACCAAATCTAAGGCATAGACCTCATTATTTTGATGGATTTAGTTATGAGTTTGTACATAAATAGGTGTAAGAAGAGGATTAATTATTGATTGCTTGAAAACATTCAAGGCTAGGTCAGGGGGAACACTGAATCTATCCTTGGGAACCTACTTTTGATCGATAAGGTTTTGTATAAATATCTTAAAACACTTTCATCTATCAACCACATGTCTTTTTGTTTGATGATAAGAAAAAAATGCATTCTATATAAACCCAATTGGTTTTTGTAATAACTATTGATGGATTTTATTTGAGGAAGTCTGATGAGAGAATCCATTTAAAGTTTGTCAAGGATTGAGGCACATGATTCCCCCAGTAGGGTGTGCTGCCTAGGAAGAGGGTGCACCAGTGGCTTTTGAGGTTGCAAGATAATTATTTGGTTTGATAAAATTAGTTGGTTGACTAAGTTGGATTTATTTTAGTTGTGGTTATGTTCATTTTCTAGGTTGGGTTGGTTTGACAAGATTGGTGGGTTTGAAAATATTGGCTAATAGTTGTTAGTTTGATTTGATGAGGTCAGTTGGTTGAATAAGTTTGATAAGGTTGGAAAAGTTTATAAGGTAGGTAATATTTATAAAATTTATAAGGTTGATAAGGTGGGCTGATTTGATAAATTTGATAGCATATTTTGTTTTGATAAGGTTGGTTGATAGTTGTTGGTTGGATGACTAAGGGAATAGATCAAGCCTTGGTTTTATGATAAATAGATTTTCCCCAAAGTAGGTTTAGGTAATTGATATGATGTTTGATGTAGTTAGTCTAAAGTTTGAGATGGTTGAGGTACTTTATATGATGGTTGGGATAAGTACTTCAAATATTGGTAATTTTGAGATAGATTTAATTGAAGTGGGTTATGACAATGGTCAAATAGGTGTTGAGAGGTTGTTGGTTGGTTACAGTTGAGTTTTGATTTATTTTAGGTGAGGTTGGGTTGGTTGTAGGAAAGTTTGGGTTGATTTTAAGTGTAGTTGGGTTGATTATAGGTGAGGTTAGGTTGATTTTAGATGAGTTTGGGATGATTTTAGGTGAGCTTAGAAGCATAAGTGGCCTATAATGCAAGCTAAATTTATAAGGCAATAGGGTTGTTTTATAAGAGTCTAACAAAGTTAGGATCTCCTGGAAAAAATATAGGGGTGAGCCCCATTGAATAAGGAAATTGGGATGAGGTGGGTGAAGGAAAGATGGTGGAATATTTCTAAGGGGGTTTCGTTCCTCACAACTCAAACATATAGAAGATAAGAAAATTTAAAAATATAAAACACACACTAAGGTACGTTTAATCTTAAGGGTTACTTTTGTCTCACTTGTGGATTATGCCTTAAATTTAGAAGTTAAAAGACTCAATTTAGGCTTGTAATATGGGAAGTAGAAGAGGAAGTCTATATATGGTTTTCCTCTCAAAAATTGATATTAAAATTTCATACATGGCTTGATGTTGGGACTTATCCCCTCACTTCACACACCTCAATGATAAGGGTGTCAAGTGCCTAGCCAAGATATACCAAATTACTAGAGATTATACTCAATTAGAGAACAAAGTTTTGTTTTCACTCCATGGTAATGAAGTCCAAGTGGGATAGCCAAGGGAAAGGTTTACCACTAGGTTGTGAAATCATAGTCGATCCTTATATTAGTGTTTGATGTTTGAATTATTTGAGTGGTTTGGTCTTATGTTTGTGATAAGAGTGATATGCTATGATTAATTTCACCATCTACTTTAAACTAGGTCATCTAAGTAAGCAAGAAGGCAATGGATGCAAGTTGCTTTAAGCCCAAAGAATTTTTTTTATTTCTTTTAAATGAGTAAAATAACAACAAGAAGAAAGCATCTGAATTCAACTAATGAACCCAAGAAAACATGAGGTTCCCACTGGGCATGCCATAATGTTTCACTATTTTTCATTTTATTTTCTTTTTATAATGAGTAAAACTTGGAAGAAGGGTGAGGTAAGAAGAACATAGGTTGGTTGTGTGTGTGATCTAGTCAAATGTGGAGAACTCATCTTTGGTTTGGGAGAATAACCTAAAAATAAGAGATAAACTATAAAATTTTGTGTTAGTGAGATAGGTGGGTGGATTACCTAGTGAAAGATAGATCCAAGCAGCACTAGAATTATTTTAAGGGTATCAATCCACTCTTTAAAATAAGTTAATGTTAAGCAAAGTGTCGATAAAAGAGGTTGCATGAAGTAGTAGAAGTAATTAGTCAAAATGACAAACACTTTCAAATAAATAATGGTTTTTTAACAAAATTACATTAAAAATAAATGCTAAATTGTTAAGATATGGTTCAGGTTGTTGTTTCTGAGTCTATGTAGTGACAAACGTTGAGAAAAAAGTTTTGTATTGAGGTTGAGATGTGTTTTAATCTTTTTTTTTAGTAAAAGAATATTTCACAGTAATGATTACCAATCACTGATAACCATGGTCAGTTAGAATATGACTAAATCTAATTGATGGATGATTACTATTGATCAATGGTGACCATTGCTGATTACTAAGGGTTTTAACAGGTTGTTGGTTTTGGGTAGAATGGACTATAGGTAGGTTTCATAAGGCTTTTTTAAGTTTGTTTGGGGTTAGTTAATGGTCATAGAGGTAGGATAGGGTTTTATAGATATTATACATAGGGTTTGATACTAAAAATGGTTGAGAGTGGTCAATTGGTATTTAGTGGAGAATGAGAGCATTTGGAGTCTGAGAAATCTCACATAAAGAGTGTTTGAGAAAAGAATAGAAATGGGTGTAAGATTTAAATTACTAAAACTAAATAAATGAATTTGTGTAAATTAAAAGATACTTAGCTTTGTTATTATTGGCTTGAATAAGTCTGGATTTGAGTGATGAGCCACTTCAAGCCTAGAACAATGTGGATAGAGTAATAGTCCTAAATTTTTTGATATTAAGATCTTGTAGTGTCCTTTTAGTCTTTATTTATTTTTGGTTCATCATGGGTTGTTATTTTTGCTATGAGTGATCACACGTTCATCTTCCACCATTCAACCTCGGTGTGTTTTTTTCACTGGTCTTAGGCTAGCAATATGTAACCATCATTGGTCCTGTTCAACCATCACAAGTCAAAGTTTGACCATTGATAGTCAAGGGAGAAGTAGTCAAAATGGCTTAAACTAGACATTTGCACTTATTTTTGGTAGTTAAGACATTGGTAAGTAGTCCAAGGTTAGTAAAGTCATCATTAGGATGTGTGTAGAAGAAATCTATGAAATGAAGACGTTAAATGCTAGGGGAGAAATAGTCCTTAGGCTAGGTGTCGATAGGTTAGCCATGTGTTTGGGTAGGTGAGGTATAAATATGCCTATTTAAAATAATTAAATAATTAATTTATCCAAAATGGAGTAGAATGGGTGTTTTAAGGATTTTTATAATTTATCCTAACCTAGGAGGGCGAATGAGGTCAAGGGGACTAATGTAACACTTAGAGCCATAGTGTATAATATTTAAGCATGTACATGACCTTTCATCCTTTATGGAGAAACTTGTTTACGACATTGGGCACATTTTTTAACAAAAAAACCCAACTAGTTTTTATCCCATCATAATAAACAACTTTATGTCATGGTGGACATATCCAAATGCTTGTAGGTGATGCCCATTGGTCATAAAAAGTTGTGTACTTCAACCTACCTAACACCTACATTCACTATCAGACATTTGACCCTCGTATCAAAGATTATCACCTTATGAAATAATGGATAAAGACTGTGCTAGAATAAATGACAAATCAAATGACTGATAATGAGCACTGCGATATCCTCACTCAAATTTTTATCTCCACTTCAAGATTTAATTATTATTGATAAGTTCTAAACTTTTTATAAGTTATACCATATGTTGAAAAATCATGATGTCAAATTGATTACTTTAAACAAGCTCAAGTATACTTGAAATATCCCTTTTACTTCAAATGATAGATTTAATAGCAAGCTAGATTTTAAGAGAAAACCAAATTAATTAAATAATGAAGCTATAATTAAATTAAATTATATATCACAAAAAAAAATAAAACTCCATTTAAAACCTTCATAATGTAGACAATTCTCAACGTTACCATCACCTTTTCATGTTTTATTACAAAAACTACTTGAATGCAATCTAATATCTCTTCCTTCACTAATCGAAGTGGACATGTCTAGACTATATTCTAAAAATATTGATGGCAATGAATATTGTGACTGCCATTGATGTATTGGACATTATACAAACATATGTTTCAATCTTAAGCATAAGACTTAAGATATTATTTATGAGAACATTATTGATATTTGGAACACATATTATGGAGGATAATCCACAACAAAATGACAATTCAAAGCTTAAGTGTACAAATATCATTTTTAATATCATGAATCAATAAATAAAAAGGATAATTTTGAAGTTTCTTATGGATATAATGCTCAACCCCATCCTGATACATATATGCATCCACTTGATAAAATAATTGATATAGTTATAGACATAACACTGATGATTTAGAATAACAAGGACTCTTTATTCATGTATATGTTGACAAGAAATCCATACATAGTGTTATGATACACAATGTATCAAGTGAAAATACATGTACCATAACACTTCTATGCTATCTTTGTTATGAAAAACAAGACATATATGATACTTATAGGGTCATCAATGCATTTGATGGTCATACATTGGATATAATGAACCTGAATACTATCAAGTCAAATAAAAATCTAGTATTACAAGATTCTAAACAAAAATCAATATTGATTCATGTTAAATGATTTAAATAATTATAAATAATGTATAAATAAGACACATCTTGGAATTTGAGTTGACATGTAAAATTCAAAACTCTTAAAATAAATAAAACTTGACCTACTATGTTTAGTAACTATTATTTTTAGTAAATTTTTCATGCAATCATGCATATCTCTACAATATATTAAAAAACTAAACATTAAAATTAAACTATTAGATGAAGTTAAATTTAAGAATTCTAATTACTAAAATATATAATTTTTA
Organism: Torreya grandis; assembly: GCA_037957365.1. Classification (NCBI taxonomy): domain Eukaryota; kingdom Viridiplantae; phylum Streptophyta; class Pinopsida; order Cupressales; family Taxaceae; genus Torreya; species Torreya grandis. The sequence goes on along the minus strand of JARHVA010005883.1, from coordinate 385,139 downwards.
AATTTAGAAACCAAATAAAAAATTATATTGAATTGCACTTTCAAACCCTCATATGGTCACATATGGCCTCTATACAATATCAAAATCATCCCATAACTATAAGGGTAGATTATGGGTTCATAATAATTTTTAACCCATTTATTTTTGCACAAATATGGGCTCAAATGGTGCTATGGATCAAACATTATGGCCTCTTGAAGTTCCACCTCTTTTCATATATCAAGATACTCTTGGGCACATAATTATACCTTTAAAAGTTTTGACTTCTTATAGTTACCACTCCATACTTAGTTATACCAAGAATAAATGTATTTGATATGCTATTAGGATACCTTTGGATAAAAAATATCAAAATAGTGCCTTCTATAGTGCATAAATGTCTCAAAAATATTCATGGCAATAAAGTGGTCAAAATTTTATTAATCAAATATGAATATCCTTTCAAACTTATGATATTTACACCTATCAAAAAATTAGAAAGCACATGGTATTAAGCAACATGGTATTTAATATCATTATTTATATATTCAAAATCATACTACATAACTAGTTTCTTCATCTACTTATAAGTATCATCTACTCACACATTACCATATTACCAAATCATTTTATCCATCTATTTATAAGAATGACATATTTCGAAATGGGCATAATTGGTTAGTTTAAAAGAGCATAGTAATTTTATTAATAATATAGTGGAACCTAAAAATACTTTTTCATCTCCTAAGGTAACATAGTGTATTTAAAGTGATTCATGACAACTACATGTAGTTACATTTTATACTACTACACATGGAAATATAAGTTTACATGTGAATATGATAAATAATTAAGAGGTTCATGTTATGTAATATGATTATTATTCATATTTAGAGGTGTCTATGGTTGGATCTTCCTATTCACATGAATTCGTTTCATCATTTCATAGTGTGGGTTACACATACACAACTTACATTACTAATACATTTTTCTAGATACTTGCATTTCTCATTGTACATAGATATTTTTATTTTACATCATTAATACCTATTTTGGTCCCATTATAATAATGATTATATCCATTTATTATATTTTCACTTTGAATAATTTCTCTATTTATTTTCAATTTGACTTGAATAATTAAAAAAAAACTATCTTATAATGCTTTCAATGCACATTCTTTATGGCTTATTATTTTATTGTTATTTCATACCTATCATGCTATGGATTTCATTGCACTTACGTGATTACATATATCTATCTACATTCTCTATGATAACACATAAATTATTTCCCATTGAGGGCATGATCATCCTTATGCACAATGATATAATTGTATTACACATACATTGGGAGCACATTGTTTGCCTTCTGTGTTGTAACATTATGCTTTTGCACTTTGTTGTGGATTGTTTGAATCCCTCCCTTTTCCTCTATTTTCTAATATTTTATTCTCATTGCTTTAAAAAGGATGTAAGTTCAAACTTTTCATAAAATACAAAAAATAAAAATATATAAAAAAATTAAAGGCATTTTAAAAATTAAAAATAGGACATACAAACATTTTCAAATATTGTTAGATTTCTTATTTACATATATTACTTATTTCAAGTCAGGTAGATATAGTGTTTTAGTTTTTAATACACAATGTTTCTCCACAAGGTATTTAAGTGTGGTACATGACATACTTTCACATGGTTTCTCTATTTTGGGCATCCCTTATCACCCAAAAACCTTCCTAAGTGGGGACCATGTCCCCATGTTTCATGAAGAATTCAACATGTTACATCTATCAAAAACCTTTATATGATGTTGGGAAATTATCATAAAAATGTTCACTACTCATTGATTCTTTTCATTGTGTTATATAGATATGATATTTGCTAACAATGGAATTGATTAATATGGTTGAGGTATACTATTATCATTTACTCTATGATTATTTATTACTTTACTACATGATAAGATAAGACATGCTTGATTATTATGTTTGGCCCTTGGATTTGAGTGTTCAAATTATGTATGGTATTTATTTTATTTCATTATCATGCCATTTGAGTGAGGCCCTTAGCCTTCTATGTTTGTTCAACATTCACATGTCCCTTGTATGATGCCTTCGGGCCCTATATGTGACATTATATGAAAATTATGTGACATTATGTAACATTGATTTTATGATCATTACTTTTTTCTATGATTCCATGATTCGTAACATGCATTACTCATATTCTCTACTTTTAATTTCGTACCATGAAACATATCATGCACATGATCCTTATATGGCTCAATGTTATTTATTACTAACATTTTTCGTATAGAATTTAAATACTACATCCAATAATATGATTAAATATGATTTAAATGTTCATATGACACTACATGATTACATATTTTCTAGTTCTCATAGGATATTAATGACTTATAGTCTATGTAACTCATCTCAAATTTAAGGCTTCACAATGGGATTGTCTTGAGAATTCAAGTCTTCATGAAAAACACATTTTAGATTTATGACACTATAAAATTTTGATAATTACGACATGATTCCAAAATTTTCAGATTATGGAGACATGTGACATACATGTGCAAACATTCCTACAATACATTTTCACAAATATATGATGCATATGTATGGTCATGTGCAAAATAGTTACAATTACAAGTTATAGGTTTAAAACATTTTTTTAGAAATTAAAAATACAAGTTCAATTGGAATTAAATATCAATACAATATAGTACATGGTGGATGATATTAATTCATGTTCTTGTCACCCCATGGATTTCTAGAAAAAAGTAAATTTTCAATGATACAAATTTTAAATTAGAATTTAAATACATATAAAGTGGTGTCATTCATCTCATTTTATATGTGGGACACATTAGATTCTAGTAACATTTAACATCTATGCTTGTAATTTAAATTTCAAATGTAGTGAGGCACATTTGTTGGTTCCACCCATTCAATTATTTTTATAGAGTAATCTACACATTCAAATTAGATTTGGATCATATAATTTTTCCAACTAAGGGATTTTAATTTTTCAAAATTGAGACTTAATGATTCTCAATTTATCACAAGTTTAGCATTTCTTCAAATACCTGAATAAGGGGGCACAAACTTCCTCCACTTTAAGGTTATAAAGAAATTAGTTTACATACTATTTCAGGTGTATAATTTCCTTGCTCTCCTTTAAAATTTTAATTAGAAAGTTTGATATTTTATATTTTCAAATATGTATAGTAAGTACTTTTGGTGGCATTGTAAAATATTTGTATTAAGTCATCTTGCATGATCAAGATTCGCATCAAAATAAAACATGTATTTAAACACTTATGTATTCATCTCCTCTACTCTATTATTTTCCATTCATTGAATGACTAAAATAAAGTGGGGGGCAATCTATATACTCAAAGATAATCATTAAGTGTTTAACAATGATTAAACTTGACATTTTTACCCTACTTGGCCTATTCACTATTCTATTAACTTGAAATCTATAAGTGAGAAATCACCATTAAACAAGATGTTTAAAACCACTTTTCACATCATTAAAACATTCAAATTCTAATAACAAACTACTATAATCCATATTTGAGTAGCATTTATGCTTTTGGGATATGACCGCACTACATCAGACATGATCACACATTGGATTTATCCACGACTGTGGATTCATCTCTTGCAATCCAATAGAAATTTTTTAAATTTGAGACATTGAATTTTACCCCTCTCACAATTTTATCAAGGCCAATTAACAAAATTATTCAATATATTCTTATGTATAAACACATCAAGGCCTCTCCAAACACAGCTAACAATATCTAGGAAATTTTAATAGATATTGAACAAAATAAAAGTATTATTTCCTATTTAAATTTTTACTTATCACAAATGTAATAGGACAAGTCTAAATTCATTTTATTTCAAGTCAATGTTACGCAGTGTCGATCATTCATATGTATATATCTCATTGCACTAATATAGTAGAATTCATGATTCAAAAACTCGATCTAGGTGGGAGACCTACATAGATGTGAGTCCGTTCTGGGCTATCTAGGAAACACTCAGATTGTATTGATTTTTATAACTATAGATCAATCATCCCCATTACCTGAATTCCATCTTTACATTTGATCTATATTTTATTTATTGTGTAGGAGATAGGATTTTTATTTTCTAGATATTCCATATGGAAAATCTAGACACAAAACAAATCAATACACACTCAAAAACCATTGTATGCACTCATATCCAAAAATTAGTCATATAATCAATTATTGCATGGCCATTATAAATAAACAAGGTTTAAGTGTGACCCTTACCTCATAGAGTGGTGTGGTCCCAACACATTATAAAATCTTTCTTTTGATTACGACAAAATTAATAGATATTTATAATCGATTTCTACCAAAAGTAATTATAAAATCAATCAAAGTTAGCTTTTCATATTTAATTGTCAATTTAATATTTATAGCTCATTTTTTATTCTATACATTTTGTATTTCACATTCAAATGTATATATTTATGTATATCTAAATCACTTTTTAATAAATTATATATTCTTAACATTTTATTGTTAGATTAGAAAGAAAACTTAGATAATGTCATGAGATAATAACAACTTAGTTAAATATAATAATAATATAAAATAATAAAAATAATTTTTTTATATTAATATAACTAAAATGATAAATATAGAATGTCATGGATGACCTGAGACAACATTATGGTTATCATGCTTAAATACATTATTAAAACCCTCAATATTCACTTTGAGTCACACACTCCTCAAGCATCTAGTTTCAACACCCCAACCGCATAAAGTTTGTTGATGCCTAAAAACAAGCCCCAAACAAGAAAAAATATAGTGATCAATATCATCCCATTCATCGTTGGAAATCTGAGAAGAATATGAATATTGGATGATTTGGCTCTTATCCTTCATAACATACAATGAAATGGATTTAGAATTTTTTATAAATAAAATCATAAAACACAAATACACATTGATGTGTATATATTAGAATTAGTTGCCGTTTTTTATTTTGAAGTTGATATTATTGGCTTGGTTGTTTTGGTAGATTAAAATTTCCCTAATTCTTTATAAACCTTATGAAAGGATGATATTTATCATGATAGGTACTACAAAGAACAATAATTAAAGAAAAAAAATTATTATTTTTTAAAATATAAAACAAATATATTTTAAATACATATTTAAACAAAGGAAAGATAAAATGATTCATAAAACAAAATTTATATTTTTTAATAAATCCAAATTTATTTTTAAACTAGTTAACCAATTCATCTAACATTTTACAAATTTTAGTGAAAATTATTTATTTAATTAAAAGAATTAAAAATATATATATTCTTTGTATTTCTTAAAAAAAGGTTATATAAAATTAAAAATAATTCAAAAAAAATTTAAAAATTGAGAATTTTTTTTTCCGACAATATTTATGATTTTGCATTATAATAAAATTATATAATTTGTTTTATTTTTTCTATTTTTAAAACTTTTCCTTAAACTTTTAGTTTTTTCTTATAAATTTATATATTATTGAATGAATTTTTTAAAATATTCTTTTTTTTTAAAGTTTTTGTTGAAATTTTTTAGTTTATTTAATTCTTTAATAAAAAATCTGAATTTCCTAATTTCCCTTAAATTGTATTAAATTTTTGGAAAAAGAAAGAACTCGGATCATTCTTGGAATAATATATCAAAGGAGATTTGGAAGGAATAACTCAATGACAAATTATACACAATAAAAGATCGATCTCAATGATTTTTAATAATAAATGAGAATGAAGAGAGAAAGGAGGAGGTTTACAAGAAGTGGAAAGAGTTATCCAAGATCTTCACATGATTAGAATTAAACATTAGTGACAAGATGTTGCATAAAAAATATATTTTGACTATTTTTTATAATTTTTAAAGATAAATAAGAATGAAAAAAAAAAAAAAAAAAACTACTAAGGACATCACAACTTAAGCGTTACATATTTTAAGAGATTTTTTAATGGAAAATGAAGTTAGAGAGTGAGACACTCAAAGTGGTGAATTGCATTTCCTATTCATCTCTCTGCTAGTAAATAGTTTTGGTACTTATATGTTAAAATGGGTTCCTTTACATTATAATTATCAATAAATAAAATTACCCAATTTTTTTTTTAATATTTGAAAAATGAATACTCATCGAACTCATTTAGGGAAGGATTAAAACACATACTAATATAAAGGATTAAAACATATACAAGTATAAATCACATTAAAATTAATATCTATTGAAAAGTCTCCATGTAAGCCTTCATCTTGACATAAAATATATCATTGAGTTTTAAGAGGTTAATCACATCTGTTACAATTTTGAGACAATAGTGATTTATTGTGCATTGCAAGCTCCATAATAGTTTTTCAATGTAAAAAGAAATTAAATTGTGAGAATAATAGTTTTTCAATGTAAAAAGAAATTAAATTGTGAGAATCCAAAAATGTTAAATTATATTCATCATTATTTTCCGAAAAAAAATTAGATAATAAAAATCCAAAAAAATTAAAATACATTGAATACTCTTATAAAAAATAAAAAATAAAAAAATAAAAATCTTAAAATGTTAAATTAAATTTACCATTCTTTCTTTAAAAATAAATTTTTATTGTACTTATATATTAAATTGATCCTTTACCTTATAATTTTTAAAAAATATACAAACGTTCATAAAATCAATTAAATAAAAAAATTCAATTGAATATACTTCAACCATTTAAGAGCAGTATATAATTAAAATAAAAACTACTCATACACAAATATTCTAAAATCATGCAACTTAACATTCAATACGAGACGCTCCTAAGTTCCTACGCCAACTAACACTTTAAATAGGACAAATAGAATGTTATCCTTTTCTGTGATATGAGCGCTTTATGTTCCGTTAACTTATTATCTTATTACAAAGTGCCTACCCTACTCTGTAATATGTCCACTATCCTACTGTGGAGGGAGTGAGACCGAAGACGTTAGTACCTACTCTCAATTGAGATTTGATGGGCATCTTTCCTTATTAATACAAAATACAAAATTTGGTGAGCGTTAAAATTTGATTGGCAGTAATCTCAACAAAGTTTTTGTTTTTCAAAAGTTATAAATATATTTAATATTATTGGGCAAACAGGGTTAATTTAGTAAGTGAACTTTATGAAAAATTAAAAAAAAAGATGTATTTTAAATTATTTAAAAAAAAATTATTTTGATAAAATAATTAAAAAATATGATTTTATTAATGAAGTTGTTTAATTTTTAAAAAAAATATTTAATCTATAATTTTTATAAAAATATATTTTACATATATTAATATTATAATATATTAAAAAACACACACATATATAAATAAATTTTAGAATTTAATAAAAGAATATACTCATAATTGAGATTTACAAAACGTTGTACTAAAATATTATAAAAATAAAATAATTTATTTATTTTTTATTTTTTAAATTAATAAATGTTATGCATAGAAACAAAAAGTTATATAACATCCGTCAAATATGTTCAAAACCAATAAAACCTTCAACTTAGATTAAAAGTTTGTTATATATTATTTATATTTAAATAAATAAATATATATAAATATAATAGATTGTCTTTTAAGATTAAAAAATATAAATATGACAACACTATTATAAATTTAATTAATTCATCACAATGTTATCTCTTGGAGAAGGATTTAAAGTCAAATAAAATTAATATAAACTCATCGTATTTTTTTTTCAATGTTGTCTCAGTTTCATCTTTGAAGGCAACTTTGAAGGCAACTTATCATTATCAATTAATTCATGTAAATGTCATGCACTTAAGATGACCAACATCACCAATAAAATCAGTGTAAAACCAACAATAAGTCACCATTTTAATCATCTTAATGTGGTTTACTAAAATCAATTATTCTAAAGACACCCTAACATCACCCTAATTTAATATTAATTCACCATTTTAGTCATTTGTATGATATTTCATTTATGTCAAAACAACAGTATCAAAGATGAGATTGTTTTAAGTAATTAAAGTTTTTTTTTATATTTTTTTTGGCCATAAGTGATTATCTAAGTGTATAAAATTACATTTTTGTTTTGTTAAGAGTTTTAAAATCATAGAAATTAAATATCTTTATATATGAACATGAATTTCAGTTAAAATACATCCATTGGTGTATATTTAATATGTAAACAATATGTAAAAATTGTTACTATCTAAACTTGCATGCAAAACTTATTAAAAATAAATAAGAAATTTGTTAGAATATGAAAGTTATTTTAAAAGAATACTTATTACTAAAAATAATATATGTTAGTTAAGTTTAAGTATTTAAGAAACTTGGTAAAACAAACAAAATTTATTAAATAATAAATATTACTAAAATTAACATGGGTTAGTTAAATTTAAATAATATTTTATTTATTTAATTTTTTAATCATACATATCAATTATAATTTTAAGTTAAAATTCATTTAAAAACTACTTTTAAATGTTTTATTCATTTAATGAAAATCAATAAAAAAAGATTGTTTTCGTACAATTTTTAATTTTTATACTTACTGATATTTTGTTTAACTAATATTAGAATTCGTTATCATTTATAGACACTTCTCACATGTAACCAAAATATAAATATTATTATATTAACAAATATACATGTGTAAATATAATCTATCAATATAACATTTGAATTGAACAACATACATATTGAGCCTTTATGTTCCATTAACTCATTTGTTGTCAATACGTTATTTATTATCTTATTTCAGGACTAGGCCGTGGAAGAAATAACAATCGGCATTGATAGGTTGCAGGACCGAGGGAGAGCAGCACATGGAGTCTCATAAAGTTTAATAAAAACTACATTTTAAAGTAGGTTGTCATGTCTTGTAGAAGTTAAAATGTCATTTGGATAAAGATTATTCATTTAGGTTATTTAGATAAGGATTAAAATATATCAGTATAAAATTTTATAAAAAATAATTTTTAATTGAAAGCATTTAATTTAATATAAAATAAGGATTATAATATGTTAATATAAAATTTTAAATATTATAAAATGATTGAATTATAATTATGCTCATTTTATATTAATAATTATTGTGAGATGAGGGTGACTTATTATGTATTATAAAAAAATTTGTTATGAGAAAGATGATAGATATCGAGAATATTAAAATGGTAAATTGCATTCATCATTTCAGTTACTAGCAATTTATAGTATATTATTATATTTTTGTGTTAAAGTAAATACTTTTATCTTATAATTATTACAAAACATATATTTGAATAATACTTATTCATGAAAGTCACTTGTGTAATGACTAAAATATTAAAATTATATTTATTTTGAACAAAAATTACTCATGAAAACCTTCATAATAATGTAAAATTAAGAATTTATTCTATGAAATTCTAATAAAAAATGTATGAGTTGAAGATAGCATTCAATTTTTTATTTTTATTTTTATTTTTAAAGACAATATCTTCAATGAAGGACCACATTTTCGAAGGTATAAATTGAGAGCACTGAATTCTAAAATAATGAACCAACTATTAAATGTGGAAAAGTGTCGACCCCCAATGTTAGCTAAGTACAAGAGCACACAAAACAGATTGAATGAAGGGAAATGATGATTTATAAAGCCTTGATTTTTATTAAGTTGAGTCATTCAAGAGTAAATTGAAGCAGGGTAATATGGCATGAAGTAGATGGATTTATGATCAGTGAAGAGAGAAAATATGCACATAGAGTAAGATTTCATGTATAAGTGTCATGCGTGATTTATGTGCAATGATAGTTGTTATAAGGGAAAGGTTATACTACAAGTGTGCTCTAACTTTGGAGTGAAACTTAAGGTGTCATAACATCACATTAGACTTCACAAAATTGACCCATTTTAATATGTCATCTTAACTACTTACAACTAAGGTTTAAAGGTCTAACTCACCAATTTTATCATAATAGGTCATAAAATACATGTTTTAAAGCTATGACCAAAAAATAATATTTGGAGTACCAATATTTATGCATTAGATTATAATACTTAAGTCTTACTTATCAGTATGTGATTGGTTACTTTAAATTTTATAGAGTAAATGTTGAACAAATATTAGATAT
>JARHVA010005883.1:322500-370000 GCA_037957365.1 Torreya grandis | reverse complement strand
GTGGATTTCATAGCAAAATATAGATCCAAGAAGCACTAGACTTCCTTAGAGGTTGTCAATCCAATATTTAAAATAGGTTAATGTTAATCAATGTGCTAATAAAAGAGGTTACATGAAGTAATGAAAGTACTTAATAAAAATGACATAAATTCTTTAAAATAAATAATGATTATTTTATTAAAATAACATTAAAAATAAATTCTAAACTATTAAGGTATGATTTAGGTTATTTTTGTTATTGAGTCTGTGTAGTGATAGAGTTTGATAAATATGTTTTGGGTTGAGGTTGAGAGGTGTTTTAAGATTTTTGTTTGGGCAAATGAATATTTCATAATGACCATTGTTGGTCATTGGTAACTATGGTCAATGAGGGTATGACCAAAGTTGATCAATAGATGACCATTATCAGTCAATGGTGATTGTTCCTGATCACTATGGGCTTTGATAGGGTGTTGGTTCTGGGTAGAATGGACTATGGGTAGGTTTAAAAAGGTTTTTCAAAGGTTTTTTGGGGTTAGTTAATGATTCTGGAGGTAGGAAAAGGTCTTAGAGATATTAGACATAGGGTTTGATACTCAAAATGGTTGATAGTGTTTAGTGGGTACTTCATGGAGAGTGAGAATATTTAGAGTGGGAGAACTCTAACATGAAAAGTGTGTGGGTAGAGAATAATAATGCGTGTAATATTTAAAACACTAAAACCAAATAACAAGAATTATGAAAAATACAAGATATTTAGCTTAATTATTACTGGATTGATGAAGTTTGGAGTTGAGTGATGAACCACATAGAGCCTGAAGCAATGTGGAAAAAGTAACTTTACCAAATACTTGATGTTAATATTTTGGAGTGTATGTTTAGTCTATATTTAGTTCTAGTTTGATAAGGGCTTTTTGTTATGCTGTGAGTGATTTCACCTCTTTCCTCCATCATTTAACCTCCATGTGTTTCCTTTTTGACATGTGTCTTGGGCTAGCAATATATAGCCATTTATGGTCATAGTTAACTACCACCAATCAAGGGTCGACCATTGAATGTTAAGGGAGAAGTATTCAAAATGGCTAAAATTGTCGATTTACAGTTATCTTTGGAAGTTAATACATTGGGAATTGGTCTGAGGTTAACAAAGGTGTGTATTGGGATGCATACAGAAGAAGTCTAGGGAGTCAAGACATTAAATGCTATGGTAGAAATAGTCCTTAGGCTATGTATCAATAGGTTAGCCATGGGTTTGGGTAGGTAAGGTAGAAATAGACCTATTTAAAATAATTAAATAATTAATTTAGCCAAAAGGGGATCGAATGGGTGTTTTAAGGAATTTTATAATTAATCCTAACACAAGGAGGCCAAGGATGTCAAGGGGACTAATACAACACTTAGAGTTGTAGTGTGTGGTTTTATAGTGTCTACATTTTACCCCTCTTTATTTATCAATTTGTATTAGTAAGTTGCAAAACAAAAATAGATGGTTGGTGGAAGGTTGGATGACCAAAGAATGGGAGGAGGTGTTCCCCCTCAAACCAGGAATCAATGAAATAAAAATAGAGTTGGGTGCAGGTTTGACAAGTGGATATGAGTGGAAGTGTGGGTAGGATGCTATGAAGTGGAAAATAAGGCTACAATGAGGAGGACAAGTCAAAAGTGAACTAGTCCATTGCATTAGGCATAATAGATATGGGATCACTTACAAACACAAGTCTTTGGTTAAAGATAATTGTGTTCTCAGGGACCCAAAACTAGGGGGAACCTGATAAAATAGAATGGGTGGCATGTAAGAAGGTAGGTAATAATTGAACTAGGCCACAACATTCAACATAGCTGATATGGGTGCACTGATAAATGCAACTCTCCATGCTAAGGTATATGTGTCTCTAGGAGGCTAAAAGTTGGGTGATCTTGAGAAAACAAAATATGGTACATATGTTAGAACCATAAGTGTGTGTATTATAAGGAATTTAAAAGGTCTTTTCATACAATGTGTGAATGTGTAGATAAAATGTGAGTAAGGGTGATATCATAAATCATGCATAGATTAGCATTCCATAATTGAGGTAGGTTGTAAAATAAGTTTGGTGCTATAAGGATAAGTAGTAGGATAACTGGTTGTACAAACAATTTGAGCATGTTGGGTTAGTGGCTATAAAATCAAGTCTCTTAAACAAGGTTGATGTGTTTAAAGAGATCCTAAAGTAGGATGTGATTTTGAGAAGACAAAATGGTTACAGGTGCCAAGACCTCAAAGGGTTGTGCTTTAATGCACTTTAATGGTTGTGCACAAAATTAACATGATTTCATCATATATGGTGAGATAGGTATCCAATCAAAATGACCAAGGAAAGGTTTGGTCACAAAAAGTGTGAATGGTAGGCCAAAATGAGCAATGGTTGAGGTTATTTTCTTGGTTGGGTGGGTGGAGAATAAAGTGTTATCTGACATATGAATGATTTCAGTAACATTATTGCTTTGAAAAAGGTTTGGTTGGTGGTGCTCAAATTAGCTATCCAATTTGATGTAACACTTGGTTGGTTAAAAGGGGACCCATTTTATAGTGAAAAGGTGCAAAATTGGTAGTTGGGGTGAAGTAGAAGATGAATAAGGGTATGATGACTTAAAAAAATGTAATTCATACACATGGTCAACAAGTGGTCATGAAAGTAAAAGAAGGAGACTAAATGCTCCTATTGGAAAAGACCATAATAAAAATATTGGTGGGATTATGAACATAAGCCCATTTCATCCTTTGCATTATTTTTAGTTAATTTATTACACACACACACACACACACACACACACAAATTTGGGAAGGGATGTATTGGGCTAGAAGGTTTAAAAAATTATCTATATTAATTAAAATTTAATTTGGAAAACCTTATGACCATATCGAATGGTCATTCATTCTATCCATGCTTAGTTCTTTGATATTCGAGCCCAACTTCATCCAAACTGTCTAGATGTTTTTTGCATATACCTCAACCATTCTCTCCATTAATGGAGTCACCTCTAAGCAATTTGGTTTGTTCTGATCTATTTGTCAAGGGTGTCCTTTGGGTCTCACCCTATATGTGCTTACAGTTAAGGGTTTTGGATATCTTCTTAGCAATGCCCAAGCTAGGAGCCTTTTTAGGGAAATTTATCTCCCACTAGATGCCACTAGTTAGCACAAAGATATGAAACTACATAATGGTCACTTTTTATATGACTCTTTCCTCACTCTTATTGAGGATGAAAACAATGTGGATAATGCCTTGAAGTGTCTCAACACCTTCTACTTGGCCTTTAGCTCTAGCATCCAATGTTAGAAAACTCCTTTATATAGGAAATCATCTCCTTTATATAGGAAATCATACCTCTCTCCAATAACGTAAGGTGATAAATATGATTGGAAGTGGATCCAACATGATGAAAAACTCAAATTTCTTCGCATCTCATTTGTTTTTGATGCTTCACCACCCTTGTTGTGGTAATATGTTATAGAAAGAGTCACTAAGAAACTGAAATACTGGGTGATCAAGTCTCTTTAATTAGTATCAAAATTCAAATCTACTTGAAAATACTTATGACCACCGATATGTACTACTCTTCATGTTAGGTGTCTTCTAATAAATCTTACCAAAAGTTAGAGAAATTGCTCAAGGACTTCCTTTGGGATAATTATCCACATGGTAAAGGATTCCATAGGGTGGAATTAGAATATTACTACCTCATGTAGGATGTCAGAGGGATAGGGGTCATTGACGTAGCTCAATAAGGATCCACCTTATGTGCCAAATGGATTGTGTAAGCCATTGAGGTCAAATAAGATTGGAAGGTGTTATTATGACATTGCATCTCCTTAGACTTGCCTAATGGTAAGAAATCATGTAAAGGGATTGACTTCACTAATTTAATAATAATTAAATATATTTTTTAAATCATAAGGTACTTTGTAGCTAAAATCATTTGGAAGGCATGGGAAAATATCAAGCAATTACTTCTCTGGAATGGCTTAGGGTTCTGAGATGGGTTGTTTGTTAACACCCACTCACTCTAGTAGTTACATATTAATAATTTAAATGAAGTTACCTTAGTAGAGGTTGGTGGATTTCACCAAGATCTATGAATAGTGGCCACATGATGAATGCCAAATTCTTGTAGAGGCAAAATCAGAGCACCAAAAATAAGAAAATTCCACAAAGGAAATGTTTGCATTAGCCACTTTAGGTAAAAATAAAGTACATATAGGGTGAGATTAGGTCACCAAAAAGGTAAAACCCTAACTCATAATTAGAACCCAATTAAAATTAAATAACCCCTAATGACTTAATCAATTAACCTAAGTAAGTTGAAAAGATGTGTAAGTAAAACCACTAGTTAGAAAAATCCTACACTAACACCCCACTAAAGCATATCTTAGGGTGGGTAGAAGAATTGGGTCTCAAAAATGAGGCTTGATGAGGTACCCAAGTATAATGCAACTCGCATAAACTAGGGTAAAGGAGAAAACCCGTAGGAATAAAACTCCTCCCCAAAAGAGAATATAGAAGAGAAGAGGGATAAGAAGCCCCACTAAGGTCTAAAATTGAATGTAGCCATCTGGTGTCCCCCAGAGGAATGCTCAAAAGTGACTGTGAATCATAAGTAGATGTAGTGAAGAGTGGATTACCCTAGAATAATGAGTTTATCTGCCAAGTGTTTGATGGATCTTCAACCAAGATGTAATTCCTATGAAAGAAATGATTCACATACTGTAAGGTATGTTGCCCAAATGCTTTATGCCAAGATGGTACAATAGAAGCAAAGGTGAATAAGGTCTATGAAATCATCTATAATTATGGAATAGACTGCCTAATGTCTGATGTGTCCTAGATCAATAGACCATTACCTTATAATGTCAGATGTAAAACAGAGATAGTTGGATCAATAACTGAGTCTTGAATATTTGGAAGGTGACAAGGAGATGGTGGCAGTGTGTCCACTTCACTATTGTATTCATCTATAGAAGAAGATTTGTCAAGCTCAGAAGTGTCATCAAGTATAGGTGAGTCTGAAGAGGAATTTGAAGAATCTAAAAGAGAGTTAAGAGCAAATAATGGAAGGCCCAATGAAGAAGTATTAAAAAAATGTGAATTTGTTTTATAGCTTTGGAAGGCCCAATGATAGGCCCAATGTGTAGAGCATAAATAACAATCACTTTTGAAGAAAATAGCACTCAAAAGGAGTTAGCAATCAAAAGTTATGGCACTTAGAAGTTCTTACTTCAATATATTCTTGGACCCTTTCCAAAATTGGATTTTCTTTCCAGGCTTGTGTTTTTTCACCAAAAATCCAAAAAAGGAAACAACTTAAGTCTATTTATTCATTACCTTTCACATGAAATTTGATGGCTTCCAAAATGTCACACACTTACTTATTCAGGGTTTCAAACAACTTCAACTTTAGGTTCTCAAACTACTTCAAATTATAACAAGTTATAAGCAGTTGACCCTAAAAAAATTGATTACTTATTTACATTATATTTCAAGGTCTTTGAGCTACTTTACTTCATTTTATTTCAAATATTTTACTTCAGATGAGTAATAATTTGTCATCATTTGAAAACTCGAATGGGTCTAGCCAAAGTAAATTAGGTTCTTCAACCTCCACAACTTATTAATTATAAAACAAGTGATGAGTAATAAGTAGTTGTCCTTCAAAAACTTTAATTGGTCTAGTGAGAAATTAATTAGGGTTGAGAAACCTAATTACTTATAAGTTGAATCACTTGAGAAATTCAATTTGGTCTATGAGCAAGTAGTCAAGTAGTCAGGGTTAAAAACTTGATTACTTATAAGTTGTCACCCTGGAGAATCCCAATTACTTATAAATAGAAGCACTTGAGAAATCTGATTTAGTCTATGAGCGAGTAGTCAAGTAGTCAAGATTGAGAAACCTGATTACTTATAAGTTGTCACCCTAGAGAAACCTGATAACTTCCAAGTAGAAGCACTCTAAAAACCTAATTTGGTTGGTGAGAAAATAGAAGCACTTCCAAAAATTGATTTAGTTGATGAGAAAGTAGAAACACTTCAGAAACCCAATTTGGTCTATAGAGAGTAAATTAGGGTTTACAGGCTGGATTACTTTGGCCATATAGATGGTGACAAGATAGAATAAATCATTTTTTTGGAAAATACATGAATTTTCATAGAAAAATAAGAATAACCTATTTTATATCTCAAAAAACCCATAAAATATATATAAATGGATTTTTCATCAAAGGTTTTTTGACATGAGTTTCAAAGCAATTTTTATAAAATACCTCTAAGGTAAAAAATGGCAGCCACACAATATGAAAAAATAAGATAAATGCAGGAGGATCTTACCAAAAGAGACAAATACATGAGGCTATCAGGAAAACTTTAATAACATGAGATATTTCATCAAGATATCTAAATAGAGGCCACATAATGAATGTCAAATTCTTGTAGAGGTAGAATGTGAGCTCTGGAAATAAGAAAATTACACAAGGGAAATGTTTGCATTAGCCACTTTAGGAAAAAATAAAGTACATATAGGGTGAGATTAGGTCACCGAAAAGGTAAAACCCTAACTCTTAATTAGAACCCACTTAAAGGTAAATGACCCCTAATGACTTAATTAACTAACCTAAGTAAGCTGAAAAGACGTGTAGGTAAAACAACTAGGTGGAAAAAGCCTACACTAGTAGAGGTCCCTTAGATTAATGGTCTCAAGTTATTCTATAGGGGTATTCATACTATCCAAGATATTTATTGCAAGTTATCTCACTTTTAGCTATCCTAGGAAGAGGTGGAATCCAAATTTTGGCTAGCCAATTCTGATAAAAAATCCTACCAGGAGATACTTAATGTTGTGCCACCCACCATTCTCCACAAAACATATATATATATATATATATATATATATATATATATATATATATATATATATATATATATATATATATATATATATATATATATATATATATTCCACTCAGACATGGTGGAAGGACTATAAGTGCTATGTTAAAACACCCATTCATAATTACACCCCTCAACTTGGCTATGGATGGCTCAACCCCCATTTGCTCATGGTGGACAAGATCACTTCCCATTGGGGATTGTTTTGTTAGTACCTAAAATTTATGCTTTAGTACAGTCTTGGGGGGATTGTATGGAGCCCAAAATAGATCATTTTACTTGGTGTGTACTACACCAAGGCTTACAAATTGGTAGAAGGCTCATCCATTTAGGAGTTCTCCTTCCCACTTGCCCTTTCTGTGGTCATCTTGAGATGCTTCGTCATGTTTTCTAGTACTGTTCCAAATCTCAAAGGGTGTAGACATGGATCCATGATATCTTTAGGCCTTTCCAACCTAAATTTTTTCTTTGGAAAAACATCCTCCTTAGAGATAAACTCACATTACCCTTTAAGTACGCCCAAGTTTGGCATACTTTTAGAGTGGAGATTCTCTTCTAGATTTGGAAAGAAAGAAATAATGTTGTGCTTAATAGAGCTTATTTAGATTGTAATGCTTCTACTTTGAGAAAGTCATATATCATCTCAAATGTTCTTTTGTAGATTCAAGTTCAAGCTAACAAAGTGTTATGGAGCTTGGGCATCTTTAGAATCTCCTATCTCACTGGGGAGATGCTCCTTGTATAATGACTTAGGTTCCACCATCTCCACCCAGTGATAATAAACTAGAGGATAGAATTGATTTGCCACCTCATGGTGGGATTCATCATAGATGTGATCAATGACACTTTCATAACGGTATCCCATACCAATGCATGACCCCTCTTGGGTAGTAGTGAGGGTGAAAACATCCACCTCCTTCCCCTATTTCGAAGGATGGTTGAGACACTCCTCCTCCTCCTCCTCTATGCTTGAATTCTTAGGGGGTTCCATTTGGAGGTTGGTCAGACATGTTGGACAAGTTCTGTAGGCTCTCTCTAGCCATTTCACCCACTCAAACACAGGTAGAAGAAGATGACAAGGACACTGCTCAAGTCACTAGTTGGGAGCCTATTCTAGATGGTAATGACTTTCCAAGCTCAAGATGGGGCCTTAATGATATAGATTCTCTACCTTCTAGCCTTGTTCTTTCTACTTAAAACTGTCTTTGTTATGATATTATGACTTGTTCCTAGGTTGGGTTAGTTTTTTTTAGTGCTTCTATTTTTGGTTCCTAAGATTTGCTTAGTGTGACTATGTGGCATGATCTCATACTACATCTGCTTTTTGTGAATTATTTTTATATTTATATTAATTTAATATATGGATATATTTCATCAATTAAAAGTTATAAAAATTAGAATTAAATAAAAAAATATAATGATATCGAAACTAGGGTTTCTAGTTCAATCTGAGAACATGAAACAATGACAACTAAAATTAGGGTTTCCAATCTAATTCGAGAAGAAAATGCAATTAAATTGGAAGAGGGATATACTCAAAAATGTGAGGTAGTCACGATAATGAATTTAAGGGATACAAAGGGAAGAGATGATTGAAACTTGACACCAAGGGAGGTAAATCTGGGATCTAATGTGTTGACATCAATAGGGGAGGCAAATTTGGCATCTATGCCCACAACATCCTTAGATGTTTTGAGAAATATGAATGGTATGGCTCAAAGGATACTCACAATTTTTTTTTAGAGACTGTTTCCTATTTCAGGTAACCTACTAAAGCTAAGACATTGCCTTTAGGCCCTACAAAAATAACTCCCTCTGTAACTTTTGGAGAGAAGGTGATCAGTAATGGAAAATGCGTGATGCACAGAGGAATGATTTTTGGCTTCAACAATCCATGACCTAGTATTCCATATTTTTATGCCTATATCACATATTTATTGCAACTACTTATGGGAGGTAAATTGGAATATAACCTGTGCCAAGGATTATTTTTATTGTGGTTTTTGATTTTATACATGACAAGAATGAAGTTTTCTAAGATCAATTATGGGATTGGGATCAAAATAATGTTTTGATGAAACCTTGGTATATGGGTTTCAATCTCCTCATTGAATCCTTTAATGATGGGCCTATTTAGGTATAACTACCAAAACTTCCTTTTCAATTCTGGGACGAATCCTATTACAAGGCTATCTACAATACCTTTGGATAGTTTCTAATAATGAACTCTTCTACTATGAGTTTATTTCAAACCAATTTTTCCTGAATCCTAATTATTATAAACATTTCTATAAAACATCCAATAAAAATTACCTTAAATGTTGAAGATCGCTTTTAGATAGAATCCACTAAATATGAGGGTTTATATTTTTGATTTCATATGTATTTTGAAATAGGGCATTTGACTATGGTCTATCATAGTTCCAAGTGAAAAGTAGAGTGATCTTGGTGGAAGGATGACCTTCTTAATCTTCACTAAAAATAACTACGAATGATGATTTTTAAATTACTAAGAGTAAAGTTTTAGATTTAGTCTATAAACTCCAACTCAAAACCTAAATACTATGAATCTTATGAATGAAAATACTATGATGATGAAACATGTGGTGAAAGGCACCATGGTGGAATAAAAGGTTATTTTAATTATAGGTAAATAAACTTTTGTTTCAAATGATAATTTCCATCCCATTAATTTGATTGAAGTATATATCCTTTTATCTAGAATCGAGGGATTCAAGGGATAGGGATGGTTGGATCGAAGTGTGCAAAAATAATAAAAATAAAAAATAAAAAGGTCCATGAATCAACTAACATGACTCTCCATTCTCAATAAGGAAATGGTGAAGGAGGGACATTTTTATATGTGGATCAAGTCAAAAGGTTAACTACTTGTAAGCTATATTTTCAATATTTGTTCTTAATGTAGCATTGGAAAAATATATTCCTTTAGATATTTTATTTATATATCTTTTATCTTCATTATATAAGGTTTTAAGATCCTTTAAAATCCCTATTTTTACCATTATTAGGGGATTATTTTCAAACTTTATAATATGCCAGATTATAAATATCTAAATAAAATCTCACAAAAATTCTAAAATAGGGACAATTTTGACAAATTATAATTTCTTACATTTTTAAAAAATTTATATAATTAAAAAAGAGAGAACGTATATATTTTTAACTCTTACACTTCTGATTTTTTTTTGTAAAAATTTAAAAATGTTAGATGAACTGGTTAGCTATGTTAAGGGTGAATTTGGATTTACTTATAGTTCTAAAGTCACATTACAAGAGTGTGGAAAATTGTTGGGAAATAAATTTTATTTGGCAAGTCATTTTTTTAATTTAAAATTTATTTATCTTATTTTTTCAAAAATATTTAATAAATAAAGTTAATAAATTCTTAATATTTGTAGGGACTCTTATCACAAAGATCATCCTTGTAGAAGTTTTATTGAACATTGAAATAGTTTTCACCTTCCGCGACAACTAAACCAACAATATCAATTTTGATAGGAAGAAATGGTGACTAATGTAATGTCTTTTAAAATTGGTATTTATATAGTCAATGTTTTGTTTGTATTTTATGATTTTATTTAAGAAATTATTAACAACCATTTCATTCTGTGCTATAAATGATGAGTACCAAGTCATCTAAGATTCATATTTTTCTAGCAGTTCAAACTATGAATGGGATGATCTTGATGACCAAATTTCTTCTTCTTTAGGGGAAGTTTATGGACCCCAAAAAACATTAGGTAGTGCGAGTGTTGAAATTAGGATGCTTTAGGAATGTGTGACTCAAAGTTATTATTAAGGGTTGTGATAATGCACTTTAGCATGATATACATGATGTTGTCTCAATTCAATCATGATTTTATGTGACTCTTACTTTTATCATATCAATATTAAATTTACAATATTATTATTCTATGTTATTATCATATTTAAATAATTGATTATTGTCTAATGCCATATTTAATTTATGTGTACAATAAAATTTACTTAAATCTTATAAGTACACATTTTTTTCATTTTTATGTATAGTGTTAAAATTGAAATTAATATAAGAACATTATTTTATAAAATAATATTAATTAATTGAAAACTAATTTTATTATAATTTTTAAAATAAAATTCATAATTTAAGCGAATTTAAAGTTAAAGCTAATGTCAAACTTAAAGTTAGAATCAATGTTGCACTTAAATTCACCTTATAGTTAGACATATTATCATAAATAAAGTTTCTTTATAGTCAGACCTAGTGTCAAATTTGAAAGCAGACTTACTATTTAACTTAATTCAAATTTAGTGATGATATTAAAGTTGAAATTAGTATCACACTTAAAGTCAAACCTAGAATCAATCTTAAAGTTGATCATGTTGTTAAAATAAAGATGGATATTAAATCAATATACAATGTCACTCTAACGTTAAGCCTACCATCACCCTAAAATCACCTATCATTAACATTAGAGAAATATTAGGTTGATCCCAATACTAACTTTAGCCTATCTTAAGTATAAGTTTAAATATATATCATATAAATTTGGAACTAGTTACGGTATTAAAATGTATGTCACACTTCAAATACAAATTTAGAGATAAAATTTAGATTTTGAAAAAAACTTTAATTATGACTTGTTTTAATCCTAACATTGTGGGATAATCTCTTTGTACAAAGGAATTGATAATGTTTACAGCACTTTAGTATTTAATTTGCATTTTTATGTATAAATTGATGAAAATATGTTGATGGATATTATTACCATCATTCATTGCAACATCCAAACACATATAAACCTTCTAATATAGTAGATTAAATCAATTTTATAGAATTAAAAAAATACAACTCTTTAATAAAATTCCTTTTGACATTATCATTGCATTCAATGAACATGCCATTGCCAATATTTAATGCTCTTTGATATGGGCCCTAATCTAGGGTGCCTTGGATGAAACACTACTGTCATGACATAGGTGCTCTTTGTAAATAAGGAGTGCCAATGACATGGTATTATAAATCCTTTTTATATATAAGGAATATTAATGATGTGGTATTGGAATTCTTTTATGATAGATGGTATGCATGTTACGAATTTTTAATGTTCAAAAGTGAAAAAAGAGATGTAATCCTTCTTCATTCAATATGTATTTAATATAACCATACAAACGAAATTAAGTTTCCAATACATTTAAATGATTAATGGTTAAAAATTGTGCATATTTAATACTTTAGTATATATTTAAATGTTAAAATATGAACAATTGACAAAAAAAATTATGTTATTTTAATCTTTGACATACTGACAACTTAACTTCAAATTAATTATACACTATATCACTAGTGATCGAGACTTCCATTATCTATATGAATTACTATTGATATGCATACATTTGTGTCATATAAAATGTACTCACATCACATGCTCTCAATGTTAAAAGTGCATTTGTATATATGTACCTTGCTCTCAATGTTAAAAGTGCATTTGTATATATGTACCTTGCACTAGACATATATAAATATTTATTTTATATAATACACATGTTAATATTCAAAGCATTCAAAATGATAGATAGTAAAATAAATATAGCTCACATAGATCAAACACCTTACCATAACAAATGATGGAAAAATAAATATAAAAAATAAGAATAAAAGAAAGAGATTGAAGAAGAAGAGGCCCCGGAAGGTTATACATGTGACATTTTGTGTTCGATTACAGGGTTGTACCGCAAGCCAAGCCATGTAGATATAATGCCATATTATGATGCTTATAAGCTATGTTTCCATGTGTAAAGTAAATTGTTTTAAATTGTCTCACGTAACACTATAGTGGTGAATGTCGCAAAGATCACAAACAAAAAGTAAGACCCTTCCATTTAAACATAAAATAAGAAAATGACCAGAATGGCGCAAAGAATACATAGAGTATCTGGGCCGCCTTCACTCTTCATCTTTGTTTCCCTCACTGTGCAGTTTTCTAGCAAATACTTCTGATAAGATTGAAAACCCTGACCCTGGTTCTTACTTCTCCTGCAACCAAGAGCTCTTTCTAATATAACCTGGACCTCCCATCATGTCTTCCAATTCCATGCCGATTTTAGTAATCTTCAAACTGGTATGATCACCACTTGAAATTCCACACTTGATCACAAGGCTACACTGTAAAAACTTGGAAGGACATGTTATGAGCAGGCAGTATACAGCCAAAGCCTATCAAAAAATCCTTATGAGATGGCCATTCCATCTTCCCAACAAAGGGTCTCAAGCTTGAAAGATTAACAGCTTGCCCTGTTCTCTTGTTTATCAGAATCCAGCTTAGCCTAATATTGCCCATCAACTGCCTAAAAAATTTGAGACCCTTTTCCTGTATAAATATTGTTGGCAATTCATGTGTGAAGCTGTGATCATCATCTACAACATCATAAAAGCTAATGAACTCCATCTTGAAAGGGAAATCAGAGAACATGGCTGGGAAATCATCTGCAGAAGGATTAGATGGGCTTCTTCTTGTACACCACATCCACAACCCACACAAAATCAGAGTGAACAGGATTATGAACTTCTAGGCTGCCTTTACAGAACGTTTTGGAATCCCCATCATACACAACTACTGGAAAGCAACGAGCATAGAATTTTTTGAATCCACCCAGTGAAGAAGAGATTATTTCTTTGATATCTGTGTCTTTTGTGGAAGGCCAGATAGAGAAGCATTTTTCTTCCCACATACTCTCCTGCCTTGCAATGGACCAAAATTCTGAACACACACATTCTGCATTTGCAAGTGTCACCGTTCAAAGACATCCTCAAACAATGATTAAAATAGGAACTTGGTTCAAAAAACACAATGATCACGCACAGT
Source organism: Torreya grandis (assembly GCA_037957365.1). Taxonomy (NCBI): domain Eukaryota; kingdom Viridiplantae; phylum Streptophyta; class Pinopsida; order Cupressales; family Taxaceae; genus Torreya; species Torreya grandis. Next base: position 356,232 of record JARHVA010005883.1, on the reverse strand, counting down.
TTATACTGCAAGTAAAGTTTAGATTACAAAATTTTGGAACTATTCCGTGCTTCCACGCAATTCATTCACGATCTGTTTATTCCAAGTATGGGTTTCTTTGAAACTAATTTTGTGAAAAGTTCAATTTAAAACTCAATAAAATTCTCTTGGGTGTCTTATATGTATAGGGAAAGGGACTCAACGGTAGTGCACCATGTTTAGGATCTTATAAGATTATTATATATATTAATTTATTATTTTCATTTTATAGATTTAGTTAGAAGGTAAAATAAAATTTGAATTGAGTTATTATAAATTAGTTAATCTTAGAATATACGAATGAACTCAAAATGCCAACATATCTTTTGAGATATGTTATGATTAGCGGTATATATTACTGAATACAAGTTTAACAATTGTTAGTCTCACTTGATGATATTTAATTGTGAATTGTTATTGGATGACATTTTGATGAAATTTGATATCGTTGTTGTTTTAGGGGTTTTATTAATTGGTTATATGTTTGGTCCCTCTTCAATTTTATGGTATTTTATAATATATATAGATATATATTATTCTATTTTAGATATTTTATAATGATATTTAAGGGATGGTGGTGTGATATAACATAATGAGTGTGTTTATTTTTTATTTTAATTTTAAATTTGATGTTCAATTAATTATTGTGTATAATTTTTTCTTTTTTTTTTTGAATAATTTAATTTAAAAACAGTAAATTTTGGAAGCTTTTTTTTCGGAGAAAAAAATATTTTGAGCTTGACAAACTAATATTGTTGGAGTGATATTATTTACTATTAGTCAATATAAAATTTGTTAAGAAGGTATTGAAATTATAAATAATTGTACTATGTGAAAAAATCAAATTAAAGGTTTGGAGATTGATATTTATCAACATTTTTAAAATAAATATATTTAAAATATCTATAATAGTTATAAAATTTATACTTTATAATCTTGTCCTATTACAAGTATTGGGTTCTTTCTCCTAATTAATTAAAATTTCTTTTAATATATCTAATTTACATATAGTATTCCATAAAACCTATTTTCAGAGTCTAAATTTGATAGATGTATCATTATATTTATATTTTTTAGTTCGTAAAATATAACCAATAGAAAGTATATTAGATTTAAGATAAAATTTTAAATAATCCATCAAATTATATATATATATATATATATATATATATATATATATATATATATATATATATATATATATATATATATATATATATATATATATATATATAACCTATTTTTAGATCCTAAATTTGATAAATGTATCATTATATTTATATTTTTTAGTCATAAAATATAATCAATAGAAAGTATATTAGATTTAAGATAAAATTTTAAATAATCCATCAAATTATATATATATATATATATATATATATATATATATATATATATATATATATATATATATATATATATATATATATATATATAATTTGAAATTTTTTGCTTGATCAGTAATACAATAGAGATTACATATTGGTCAAAGATTACAACATTTGGGAATGGATGATTTCAAATACTCAATGTGCAAAAAATTGGATTCCTTTCAACATGATTTTATGTCTTGCTCTATTGCTAATTAGATGTCATATTAGGTGGCTTCAGTTCTAGGCCTCATATGTGTTATTCTTTGTATGAATCACATTCTTCTAGGGGATAATATTGTTGATAAAAAGTTGAATGTGTTTTGGCATGCTCTTAGCATTCTGATTTTATTTGAAATTTGAAAAATTAGATTGCATATTTATTTTCAAATATAATTATCTGATATTTATATAAATCATTCATTGTAATTATAAATTTTTACCTCAGTTACCTTGCAGCTAAATATTCTTGCTGAGAAAAGCCCATAAACATTACATATTTCTAAAAAATATAAATTTATTATAACTTATTGACCTTTTTGTTCTCTCTTAATTAATTTATTATTCACTTATTGACACTCTTATATTAGTAATGTTTATTTTCTATTTTTATTCTAATAAAAAAATTGGTGTTTAGGGGTAGCTCAACAACCTCCTAATATAAATTATATTAGTGTTTGAAATATATTATTAAATAAAGAACCTATTGCCGATGGAAATTATATCATTAATGAATCAACTCTTTTATTTAATTTGTTGATGATATAAATTGTGCCGTCAATGAATCAACCCTTTCATCTATCATGAAGGTCATGTTAGAATCATAATAGTCTAATTGTAGGGTTATAAAAGTTCATCTACAATCTTAAAGATGTGAGGATATTTTTATAAGTTTTAAAAAATAATCAATAAGCTATCAAATGCAACTTATTATATTATAAAGATCATTAATTTATTCATCAAATCATGAATCAGTTAAGATAAGAATTTGTAATATATTTTATCTGATAGAGACAACCTATGAGTTATATAATCTCTCAAAGAAAAGAAATTTGTTTCAATAAATATTAATACATTCAATAATATTTTACTTCTTACTGAAATTTTCTTCATGTTTTATTCCAAAGAAACCAAAAATATAAATAGATAGATTAAGGATAAGAGAAAAGATTCAATCATGTAAACAAGAATGTGGGACAACAAATAATTAACAAACAAAATAATAAAAAGGAAACAACTAAGAACTTAAGAAAAATAATAAAAAACTAATACAGTAACTAAAAGCCAACTAAGCAAACTAACTAATCTAATTAAGAAATAAACTAAATACAACATAAAAACTAAAGAGAAAGATCAAACAACTAAACTGAAATAAGATAAAACAAAAATAAATCTAATAAATATAAAGCAGCTATTAAATTAAATATAAACTAAATAAAAGACTATTAATCTAAAGACTTGAGCATATTTTAAAAATCTATTAAGATTAAGATTGAAAATTATAATAAAAATTGAATAAATACTAAGCGATGAAAAATTATCATATATCTAACTTAAAGAAAATATAAAAGATTATTAATTGGAAAAGTAACATATTAATAACTAATAGAGATTTAAGATAAAACACTAAATAAAACTATCTAAAACAAGACTGATTATAGAAATATCTATAATTAATGAAACAAAAAAAAATGATAAGGAAGAGACTAAGAAACTAATAAATACCTAAGTAAGAATGAACTTAACTAAAAATAAAGTTAAAAAGATAACCAAAAATCAAAATAAAATCAAATTTAGAAGAAAGCTAAATTTTAAATAATATCAAAGTTAGAGTAAAATAGATTACAATAAAACATGCGAGTCTCAAAGGAGAATCATTTTCACATAAAATGATAGCTTTATTGAGAAAACCAATATTTTTCCTTTACAAAAACTTGAATGATAAATTTATAATGAAAATAAATCAATAAAGTATTGTAAAATAGTGAAATGTTCATCATTATTCATGTTGAATACTTAGAATCTATACATAGAACTATAGATAGTAATCATAAAAATATGTTAAACTTAGAAACCTTCAGATAATCAGTATTAAATAATAAATAAAACTAGATATACTTACGTTATATAATCAATTACTCAACTATTAGATAAAGTACCATTGAATCTATCTGCAAAAGTTGTACTGTCTAAAAAGATTCTCATAAAAAGAAGAAAGATGAATGATTGACTTCAAAAAATATTTATGTCCTCAATACCTGCTATTATTCTGTCTTCAAATGAATCTTTGATATCTTCTTATACCTTCAAACTTAGTTACAAATAAGTTATAACTAACTTTAGTTATTTATTACTTTATATTAACTAGTTAATTTTTTTAAAAAGTCAATTAATTATAATAATTATTAGTTAAGGATATGTTTAATTTAAGACTTAAAATCTTAATTGATCAAATTTATTTAAATATAGACTGGGTACTAATATTAATGGGTGGGGACCCTTATGATTAATAATATAATAGAATTCATATTCTAATCATAAAATAAATAAGTGCAAGATTAATAAATCTTATTTATATTGATCCATAATACATATCAAATCACTTAAGCATATATATTATTTAAAATCTTAAAATTGCTGCATCTTCCAAAATTTATCAAAATATACCAAAGTCTAAAACTAAAGTACCAAAGTGAGATATCAAGTTCTATCATGAAAATTTTAACATAAATAAAAGTCTGTCCTTTAAATGACCAATAAACATCTAAATCTGACAATACCTCAATTAAATGTTTTTCTGGTTCATGAAGACAAATATTATACACCATCTTTGTTGCAAGAAAATGTACCAATCATGTTCCTAAATTAGTTGTGTTATCATCAATATTTAATTTGATTTTATTCAACATCTTGACCTCTCTTGGTATATCTAGCTCAGATTGAATTACATCTCTCTTATCTAAAGTCCTCTTTTCTATAGTGAAAGGTGGAATATCAATTATCTTCTTTCTACCAATATAACCTTGAACTCTCAAATTTAATCTTTTAGACCTCAAAATAGGCTCAATATGGGAAACATCTAGATTCACCTTTTTATATTTTCCAACAAACTTTACATGTAAAGAATGTACATAAAAATAAATGGCTATTTTTTTTAAGTTCTTAGCATGGACAACCTCAATTTCTAATTGAGTGGCTTTATTTATAGGCAGAGGATCGATAACAAGTTCAACTTTATCAACATTAGGAATTTGTAGTGGTAAATATTGTCGATAATTATCCTAATGATGATATGAGATACTTTGATAAGGGTTTCGAGCTCTAAACCTATGGCCAAAGAAACTTTTATTACCCTTATAACCCTTATTCACTGGATTAGTAGGCAAATTACTTAGAATGTCTTAAAATTTAAGGTCTAAAATATCAAAGTGAATAGACCATACCTCAATTACATATTTTTCTGGCTCAGGAAGATAAATTTTATACTCCATCTATGTTGCAAGAAAATGTACCAATCTTATTCTTAAATTGGCTATGTTATCATCAATATTTAATTTGATTTTCTTCAACATCTTGACCTCTCTTGGTATATCTGGCTCAGATTGAATTTCATCTCTCTTATCTAAACTCCTTTTTTTTGTAGTGAAAGGTGGAATATCAACTATATTTTTTCTACTATTATAACCTTGAACTCTCAAATTTAATATTTTAGACCTCAGAATAGGCTCACTATGGGCAACAACTAGATTCACCATTTTATATTTTAGAGTAGACCCTACAATAAAAGAAGGTACATCAAAAGAAATCACTAATTTTTTTAAGTTTTTAACATGGACAGACTCAATTTCTAATTCAGTTGCTTCATTTATAGGTATAAGATCAATAACAAGTTCAACTCTATCAACATTAGGAAGTTGGAGTGGTAAATATTGTGGAGTATTATCCAAATGATGAGATGATCTACTTCAAGAAGGGGTTCAAGCTCTAGATCTATGGCCAAAAAAACTTCTATTACCCTTACAACCCCTATTCACTGGATTAGTAGGCTAATTACTTAGAATCTCCTAAAATTCAAGGTCTAAAATATCAAAGTAAATAGACATTCTAGTTTCTCTATGAAATCTAAGATTAAAATTCCTTGCATAAAAACTACCTCTATGAAAGCCTCTGTTAGCATTAGGATAGTTAATATTAATATTGAAATTTTATCCCCGAATCCTATTTTCATTACTTATTATTTAACCTAATCGATCCCACTTGAACATTATGAACAAATATAAAATATAATAATTAAATCTAATATTGAAAAACAAAGAAATAGGACTAAAAATTGCTTCATTTCATCAAACTATCATTGAACTATATCACAAACTAAAAACCATCTATTTGAATCAAATTATATTTTGAACACTCAACTATAATTTTATAATTTCACTTAAGAATATCTTAATGACATACCAAATGCAATCAAGAATGTTTCAGTAATATCTCACTATTCCAACAAGTGACTATGTTTAATCTGAATTGAGCTCCCAATCTATAATCATCATCATTTTATCTCATATGTTTTGGATAAATTTGTGAAATTCATTTTCAGTGCATTAGTCTTAAACCCTTGAAAAAATGAAATTATAGAATTTTCAACACATTACATTACATGAATTATGAACTAAACTATCCAATTAAATGACAATTTATATATGAAAGCATCAATTAATATCTAATCCATCATTATATTTTTCTAATATAATTTTTTAATACAGACTTTGAAATGAGACATGTCAAGAAAACACAACTTCAATATTCATTTTCAAATTAAAACCCATTAATATAGTTTTTAGTTTTAGGATTAAATAAAATTTCATAACTTATCCACTACTCTTAAAAATCAACACTTATGACTGAAACCACCAAATAAGGTATAAGAATGCAAATATCCATAAATATGTTTTTCCACTTTTAACATATTTCAAAAAAATAGTTGACCAAGTTATCTAGACCCTTATTAGATCAAAACATATCTTTTTGATTAAATTAAAGGACTATTAATAAAATAAAATTGGGTTTTGAAAATATATAAAACCTAAAAGAATAAAATCCTTTAGCTCAAGGAAAAACAAAACATACAAAAATCAATGATATATGAAAAAATCCTTATTTCAGCAATTTTAATATTCTAAATGTTCACATAGGTTAAACATTAATCTTTAGAACACATTAAAATTGTAATACTATTTTCATCTCTAAAACTAACATCATGCATGTGAATAACACTATCAACTCACTAATGTATACCATATAATCGATTAACTAAACCAAAACTAAATTATGAAATTAACTTCTCTTTCAGATATAAAGAAGAAATTTATGCACCATACTATTCTACTAAAATTTGTGAAAATGAGAATATTCTGAGAACTATTTGCATTGTGTGTAATAAATCCAAACCCTTCAACATTTTTTATATCTTCCAGTGAAATCTCACATATTTTTCATATTTACATAATGTATTGAATCAAACTATTCAAATATTATTCATACAATCACAACTTCTTTGATGAAAAAAAAGAAATTATAAATATTCTTCTTAATGAATGTGCTCAAGAAAACATTAATAATAGATTTTATGAGTCATTTTAATAAATTCTAGGTCTGATAGAAACCCAAATTGAAAATTACTTGTGAAATAAAAACCAACAACAAAACCTTTCAAAGTTAGAATAGATACTTTCATGTTTGTTTTGTCAAAAAATAGAAAACCTCAACTTTAAAATTTTCCATCATTTATACAAAACTATGCATAATCGACCACAACTTTGACCCATGGAAGAAAAAATTCAAATACTTAATGGAAACCATTAGAATCGTCTACATGTAGAAGGATTTACAAAAAATTAAACCATCTCCTATATTTCTTCATTGCATTCACTAGAATACTCAGAACTTATTAATATTCATGCAATCAACACTTAAACCAGAACTTATCCCTTTTATTGAGAATTGCTATCTTTCTGTAAATCAATTAAATGATGAATATTATACATTTTACATAAAATAAAATGATGAACATTGTACAACATACCTGATGATACACTCAACTTTTATATAATATTTTCACCAAGACCTCACTCTGTAACACAAAAACTATCTAGCCAAGGATTTGCTCCCACATCAAGCTTGTAATCAAATGAACAATAACTAAGAAAAACTCAAGAATTATATCCATCAACTTACCGTTGTAATTATCCAATTTACGTGTTCAATCTCCATTAGCTCAAATTTACTAATCATGTACTTAGTGACTTCACTAAACCATTTGTCAACCTATTTAAACTTAGTGATAACTATCTCTTCACACCAAATCATCCGCTAAGTTCCATTATTTGAGAAGATTGGTGAAACATTAATACCAATATGCCACTAAATCTTCATCCCAATCTCAAAGCATCAAGATTATGCTTTGCATTAAATGTTCATGCCAACCTGACCTTGCCACGATAGATCTAAATGGAAACTAGACACTAGCTCAACAAAATAACACTACATTGAACATGTTTTGCAATTAATCTAAAGTACTTTAAAAATTAGAAAACTAAAAGTCTTCATGATGCCCTTTATATGTTCACAACTACCAACATTCTTAACATCATGGTCTCTAAATTATGCCATGTACATTATGATAGGCCCTTCGAAGCTAAATCCATACAAATAGATATCATGATGAAGTCACAATCTTAACAAATGTCAATATTTTAGCATCATGTCCCCATAGGTCTTGAAAACATGTGGTAAATAAAGACATTAAACCATTTTAAAAATATTAAGTCAAATAACATTAATCCCCTTTGAAAATGTGTGCCAGGATTTATAATAATCTTAATTAACACCTTATGCCCTCACAATTATTCATTGTAACATGTCTTAAACAAACTCATGCCTTCAATATACAAATCTTATTCCTAGTGAATCTCAATAGAATACTAGTCATAATTTAAAGTTATGTTTTAAAATTTGAATAATTACTATAATATTGATATAATTAAGACTTAAGATATCGAATATATATTTGAAGTTTATGAAATATGAGAACCATGATCTCAAACTATGTACTTGATAATTAAGTGGTAGAATCAAATGAATAAGACTGCAAATTAGAGATAATATAATGTCATCACTAAATCAATTCAAGTATATAAGAACTTCAAATCATACCTTATTCTGAGTCATAAATCAAATCAAATTATAAATAAAAATCAAAGAACCATTGTAAATCCACTTAAACTAAAAATGTACTTTTCAATAGAAACTATCTCAAACTAAATTACACTGAGAATCAAAGTGATTGGTCACATTAAGAAATATATATGCATATTTTATTAATTAATACACCATACTTTCTGAAATGACTTTAGAAACATAAACATGAATTCATATATAAATCATTAGCATTTCATAATTTTAAATATGCATCTAAAATACTATCAATCAATAGAGTCCTTAATATAGTTTTAAGTTTTATGATAGGGTGATATCTATGTCAACAAGTATTTGATTTTAAAAAATTTAAGGGTGTAGAAAATAGGAATAACATTAGTGACCTTGCTAGTTTATTTTGTGTAACAAATTTGAGTAGCAATAAATTACCTATAATTTTTTCTTGAAAGTGTGATCCAAAAAAATCATTTATGAAATAACTAAGTGTTAACTACTAATTTTTTTTTACAGGTAATAGATTATTCAATGAGAGTGACATGAAGAAAAGGAAATAAATAATAAGGAAGTTTAGGTTGGATGTACAATCAATTACAAATGCCTTAAACACAAAATATGAAAATGAAGTAATACTATAACAACCAAATACAACTCAACCATATTATTTATTTATTATAAAACTAAATTTGTAAAATTAAATTTAGAAAATGAATGATAGTTATAATAATCTCGCATTTTCCTTGCATTTTTTCTTCATAATGTAATTACAACCTTTCATTGGTCATTTTAAAAGCAAAGTGTAACAAAAAAAAATAGAAAACTAAAGCAGAACAACCAACTGAAAGGAAAAAAAATAGAAAACAAAGAAACAAAAATTAAAATAAACTAAAGAAATCCATATAACAAAGCAAAAAACAAAATAAAAAGATAACTAATCATGAAATAGTTTCAAATGATGATTATTAATTGAGTAATATAGCCAATTTCCTTCAATATATATATATATATATATATATATATATATATATATATATATATATATATATATATATATATATATATATATATATATATATATATATGACAATTCTATAAGGTTTAAGCTATAATGAATCAAACTTATAATGTTTTCAACATCCTTGTGGGCTTTATCCTAGTATAAGACTAAATCACCCACATCAAACTTTTTGTTAGAAACTTTTTTATCATTTTTTTTAAATTTTTACTCAGATTTTTTTAATTACTTTAATGTTGTTGCTTTGGATTTTTCAAGAGATACAAAGTCATGCAATCTTTAACTAATTAAATTAGTGTATTCAACTACATATTGTAAAATAGTCCTAGTTGAAAAAATATGAAGTTATATAGTAAAGTAAATTCAAACCCATACGATAACATAAATGGTAACAAACCAATTATTATTTTAATGATATTTTTATTAGCGTATAAAACTTCAAAATTTTTGAGATGTCAATTCATTTTGTTATCACAAACTAGTTTTTTCATAATAAAAATCAGATTTTTATTTGTGGACTTAGCTTGTCCATTTCTTTGTGGATAATACTTAGATGAACGACTATAAATATGAGAGTATTTTCTTAAAAATTTCAATAATTAATTTGAAATGAATTGAGGTCAATTATCTAAAATAATCTCATATGGAACTCCAAATCTGAAAAGAAATCTAATTTTCTAAAAAAAATTACTTCAACTTTTTTACTGAACTTTTATGTATTTTAAATTTAGGTCACTTAGTGAAATAATCCATATCTATAAAAATATATCTATGACCTACAAATGAAAGTGGGTGAATATCTGAAATAAAGTTAATGCTCTATTTTGTAAAATGTTTTTCAAGAATAGCCATATTTAAAGGTATTACAGGTAGTTTATCTCTTCTAATAAATAATTGATAAGGCATATAAGAATGAATCAACCTATAAAAACCTTGAAATAAAGTAGGTCAATAGTAAAATACTCTCAATATTTTATAAGTAGTTATTTTTACAACATAGTGTTCACCATGGTTTTCTTTATGACAATTCTTAAGAACCTTCTAAATTTGATATTATATGTAAGACATCTTAACAAAACTCCATCTTGATTATGATAAAACAAAAATTTTTTCAAAAAATAAAAAATTAATACTTTTAATATTAAGGAATACCTTTATTTATTATCTAATTTATTAGGATAAGATTTATTTTGAAAATAATAAACTAAATCATGGTACCAATCATCTTTAACTAATAAACATTTCTATTTATTCATCTCAAGATCAAAATTAATTTTTTTTAAAATTTCAATAACTTCTATAGTATTTAAATATGGTTTAGGATTTAGATTTTTATTAACTAGTAAAATTAATGCATTAATATTTGAAGTAACATTTTAAGATAACTATTTTACTCATTCATTACTTTTAATAGTTTTAAAAGTTTTGAATTCAAGATCAAACTCTTGAATGCGTAAAATTTGCTTAACAAGTATTCCTAGAATTGATATATATTTTAAAATTTAAGATAAAATAGGTATATTAAATTGAATAAAAACTTTGGTTCTCATCAATAAATAACAAAACTTAATGAAAGAGAAAATTAATAAGAAAACAAATTTTTCAATAAGGAGGTACCTAGTTCTTGCATCTTTTAAAACTTGGCTCATGTAATCGATTGATTTTTCTTCATTATTTTCAAACTATTGAGTAATCATAGCTCCTATGACCATTTTAGTAGCATTAACATAGAGAATAAATACTTTTTTCAAATCAAGTTTATCAAGAATAAGAGCGCTTACAATAGCATTCTTAAAAGAATTAATAGCTAATTCAACAACATCTCAAATATATATTTTATATTTTTAAAGCAACAATTTTAATGGATTAAATTTATCAAAAAAGTTAGAAATATATTTTTTAATAAAATTTATCTTACCAAAAAAATACCTTAAACTCAATTGATCTTTAGAAGGAAGTAGTTATTTAATTATTTTAACATGTTATGGATCAATTGAAATACCATATTTTGAAATTATGTGTCCTAATAACTTACCTTCAATTAAATAAAAAACAAACTCCTTTAGATTCAAATAAATGCCAAACTTTTTACATCTTATAAAAACTTCACAAAGATGATCTAAATATTTTTTTTCTCTTTTTATAATGAACGATGAGATCATCTAAATAAACTTAAATAACAATGCCTATCAAATCATCAAAATCATCATGCTTGGCTCTTTGAAAAGTAGCCCCTATATTCATCAAACTATAAAAAAAATTTAATATAAGTGGAAGTACCTCCATGTGTGGTAAAATTAGTTTTATATATATCTTTAGGATTCAAAAAAATGTGATTATAATCTCAAAATCTATTTAATAAAGATATCATTTTAGATCCTGCAACTTGTTGTAAAATTCTATCTATGCTTGGTAGAGGAAAATTAGCTTTTACACTAGCTTTATTTAGGTCTTTAAAATCAACACATAGTCTAATGTCATCATTTTTCTCTCTAATTGGAATTAGATTAGCTACCCAATCTAAATATGTTATATGAAAAATGACACTAACATCAATCATTTTATCTAACTCTTTATTAATGGTGTCCTCTAACAAAAGATCAATTCGTCATATTTTTTGCAAATAGATTTGATACCAAGATTAAAATGGATGCCATGCTTAATAATATTAGTTTCATAACTTTTTATATCCTTGTATGACCATTAAAAGTCATCAATAAACTCTTTAGACAGTTTAATGAACTTGATCTTCTCATCCTTAGTCACTTGAATTCTTAAATAAACATATTTAGGATCTTATTTTATGCCTAAATTTATGGAAGTGGTCTCACCTATAATTATTATTGATGGCTCTTTTATTTTAAAAATTTTAGGTTGGTCATTAGACATGAACATAGATTCTAAACTCATCAAACCAACAGATAATCTGTTATTACTTAATTGTAAAAAATCACCACAATGTAGTACATAGTCATCATGATCAAAGCAATTGACTTTAATAAATAAATCTATATGCTCATTACAACTAAATACAAACCAAGTATCATTTAAATCAAAAATCTTAAGATGAAAAAATTGAATAAGAAAAAAATATATTGTAAGCTCAGTCTCACTTAAAGTTGGGATAGAAGCATAAAAAACAAGCTCATATACTCTTATATTAAATTTTCTAAACATATATGTGATATTGAAGTCTTCAAAATGCTTAAGTAATGATCAAATTTTTTGTGTATAATGATGTAAATGAGTTTGATTAGTTTTCTAAATCTTACGAACTTGTCTAACTATGAAATCTGAATCTCTAAAAACTTCTAAATATTTAATTTTTAATTTTATGACTATTTCTAATCTCAAACATAATGCTTTAAATTATACTGTATTATTACTATTTTTGAAAGACAATTTCAAGGCATAACAATTTTTTTACCTAAAATAAAAATTACACAAATTCTATCACCATTATCTTGTTGAGAGCAAACTTGATCAAAGTAAAGTGACTATAGAGTGTTCTTTTCAAATATTTATTCATGATGATTTTTTGGTTCATCTACATTCAACAATTCATAAGTTCTAATTCCAATTTCAATGTAAGAAATATTAGATGAAAATAGTGATTCAATAGGTGCATCATAAAATCTTCCCTCTTAATGAATGTAATCTCATTATTAACATGAACTCATGTGATATCTTTTTCAATGAAAGCCTTGGTTTCCTTAGACCAATCCCTTCTTAACAACATTGCATAATTACTAAGAATATCTAACACTTGAACATTAGTCATATATCTAATTCGTTTATCTTTCATAATTTTAATGACTATATCATAAAACTTACCATAACTCTTAGTTTGTGTAAAATCAAAACTAGTAAGTTTTTTATTATCTACTTCATAAAATATACCTAATTGATTTTCAATGGACTTAGGCATAATATTCTTTGAGGCACCTATGTTTACAATGCAATTGTGAATTATTTTATTAGCAATCTTGATTGTGACATAAAAATGAGAAATATAATTAACAGCAAGGTCAAAGTGATGAGCATAAATTTGTTTAAAATTACTTTCCTCTTACAAACTTACATTAGCTTTAGAATTTTTCATTACTTCATTAATCTTATCAAGCTATCCCAAAGGACTAGATACTTATATCAAAAAAAAATCTATACTTAATTGTTGACAAGTCAAATTATATTATAAGTTTTAGCATCAACATGTCTATTTTTTTTAGATTTATAATTTTGATATTGACTGTTATTATATCCAATTTCAAAAGGATTATTTTGTCTAGCATTATCATTAGAATTATTAGCATTATTCTGAGTTGATTTATCTTTATCATCAGAAGAGGATTTATCATTTTTTATTTTCTTATTTTGATCAAAATTATAATCTTTATTCCTAGTATTTATAACCTAAACATTCTTATTTTTTGAGGGATCATCAAGAGTGTTTACATTATATGCTAGATCTTTAGTTATTTCATCTTTTTCTTGAAGATTTTTTTTGAATTTAAGAATAACTTAACATGTGTCTAGATTATGATCATGCTCAAAAATATTATAATAATAAGTAATATAATAATTTTTATCTTCTTTATTTTTCTTATTTGAGGAAGAATGTTTATCATTTAATTATCTTTTAACAATGACCAGCTCATTCTTTACATTTTATATTACTTTTAATATTTCTAAATTATCTAAATTTAAATTTGTAGAAGACTTATCTTTAAAATTAATACACTTAATTTTTTTTTCAAAATCAATACAAAATATTATAGTTTTATCATATTATATAATATCTTCATCTTCTAAATCCATTTTATATTTTAAAGGTAAAGCATTGCAAAGATAAAGTATAGATAATGTTTTTAAAGGCCTAAGATCACCTAAGATCTTTTGACGTAGCTTAATGATTCTAGAAATGAAATGATACATGGTCTCACCTAAATCTAGAGAAGTATTTAAAATATCATTAACTAAATCAAAATATTCTTTGTCTTTTAAAAAAAACTCTAAGCAATCCTCTACATCTCTCTAATTGTCAATAACTTTAGTATGGAGACTAATAAATGCTTGATAAGCTTTTCCTTTTAATGTTTAAGAAAAAATTCTGAAGAAAATATTTTCATTAGTTATTATAAGAATAGCACAAACTAATATAAAAGCTTCTAAGTGATCTTCCTAAGATTCTTTAGCAGCACCAGAAAAATTTGGTATATTCAATCCCTTAGGAGAAGGTAACTTACTATGATGATTCTTGACATTAATTGGATTAGAAAAAATCCATGGTGCTATAGCTATTTGATGATTTTTATAAGCTTTTGATTCATTTTTACCTTCAATGAGATCATATTTTTCTCTATTTTTTTGTAACCCATGAAGTAGATCCTCTAATCTCCATTCTAGTACTGGTTGTTCTCCCACTAGTTAATCTCGCATTGAAAGTTTCAAGAATTTTTACCTAAATAGATTGATTAGATTAAACTTAATGTAATTGATCTAATTTAAAATTTATAACAACAGTTTCAATAGGTAAAACAAAATCATCAAATAAAAATAATCAGAAAGAAAATGAGTTACAGGCCTAGGATTATTAGTTAAAACCCTTGCTCTATCTTCTTGAATTCTTCTATTTGAATTCAAAATATCATGTTGAGTCTCACGTGTAAGATTTGAATACCAATGAAATTTAAAATTTTCAATCTTTTTTTTTTTTTAATTTATGAATTTGAAAACATGATGAAGATTTTTAGGATTTTTATACTATGCGTAACGTGTTATATTGAAATCAACATCAACTTGATCATCTTTTAAAGCTATTCTAGGTTGAAAAATAGGAGGTTGTTGACCTCTAAAAACCATTATTAAGAAGAAAATAAAACTTAAAATAAAATCAAAATTTTTAATGATATCTTCAGTAGAGTCACCAAATCTAGTATGATTCCAACTTGACCTTCACAATAAGTGAAATGGTTGATTCGTTGATGGTACAATTTTCATCGTCAACAAAATTGTCATAAAAAATATTTAAGACAAGTAAATCATACAAATTCTTGTATCAATAAGGAAATATTCTCATCAAAATTTGTATTCTTTAGTAGGTATTCTATTGGACAAGGATAGATAGCCCTGTACTCATATCTCATAGAAAAATATAACATTATATTTTTTGCATTTAACATCAACATCAAAATGCCTTTGAATTTATCAATTATATGGACTTATTTAATAGGTTTACTACACCCTATTCATAAAATCAATAATTTATAAAATTAAATCCACTTCATGTAGGACAACAATGGTATGTAACAAGTTTTGCTTCGTGGAGACACCTAAAAATAGAAAAATTATATTTATTAGGTATTTAATTGCACTAATTAGGAGTTAAATAAGATTTTTATTTTATTTTATTTTATATATAAATTATTCATGATTTTTAATGGTATACATACAGTTTTAACGTCTTTTAGGTACCCCTCTCCCACTCATTTCAACCACCATTGGTTCCTGGGTTCATTATGAATATTGATGAAATTATTGGTCTCTTTGGTATGGTACTTTCAACGAATTTGTGCATCACCCTGTATTTTATTTTTTATGATTATTTGATGTCAATTTATGTATAATAAGGTCCTACATTAAATTTTAATGTGTCTTTCTAAAATAAATAATAGATGTATAAATGTTGACAATGATAACCACATTTCTTTGTATAAATAATTTTAAAACATCTCGATCAACTTATTATTTTCATGATTTCATTTTAAATTAATTAAGTATATTCAGAAGCATCATTATCATTATAATTTATATATTTAGGATTAGAGTTTAAATTTTTTTTATTAGATTTGGAAAAAGGCATAATCAATTTGTATGTTAATATGGTTTTAATTAAAATTTTAAAACATACTTTCAAGGTAAAAAGTAGATATATAAATTTTCATAATGATGATTACACCTCTAAATTTAAATAATCTCAAAAAAAAAAAAAAATCTTATCAAATTTCTATTCTAATTTATGTGATCTATGAATTTCAACTTATATATCTTCTCATGTAGTCATTTCTTAAATTTATTCTAATCTTCAAATGTATATTCCTTATAATATTGATTCTATTGTTCCCACTACTTTTAGGGCTTCTCAAAAATTAAATGTTCATAATATTTCTCTCATTCTTCAAAATTATGTTATTTTTCCAATTATTTTATATCTCAATGTGTTTTTAATAATTAAATTATACCTATTTTCCAATATATCTCTATTTTTGTTTTAATTTTTTTTCTTAATATAATAATAAATAAGGTTCTTCTAAAATTAATTGCACAATAAATTTATTTTCCTAATTTATTCCAAAAAAAACCTTATTTATGTCTTCATATTGCTTCTCTTTTTTTTAGTTCCTCAATACATTTTTATTGCTTCTCAAGTTTCACCAATTTTTCAATATATTTATATCCCCTTTTATGTGCCTCAAAATTATTCAATTATCAAAACTATTCTTATTTGTTAAAAATATTTCTTGTATACCATTCCTCAATTTTATTCACTTATTACTAGTCCTTATATTTTATAAAAGTATTATAATCCAACTTATACTACTTCTTTACCTTGTAATTATATTTTAAATCCCTCAATAACTTATATAATGCATAAATAATTTAACTTAAAAAATAAAATAAAAAACTTTCCTCCAAATACAAATAGTAAGATTAATCCAATGATATTCTTCTAACCTCTTGGTGGATAATGTTATTTCATATCTATTTCCAATGGAATTGTATCTTAAAATGTTTCACTGGTTAATTAAAAAAGAGTTCCTTCTCATCAAATTAGATATTGTTATGGCTCTTACAATTTTAATATAATATTAAATTATTGATTAAATTATTTAAAAAATTAAAATGTTATATATTTAATTGGTTTAATTTTATCATGTGAATTTGTATACTATTTTTTTTAGATCAATGTTAGGGATATATAGGTTCCTGACCCAAAAACATAAGTTTTAAAAGAAAAAAATAGCTTGGTTTGATGGTCTTATCGTCAACGCATATAGCTAATTAACAAGAAACTAACTAAAAATTATTAGTTGATAGACAAAATTATTCAAATGGAGTACCTCAAATTACTTAACTCAACCTTCTTAATTCTACAATGAGAACTAATCATCTTGAGTTGAGATCTAGGAATAAGATGGTCCTTTTTCCTACTTCTAACCACATTCCATTCTTCATCATTACCTTTTTTTATCAAAATATAAATTTAACACATCCTTACCTTCTTTGGGTTTATCTCTTAATACTTCATTATTATTTATATTATTACCACAAAAACCAACTAGTTCAACCCTATGAGATGGTTTTACTAGTGTTTCTACCATTGCCAAATTCTTATCCAATATAATCTCTGAAATCACTCTTGACAAATGATCTAGATCACTTAGTGCAAATATAGCAGTATGATTCTCATTAGCCTCCTTTCCCTAAGAAGATTCAAGTTTACATTTAGATTTTTGATAAGAAGTAGAGAGATGGCCAATCTAAAAGTAATTTCTACATTATAAGGGAATCCCCTCATAATCTAAGGTTTTAATCCAGTGCATATCTTGCACTCTTAGCTCAATCCCATTAAAAAGAGCTTAAGAAATGTCTAAACATAACAAAATACTTATAAATGCAGTCCAAAAAATTTTAGTGAAGAAGCATAAATTTCCAATAACTCACTTGGTGTTAAACCAATAATAGAAAGATCTAATTCAGACCAAAGCTAAAGTGGAAGATATAGCAACCTTATCTAGACTAGATGTAGAAATAGATTTTTTGTCCAAGGGTTAAAATCTGGTGTTCAGGTTTTCATGAGTAGATGATGATTTTCATAGCTCCATTTTTTATTCTAAAAATTCTTATTATGG
Organism: Torreya grandis; assembly: GCA_037957365.1. NCBI lineage: Eukaryota > Viridiplantae > Streptophyta > Pinopsida > Cupressales > Taxaceae > Torreya > Torreya grandis. The sequence goes on along the minus strand of JARHVA010005883.1, from coordinate 337,705 downwards.
TCCTCCTAAAAATAAAGAGTCACAATAAAAAATACTTTGGCACAAGGATAAATTTCCATAATACCTACCAACAACTGTCTCCATGATGTTGAAAGCCATTGGTGAAGAGAGGAAACAAAAGGCCAAAATTTATCAAAACAACATACTAGACCCCTCTCTGTAAACAATTATTCACCTTCCAAAATACCCCTAAAACTTTATTTTTGAAATTGATAAAAATAGTATTATTTGTTAAAACCCCAACTTGATCCATAGATTCATCATAAACCCTCATACAATAGCTTGTCATTATATTAGATAATGACAACTATCTTAAATCCCCTAAGTTTCTCTTTCATTCTTTTGAAACTACTAATGCTTTAATAGACTTGGGTGAAGCCTGCACCCCCCCATGAAGCTTCCACTACCACAAATTTCCCCTTCTACCCCTCTCATGCCATTCACCAACTTGCAACTTAAAATCATCTACTAAAAATGGCTCTACCCTTTCTTCGACCAATTTCGAGGAAGGAATAGAATTGGATGACCTAGTCTGTACCATGATCAATAGACTCGAGCTCATGCCAATCATAGGAATATTTAATATTAAAAATCTAGATTATTAATATTTTATAAATTTAATCTACATTTGAAACATAATGGGGGTGAGTCTGGGTCCGTAATATCTGCCAAATGATCTAAAACTGAATCATCTCACTATGATCCACATGGAACACATAGAGAAGTTTGAGCCCTACCTCAAGGTGTTCCCATCACTAATTTATAATGTAGGTGAGCCTTTGCTAATAATTCTCAACATATCACAAGGTACTCAGCAGGAATTAAACTTGAGACCTAAGCAACTGAAGTCATTGATTCTATCCACTTGAGCTAATCTTTGGGGTTAAGAAATTAATTTACATCTGAAGCTTAATGGGGGTGGACCTAGGTCCATAATATTCATTGAATGATCCATAGTCAAATCTCCTCACTACAATCTGCATGGAATACATGGAGATGTTCGACCCCTACCTCAAGCTGTCCCCATGACTACATTAGAATGTAAGTGATATATTTTCCCCTAAATCTTAATACATTTCAAGGTACTTAACAAGAATCAGACTCTATACCTAAATGAGATAAGTTAGATCCTATCCACTCAAGCTAACCTTCAAGACTTATAAATTTGTATATTATTATATAATCTTAGTTTGATAATTTCTTAATTTATTTTTAAATTGTCTATTAATATAAAAATCATATTTGTAAAATTAAATCAAAAAAGACAATAATAAAATTAGATCATTAATCAATATGTGCCTCAATCTAAGAATATGTTTATCAAAATAAATTATCATCCAATAGGTAGTTAATTTATGTACTTTTCTTTCAATCGTAAGTAAGAAGTTATCTTAAACACTTAACAAATTTTTATATAAACTTTATCATGCTATTAGACTCGTTGAAATCAAGATTTTTGATAAAAATGCACTAAAGTATGGATAAAATTTTCCAAAATTTATTTGTGAAAAGTTTCTAAGAAGGAAAAAAATTAACCATAGATGTAATGAGAATGGATTTCATTTCAAGACTGATGTTGAGCATTTCATCAACTTTATAAAAAAAGTATCTGGAAATCTTATATTACCATATCAAAGGAATCAAAGGAAATTTATTAAGTTATTTTTGCATGCATTTATACTTAGCTAACATTAGAGGTCAACATCTTCAAATATTAACTATCTTATTTATCATTACAGAATTCGATGCTATGAATTTGTACATAAAAAAATGTCGGCCCTTGTTGAAGATGTTCTTTTTCAAAAATATTTAGTAATTAAATGCCATCATCAATTCATACAATTTTCAATAGAATTTTATCAATTAAAATCTCAATTGTATATTAAATTAAAGGGTTTCACAGACTTTTTTCTCCATTAATATATTAATATGTGTTTTAACCATTATTTAATTGATTTTTAGGAGTAATCATTATTTAAATGATATATTTTTTGGTATTCTTTTTAAAATAATAATTACAAACTAAGAGGTCAACATTAAGATATAAACATAATATGAAATTATTAATATGAAAAAAGAATAATGAATATAATTTACTACATTAGAATTATCACCATCTAATCTCTTTTTTCATAAGAGTTTAAAAAAAAAATTCTATGTCATATAATAAATCAATTAATATTTTACAATAATTATTAATTATTAATGTAGGATTAAATAAGTCACAAAACAATCATATATTTTATATTAAATTAAAGATTTTTTATTTTTAAATAAATATTAATTTTTTATATTTTATATTAAATTATTTTTTTAATTTTTAATTAAATATTAATTTTTAATAATTTTATACTCATATGTTCTAATTTTAACTTTAATAATTTTTATAAATAATTATTATTTAAATAATATTTTTTTATGATAATTATAAAATTAAAAAAACCATCTTAACACATAATGATCATAAATATTAGTAGGAAAAGAAATTCCAGTACCATCTTAACACATAATGAGCATAAATATTTTTTTATAGTAAGTAAATATATTAATATGTCTAACGTAGTTTTAGTACCATCATTAGTGTTTTGTTCTTGGTTTTACCAGTGTTTTTTTTATATTTTTATTCACTTGAAGTAATAGATAAATTTAGCATTAATATTATTTACATGCCGCCACTAATTAATATTATTTTTATTTCAATGTGAATGGCATATCTTCGTCTCTAATGAAAAGTTCCAAAATATTTAGACTTCAATTCACAGGTTTCAAAGTATTTATAGTTCAATTCACTAAGTGTATAGTTTATATACATTTTACTAAAAAGATATTCTAAATAAAATGTGTTCTCTTATTTATATTCAAAAAGAGATGTAAATAAAATTTGTCCTTTTATTTTTATTTTTTATTTTATGCATTTAATTTATGTAAAATAGAATTTCAATTTTAAAAAATACTAATAATAAATTAAATAAAACATTTACTTTGTAAAAATAATAATAAATCAATTAATATCTATGATATTTTGTATATTATCAGAAACTTAGTACAATCCACATATATTTTGAAAAAAAGAGGTTAATAAAAATAAATGATTCAGTGGGATATGAAGGCAGAATATATGTGATTCATCTCAAATGTTGTAAGAGAGTATTATATTAAACAATTCAATAATATTTAAATTTCGGTTACATGTGGGAGGTGATTTTAGAGGGTGACGTTAAAATATCTTTAGAATAAATTATTTTAACATATTTTATTTGGATATTTAAACTAGTGACTTAAGGAGGAATTTATGTTGATTCTATTAACGACCTTAGGTTATATTAAGTGGGTGACATTGGGATGACATAGTAAGCTATTTTAAGGCACACATAGAGGTGGAATTCATGATATTTAGAAGGTGACATTGAATTTAGTTATTTGATGACTTTAGTTTAACTTTATTTGAGACTTTTTGTTCCTTTTTAAGAGTTGACATTGGCATGGATTAAGTTATGAATACTGGTAGACTTAATTTGTGGCATTGGGGTGTCCTAAATACAATTTTGTTGTCATATTTAACATTTCTTTGTTTTCTTAATTTAAGGTTGGTTTTACTTTAGTTACAAATTAAGTTATAGAAAATACATAAGACATACAATTAGGGTATATTGAGCAGCCTAAACATAATCAAATTAAATTAATATTATTTTATATTTGACATGTTTTAATTAAGTGTTTTATGAAATCAATCGATCCATTATTTGTATGGGATGTTCGATAAATAAAAACAATCCCCTTCAACCTAATAGTGAAAATGTATTGTCATTTTCAAATCAATAAGCCTTTTTAGTTCCCCATTGAATGAATTGATCCATTGGTTGTGTAGAGCACACAATTAGGGAATAGAGAGTTCACTAAACCTAATTATGACAACCTAATGTAATTTTGTACTCTATCTATCCAGATTGATTATCCACTACAACCAATTTCTTGACTTGTTGCATGGGTCACACAACTATGGCATATCAGTCTCCCCGAACCTAATTTTGATAAGCTATTATCATTTCAAACTCATTGATCCTATTGATTGCCACATGAAACTAATTGATTCAATGGTTATTTGTAAAAATCAATTAGGGCATACATGGAACCATAAATGTATTCACAAAATTTTAATTTCATTTTAGGATGAACATGTCCTAATTGAATGCTTCATACTCACAATAATTTTATTGGTTGCACAAAATACAAAATTTGGGAATATCTATCTCGATGAGCACAATTGTGGCAATATAATGTCATTTCATGCTCAATATCCCTATTTGATTCCCTGATTTAACTAGTACCGTGATTGGTTACATGGGTCATACAATTGGATCATATTAATCCTAGCAGACAAAATGGTGACAACCTAAAGTAATTTTAAATTCACATAGCACTAATTGAGTGCTTTGTGTAACCAATTCTTGTATTGCTTGCATGGGTTATGCAACTAAGGTATATTTAGCCTACAAAAAAATTTAGAGGCTATTTATAGCCAAAATGCTATAATTAGGTTTTTTATTTTGAAAATGGATAATTCTATAAAAATATACATAGGTCAAATAACCTAAATTTTATACAATTTCTTATGCATGCGTTTTATATTGCCTTATAGATTATACATCATCCTATTTGAGACTTCAATTCACCATAGTTACTATGCATGTATGGTTCTCATTCACCAAAAAGTTATACAAAATATGTATAGGTTAGTCTAGAATCACTAGTTATGTATGTATGTATGTATGTATGTATGTATGTATGTATGTATATATGTATGTATGTATGTATGTATGTATATACGTATGCACAAATGTGTGTGTGTGTGTGTGTGTGTGTGTGAGAGAGAGAGAGAGAGAGAGAGAGAGAGAGAGAGAGAGAGAGAGAGAGAGAGAGAGAGAGAGAGAGAGAGAGAGAGAGAGAAGAGAGAGAGAGAGAGAGAGCATCTAGGACAAAGAAAGCTTAAGGTAATAATTATATTTTTGTTGTCATGGTTTGTTAATTGAAATAAAATAAATTGAAAGACAATTATGGATATGGTTAAGACATTTTAGAAGACCTTATTATATAGTTTATAATTTTAAAACTATGAAATGATTTTTGAATTTCTTTAGCATCATTTATAAAATTGATTAAAATAAACATGTTATTTCTTCCATATGGTTTTAATAACTTTAAAAAAATATTAATAAATAATTTTCAAACCTATTATTTATTTTATTTCTAGCATTGAATGCAGTGTATGTGGAATTAAAGATACAGGGATTTAGGTTTAGATCTTGCCTCAATTTTTAGTGAATTAGTGTTGGCATATTGAGGGGCCCAAAACAAAATTTAATGTTAGTCCAATACGTCACATGTGAGATTAATGTAAGTTACTCAAATATATATGTGATGGCTTATCAAAATTTCTAGTCATTGATGGAAGATGTTTGTAGAAGCGAAGTTATGGTGGTCAAAACATTGGCATAAGAGGTTGGAAATAAAGGTATTGTAAGCTAGTTTCCTTGTGATTTCAACTACAAGGTATGGATTTGTGTTTATTTTATTCTAAATATTGAGATCAATTGCTTGTATGCATAGTCATCTATCTTAAAATGAATAGACATAATGAAAAGTTCTTTGAAAATAATTTATTTAAATATATTTGCTAACCGTTTCTCAAATTTTGTATTCATTAAAAAAAATTATTGGCAAAAGTGAAGATATGGTAGTTGAAATATTGGGATGAGGTGAAAATAATTTCTAAGTTGGTTTCTTTGTGATTACAATTCCAAGGTATGGATTTGTGTTTATTTTGTTCTGAAGACCTAGATCAATTGTTTTCCTTGGACCTTTGATATGCTGGTATTGATTCACTAAAAAATGGGGAAATATCTCAGCTTTGATCTCCATATCTTTAATTTCACTTGCACCACATTTAACACTAAAAATAAAGTATACATTAGGTTTGATAAATTGGATCATAGTCATTTATGTCATTAACTTCTTTTAACATTGCCTAGTTTTTTAAGCCTTGAAGATGTAGCAATTTCAACTTACAAGTTTAAAATTATAATTTAAGTTATTTATTATTAAATTTTAGTCATTAAAACCATATATAAGGAAGATCATGATTTTTTACTAAGTTTTATAAATGTGTTAAGGACCACTTGTGACTTATGACACAATGCACTTAAGGTAATAATTCAATTTTGGTTGGCATTATTTGTTAATTGAAATAAAAAATATTTAGAAGTTCATTATTGATTATGGATATGGTGAAGACTTTTTGGAAAACCTTATCATTATTAATTATTGATATAGTTAAGCCATTTCAAAGACAACATTTTGAGCAAATATATTTAAAGAAATGAATCTAAGGGAAATTATCATTATATTAATTCATTTCAAAATAGATAATTGTGCATGAAAACAACTGATCTTAGTATTCAAAATAAAATAAACATAAATCTATATCTTGAAATCATAAGAAAATTAGCTTATAAATTGTTTGTACCTTCGTTTCCAACCTCTCATCCCAATCTTTTGACTACTAGAGCTTTGCTTCTTCCAAGAGTTTGCATCAATGAATAAAAAACTTGAGAAATTGTGACATATATATTAAATAAACTTACTTATGATTGAATACTTATGAATCTCTATAATATAGTTTACAAAGTTGTTATAGACACATTCTCTTAATCGAATAGAAGACTAAGAGTAGTTGTTTGCATGTATAATTATTAATCTTGAAATAAAAAAATATATTCATGAGTTTATTGAAAAGAATTTTTTAAATATATTTATTTTCCATCATCACTTTTCGTTATTGTCTTACCTTATGACCCCATAATTGGTTTATTATTTATACTCTATACTCTTGAGTTTTTGTCACAATTTTTTCAGTACTTAGTTTAATATATTGATTGGTTGGTCTGTACCATTGATTTTATTTGATAAATAATGGATTGCAAGATACTTATTTTAAACAATGAAAAAAATAAATAAATGAATAAATGTAATAGAGCCTTATGATCATTTCAACCATATTTTTTTAGTAACCTATAAATACCAATTTCATAGATTTTGAGAACATATGAACATGCAACAAATAAATATTAATGTAATGAATAAACATAATGATAAGTAACTTAAAAATTATTTTTTCAAACATATTTGATTTCCATCCTCACTTTTCATACTTGTCTTTCCCTATGGACACATAGTTAGTTTATACTCTATACTCTAAATTTTTGTTATACCCAATTTATTATATTTTCTAGTTGGTCTTTACTGCATACTTATTTTAAACAAACAAAAATTTTATTTCCTCTAAAAAATAATGATGTGTAAGATACTTATTTAAAAAATGCATAAATAACAAACTAAGTAAATACAATAGATCCTCATGATCATACTGTATTTTATTTTTAAACGTTTATGGTAATAATCATATTCTGGTTGGGATGGTTTGTTAATTGAAATAAAAAACTATTTGAAAAGACAATATGGATGTGGTTAAGATATTTTGGTATACCTTATTATGTATTTTATAATTTTAAAATAATGGAAAAGTTTTTAATATTTTTTATGTCATGTCATCTTTGATTTTTATAGTTGTCTTTCTCTATGGCCCCATAGTTGGTTTATACTCTATACTTCAAATTTTTGTCACTATTTTCTCTATACTGACTTTATTATACTATCTATTTTGTCCTTACCACATACTTATATTAAACAAAATAAATTAATTTCATTTAAGAAATAATGATATGCATGATAATTATTTTAAACAATGCATAAAGAACAAATAGAATAAACACAATAGAGCCTCATAATCACACCATATTTTATTTTTAAATATTTAAGGTAATAATTATAATTTGATTGACATGGTTTGTTAATTGAAATAAAAGAATATTTAAAAGGCCAATATGGTTGTGGTTAAGAAATTTTGCCAGACCTTATTATATAGTTTATAATTTTAAAACTATGAAAATATTTTGAATATTTTTTTAGTTATGTCATCCTCACTTTTCATAGTTGTCTTTCCCTATGGCCCCATATTTGGTTTATACTCTATAATATAATTTTTTGTCATAATTTTTGATATACTCAGTTTATTATATTATAAGGTTGGTCTTTACTATATACTTATTAAAAACAAACTAGAATTTGATTTCCTCTAAGAAATAACGACATGCAAGATACTTCTTTTAAACAATGCACAAAGAACAAATTGGATAAATGCAATAGAGCCTCATGATCATATTGAATTTTATTTTTAAATATTTAAAGTAATAATTATATTCTGGATGGAATGGTTTGTTAATTGAAATAAAAAATATTTGAAAGGCCAATATGGATGTTGTTAAGATATTTTGGCAGACCTTATTATATAGTTTATAATTTTAAAACTATGAAAATGTTTTGAATGTATTTTTTAGTTATGCCATCCTTATTTTTCATAGTCATCTTGCATTATGCCTCCATAGTTTGTTTATTCTATATACTGTAATTTTTTATCACAATTTTTGCTATACTGAATTTATTATATTAATTAGTTGGTATTTTAAAACACATATACAAATTTGTACTCAATTTATAATTAGTCATATGGTAACCAAATTTATCACATAAAAGGGATAAATTTAATCTTTAAAGTGAAGGACAAATTTAATCATTAAAAATAAGGAAACATAAATAATATATCAAATTTAGACTTATCACCCTCATACCTCTTTCTCCATTGGTTTTTTAATTAACACAAATTATATGTTATTAAATAGATCTACATAAATGCTTCAAATTGATTAAAACCCTAGAACCATGAAATCCTAAAACTTATATTCAAATAGCTTAATTTTTGTTATTTTTTTCATTTGTGGTCATGGGAAATGTAAAGTGAGAATTAGTTGTAAGAGGAATAAAAGGATGAGTCTGAGCAATCAATAATGGAGTAAAATCTAAGAAATAAATAAAAGCCCTATATGTCATGGGAATTGTGAAGCGAGTGGCAATTGTAAGAAGAGGTCAAGGAGGTGTCTAAGTAGCCAACAATGAAGTATAATCAAATTAAGAAATAAAAGTCATACATATATTTAAATATTTTACAACTTTTAATGAGTTATGCCCATATTTTTGTTGTAAATATTATCATTGATGTCAACGGTCTAGCATTATTGGTGTTAAAGTCCCCATTGCATTTAATTTTTTTGTAATAGATATATCTTGGCTAATGTGAGTTAATGTTTATTTAATATTAATGAATATATTTTTGGTTGAATATGAGACAAAAGAAGGGCCCATGGAGAAGTCAAAGATCCACAGGGTAAAAATAAAAGAAGGACGAGACGCATTTTTCCATGAAGAGTCATCTTGGGGAATTTTAAGAGTCACCAAGTGAAGATAAAAGAGGAAGGGTAGAATTTCTCATGAAGGGACACTTTGAGAAATACAAAAAGTCACCAAGATGAGGACAAAAGAGGGAAGGATGTTTTTTTCTCATGAAGGGTCACCACATGACTTTTCAAAGGCAAGGATATGAAGGGTCATACAAGTTTGGCACCATTTTCTATGAGGATTGAAGGGTCACAAAGGGTGAAGGCCAAAGGTCATTTGGAAAGCTATAAATAAAGGCTTGAGAAGCCATTTGTAATAAGTGTGAGAGAGGTTGATTTGATATTGTAATATATAGCTTAGAAGAGCATTTGAGAGAGAATAATGTGATTTGTATTTGTTATATCTAACTTAGAAGAGCAAAGGTGTGAGAGAGGAAAGAGATGTAATGAACTATCATTTATTGAGATAGCAACATTGAGAGATAGTTGTGTAGTATACACAAAGGGGTTGGTGCTCTTGTGGGTTGGTACTTGGTAAAGGGGCTAGTGATCCTATGGGTTAGTTCTTGGCAAAGGGGTTAGTGCTCTTATGGGTTGGTGCTCAAAAAATTTTGTTGTGTTGGTGCTCGGTAAAGGGGTTAGTGATCATGAATTGTTGCTAGGTTGGTGCTCACGAATAGTTGATAGGTTGGTACTTAGCAAAGGGGTTGGTGCTCATTCATATACTTGAGATTATTCTCCATGGTTTTTACCACATTGGGTTTCCACGTTATATTTTGTGTCTCTCTCTTTATCTTGTGTGGTGTTTATTGTTTGAGTTTTATTGCATATCTTGAATGTTTGATTAAGTGGAATTTGATTAGGGAAAGTTTTATAAGATATATGATATACTAATTCACCCCCCCTCTAAGTATATCCCATGCTTAACAATTGGTATCAAAGCAAGTTTCTTCATAAAAGTTTTACAGCTTGAAGGTAGATCAGGAAAGCACGATGGCTGGGTCACTGGAAGGATTTTCTACAAATAAGTGACCTTTATTTGATGGGATGAATTATGATTTTTGGATCATAAGAATGATGACTTATTTGATGGCCCTTGGATTTGACATATGGAAAGCAGTGGTGGAGGAATATGAAGAGCCATAGACATCTGAAATTACTCCAATAGAAAAGAAGGTAAGTGAATGTAAAGCTAAAGCTTTAAATGCTATTTTATGTGGTTTATGTGAATCTAAATTTGTTAAAGTTTTGAAATTTAAATCTTCTCATGAGACTTGGGTAAAACTTGAGAATATTTACAAAGGTGATGGAAAGGTTCAGCAAGCTAAGCTTCAAACTTTTAGAAGATAGTTTGAAAGTTTGAAGATGGAAGAAGATGATATAACAAGTTATCTTTTGCGAGTTGATCAAATTGTAAATCAGATTCAAGGTCTTGGAGAAATGTTGGAAGAGTCAATAGTGGTACAAAAGGTTTTGAGATCTCAACCAATGAGATATGATGCAAAGGTTTCAGCAATTGAGGAGCTGAAAATTTGGGCCAAGCTAAAGATGGATGAGCTTCATGATATTATAATGACATATGAGATGTGTACAAAACAAGATAAACCCTCAAAGAGAGAAGCAACTTTCAAGACATCAAAGAAAGAGAAAGCTAAGATTCAAGAATCAAGTGATAGTTTCAGTGATGATGAAGATGACAACGGAGCACTTTTCATTTGCAAGCCCAAAAGGGGTACAGGTAAATATCAAGGAAAATTACCTTTTAAATGTTTTAATTATGGAAGGATTGGACATTTTTTAGTTAGTTTACCAAATAAAGGTAATGATGATGAAGAAGAAAAGCCTACATATAAGAAGAATTTCAAAGGCAAATCCAAGAAGAGATTCAAGAAGAAGAGCCTATATTTTAAGGATCCTAGCTTAGTCGAAGATAGTGGAGTCAATGATTCAGAATAACAAGAGATTCTATTCATGGCCATACATGAAGATGATCAAGAAGAAGAGGAGGAGGAAGCTGAAGTGAATATGGAAGTAGAACTCATTTGTGCCCTAGAAGAGTTAAAAGCTATTGAGAAGAAGAATTGAAGATTAAAGCACCAGATCGAGAAAAATGAACAGGAGTCAAAGGAAATGATTGAAGATCTACAAGCACACTTTGACGAAGTGAAGAAGAATGAAGAAGATCTCACAGCATAGTTGGAAATAGCAAGAAAAAAATGTGAAATGTATGTTATTGAAATTGCCTCTTTAAAAGAAGATATTGAGAAAGCAGTCAATGATAAAGTAGTTAGTGATTCAAAATTTGAGGATAGAACTAACATGCTAAATAAGATATTGGAAAGTCAAAATGAAAATTTAGATAAGACAAGGATCAGATTTGAAAAGAAAAAGAGCTATGTTGAACCTCTTACAAAAGAGGAAACAAAAATGGGAGAAGTGAAGAATATAGAGGACATTTCAAATAGAGAAGGCTAGAGAGAACAAAGCTATAAAGACAATCAGGTCAAAGATATACAGACATGTCTTATTTTTATGGCTATTATTTTTATTATAATAGATATGGTCACAAAAAAATTATAATATAGAAAAAGAGCTAACAATTTCAGAAATAAGGAGAAAGAAAGTCAAGTAGAGTCAAGTAGAAGCCACAACTCTTTTTCTCCTCTATCAAACTTTGATGAAGAGACTATAGTATTCTACAAGTGTAATAACTTTTGACACATAGCTTGGTATTATAAAATCATGTTCAAGTTAGTCATGAAGGATCAGAGTTTCAAAGCTCCATTAATTAAGAAGAAGGTTCATACATGTCCATGGCAGAAGAAACAACCTAAAGATTTTATATTAGTGTAAACAACTTTGCATGTAAGAAATAAAGATCAGCCATGATTCATTGATAGTAGATGTTTGAGGCATATGACAGGAGATAAAAGTAAGTTCATAAACTCTAAAGAATATCAATGGTGGCATAGTGAGATTCAGAGATAAAACCACTACTAGGATAGCCAGAAAAGGTACTTTGAATTTGGATTATGGTAGAACTAAGAATAAAAATGTTTTGTATGTAAAAGATCTTAAGCATAATCTATTGAGTGTTAGTCAAATATGTGATCAAGGATAAACATTAAAGTTTCATGCTAAAGGTTGTGAGATTAGAATAAAAGATTGAAATGAGTTGATTGCAGATGTTCAAAGGACAGGGAACAATGTGTATGTATTGTCAGATATCTTCTCAAAGGCACAACCAAAGGATACATTAAAAGATCTCCAAGAGGAGTTGGGAGTAATTTCTATTACTTCTTACCATTGGTGTTCAACATCAGTTGAGGGAGAGCTAAGTGTTAGCTCTAGGAAGGCCATTTGCCATTGATGTCAAAGGGAGAGAATAATAGGTACAAGTACAGGTGTAGAAATAGGTACAGGGAATATGTATAGGTTGTTATAGTAAGGGGGAGTTACTATATGTTTTAAGATGACAGTATGTACAGGTGACAGGATATGGTAGTTTTAGGATTGAGGTTGCCATCAATGACAAAGGGGGAGATTGTTGGAAATATTGCCATTGATGTCAAAGGTCTAGCATTATTGGTGATAAAGGCTCCATTGCATTTAATTTTGTTTATAATAGATATATCTTGGCTAATGTGAGTTAATATTTATTTAATATTAATGAATATATTTTTGGTTGCATATGAGATAAAAGAAGGGCCCATGGAGAAGTCAAAGAGCCACAAGGTAAAGATAAAAGAAGGATGGGATGCATTTTCCCATGAAGATTCATCTTGGGGAATTCCAAGAGTCACCAAGTGAAGACAAAAGAGGAAGGGTGCAATTTCTCATGAAGGGACACTTTGAGGAATACGAAAAGTCACCAAGATGAGGACAAAAAAGGGAAGGACATTTTTGCTCATGAAGGGTCACCACATGACTTTTCAAAGGCAAGTATATGAAGGGTCATAAAATTTTGGCACCATTTTCCATGAGAATGTAACGGTCACAAAGGGGGAAGGCGAAACATCATTTGGAAAGCTATAAATAAAGGATTGAGAAGCCATTTGTAATAAGTGTGAGAGAGGTTGATTTGATATTGTAATATATATCTTAGAAGAGCATTTGAGAGAGAAGACTATGATTTGCATTTGTTATATCTAGATTAGAAGAGAAAAGGTGAGAGAGAGAGGAAAGAGATGTTGTAATGAACTATCATTTGTTGAGATAGCAACATTGAGAGGTAGTTGTGTGGTATACACAAAGGGGTTGGTGCTCGGTGAAGGGGTTAGTGCTCTTATGGGTTGGTGCTCAAAAATTTTTGCTGGGTTGGTGCTCGGCAAAGGGGTTGGTGCTCCTATGAGTTGGTGCTCATGAATTATTGATTGGTTGGTGCTCAGCAAAGGGGTTGGTGCTCTTGTGGGTTGGTGCTCACGAATAGTTGATGGGTTGGTGCTCAGAAAAGGGGTCAGTGCTCCTGCAAGTTGGTGCTTGCGAATATTGTTTAGGTTGGTGCTCATTCATATACTTGATATTGTTCTCTATGGTTTTTTTGCACATTGGGTTTTCATGTTATATCTGTTGTCTCTCTCTATCTTGTGTGGTGTTATTTGTTTGAGTTTTATTTCATATCTTGAATGTTTGATTAAGTGTAATTTGATTAAGGGAAATTTTTATAAGATATATGATATACTGATTCACCCCCCATTCTCAGTATATCCCATTCTTAACAATTTTATGGGATTTGAACCATTGCCACATTTTTTTTTTCATCATATATTTTCTTGTAGTGTGAAAACCATTTTTATTTTAAATTAAAACCCTTAATATTAGACATAATTTGGTTATCGTATGAGATTGCTTGTTTAGCAATGACATCAACAAGATCTTTCCATTTCTTTGGGATTGTTTTATTAGTAACGTGATAAAAAAAGAACTCAAAAATCTTGTATATTTGTGTTTGGGCATTGATGTGGTGATGGATTTTTTAAAAAAAATTCAAACACACCTTCTTAGGGTTTAATTTTGGGATGAGTCTATAGTAGTTCTTATTTGTGTTGTTTCTCATGCCTACCTTGCTTGGATTTATTCATTAGGGTAAGTGTTTGAAATGGCTAGACTGCCCGTAATTTGACAAGGCAAAGTAAATTAGCTGTTATGAAATACTTAGGGTATCCATTGATCATAATAATTATTCTACATCAGACATATTTGGCCTATGAATGTGTTTGAGAAAAGGGGTTTAAATAGGAATTTTTACCATTATTTTTTGATTTAAATATTATGTTTAATTAAATAAATATTTAAAAGTTTTTCTAAATATCTAATTGAAGTCACAAGTCAGTTTATATCTATGTGGCAATTTTACCAAATATTATCCAATGGAATTATATGTGAATTGTAAGATTTACCAAGATTTTATAGTATGTTTTAGGGGTCTATTCTTAAAATTATCCCTGAAAGAACACTTTAAAACACAATCGTGACAACCCAATGTCATTATAGACTCAATATGCCATATTCTTGAACCCCATTTAACTAATATATTGATTGTTTGTATGTAGAAAACAATTTGAGAATATTTTGCCCCCTAAACACATTTACAACATCTTAATTTAATTTTAGACTCAATATTCACTATTTGAGTGCCCTTTAAAACCAATCACTTTATTAGATGCAAGTGGAACTCAATTTGGACATATCAAGGTCCCTAAACCTAAATGTCATTCTAGACTTGATATGCTCTATATGAATTCCCCATGAAACCCATCAGTTAGTTACTGGGGCACACAATTAGGGAATATAAATCACCAAAGACCTAATTACAAAAAAATTATATCATTTTTAATTTTCATTCCCTCTTTAGGTTC